>JAWNZC010000419.1:1735000-1865000 GCA_035771165.1 Paragorgia papillata
AGTCTAAGTGGAAAAGCAGATGAAATCCTAGGTGCAGCCCCGCCGCCTACAAAAAGCCCAGATATTGAAACGAGTGCAAGACCTGCGCCCGTTTACCGATGGGATATCACAAATGATTGGACGCCATGTTCTAAGACGTGCGGTAAAGGTAAGAAGCCAGGATATCACCTAAGATATGTGGGTGGGCAAGGAATACGTGCTCGTTAAGCCCACTGACCTACATATACCTAGTCTGCAGGTACCCTATATCGATGACTGAAAGATGACTGAAAGAGAGTGATCACTGACCTATATATAACTCGACTGTGGGTGCCCTATATCATTGACTGAACGAGAGTGATCACTGACCTATATATAACTGGACTGTGGGTCCTCCATATCATTGACTGAAAGAGAGTGATCACTGACCTATATATAACTCGATTGTGGGTGCCCTATATCATTGACTGAACGAGAGTGGTCACTGACCTATATATAACTGGACTGTGTGTCCTCCATATCATTGACTGAAAGAGAGTGATCACTGACATATACATAACTGGACTGTGGGTCTTCTATATCAATGACTGAGAGAGAGTGATCACTGACCTATATATAACTGGACTGTCTATATCAATGACTGAAAGAGAGTGATCACTGACCTATATATAACTGGACTGTGGGTCGTCTATATCAATGACTGAAAGAGAGTGATCACTGACCTATATATAACTGGACTGTGGGTCGTCTATATCAATGACTGAAAGAGAGTGATCACTGACCTATATATAACTGGACTGTGGGTCGTCTATATCAATGACTGAAAGAGAGTGATCACTGACCTATATATAACTGGACTGTGAGTGCTCTATATCAATGACTGAAAGAGAGTGATCACTGACCTATATATAACTGGACTGTGGGTGCTCTATATCAATGACTGAAAGAGTGTGATCACTGACCTATATATAACTGGACTGTGAGTGCTCTATATCAATGACTGAAAGAGAGTGATCACTGACCTATATATAACTGGACTGTGGGTGCTCTATATCAATGACTGAAAGAGAGTGATCACTGACCTATATATAACTGGACTGTGGGTTCCCTATATCAATGACTGAAAGAGTGTGATCACTGACCTATATATAACTGGACTGTGGGTTCCCTATATCAATGACTGAAAGAGTGTGATCACTGACCTATATATAACTGGACTGTGGGTGCTCTATATCAATGACTAAAAGAGAGTGATCACTGACCTATATATAACTTGACTGTGGGTCCTTGGGACTAAAATTATTCATTTTCTATGTTGTGTGAGAAAAATTATATTGTATTAAAGACGTTGTCTTTGGCGTTCGCGTTGTATTTGCTTAAAGGGTATTGGTAATAAAAATTAAGTTTGTTTAATTTGAAAGAACTTGTAAAATTGTAATAGAAGATCCTTTACAACTTTTTCGTATCTTTCTTCGTTTTCAAGATAGTTTCAATTTGTTTAATATGTAAATGAGATGGGCTCTGACGTCAGGAGCAGGGTACAGTATTTTTACACAAAGAAACATCAGTTATGAAATGTTCAGTGTCACAAGGCGTTTTATGTGCACAGTTTCAAATGATTTCGTTGGACAAATTTAGAGATATAACTGATTTTTCTACGTGTGAAAATACTGTACCCTGCTCATGACGCCAGAGACCATTTCATTTACATATAAATTGAAATATCTTGAAAACGAAGAAAGATACGAAAAAATTGTAAAGGATCTTCTATTACAATTTTATGAGTTCTTTCAAATCAGACAAACTTAATTTTTGTTGCCAATGTCCTTTAAGCTCCCTAATTACTACTAACTGTCAGCTGTGTGACGTCATTTCGGGATACTATAAAAAATCCTAATAGATTTTTCTGGTGTTTTTTTTTTTGTACTAACTTCAACTTCTGGTTTCAGGCGTATCATTTTTAAAATACTACTGTAAACGTGGCAATTCCATAGTTCAGAGACGCAACTGCAATCATCTGGAGTTGCATGTCACAAAGAAGCATTTGTTCTGCAATACTCATTCTTGTGGCAAAACGTAAGTCGCTCTATGAAGTACAGTAACTCATTGCTGCCTAAGATGGCTGAGGGTTCTCGCTTTGATGAGTAAAATTGTCTGGCGTTAGACAGAGTAAAACAATAAAGGGGCCGTTTCTGACCAGCTCAGAATAAGGAATGGGTTAATCACTTGTTAACCCGTTGCTGCCTAGGATATCTGAGGGTTCTCCCTCTGTCTGTCTGTGTTTGTGTTTGTGTTTGTGTTTGTGTTTGTGTTTGTGTTTGTGTTTGTGTTTGTGTTTGTGTTTGTGTTTGTGTTTGTGTTTGTGTTTGTGTTTGTGTTTGTGTTTGTGTTTGTGTTTGTGTTTGTGTTTGTGTTTGTGTTTGTGTTTGTGTTTGTGTTTGTGTTTGTGTTTGTGTTTGTGTTTGTGTTTGTGTTTGTGTTTGTGTTTGTGTTGGTGTTGGTGTTGGTGTTGGTGTTGGTGTTGGTGTTGGTGTTGGTGTTGGTGTTGGTGTTGTGTTCGTGTCAGTTTCTGTCTGTCTGTCTGTCTGTCTGTCTGTCTGTCTGTCTGTCTGTCTGTCTGTCTGTCTGTCTGTCTGTCTGTCTGTCTGTCTGTCACCAAATGGTGGAGTTATGCAGTATCTCAGTGTCCTCTTGTTGTTTATTTGTAGGTTTGAATGGAGTACAGGTCCATGGAGCACATGCTCAAAGACCTGCTCTCTCGGTGTGAAGACGCGACGAGTGACGTGTACAAAACAACCTGCCAAGACTATTGTCTTGAGGACAAACTGCAAAACATCAAAGCCAAGCGAAACTAAGAACTGCATTGTAAAAGCTTGTCCTCCAAAGTGGCGAACAGGAACGTGGAGTGAAGTAAGGTTTTGTACGATTTCAATAGTGGTACAATAGAACACAACACAATACATGACAGGGGCAGGGGAGTACAGTACAGTACAGTACAGTACAGTACAGTACAGTACAGTACAGTGCAGTGCAGTGCAGTACAGTACAGTGCAGTACAGTACGGTGCGGTGCGGTGCAGTTGCAGTTGCAGTACAGTTGCAGTACAGTACAGTTGCAGTACAGTACAGTACATTACAGTGCAGTGCAGTGCAGTGCAGCATAGTACAGTGCAGTACAGTTACAGTACAGTACATTACATTACAGTGCAGTGCAGTGCAGCATAGTACAGTGCAGTAAAGTACGTTGCGGTGCGATGCGGTGCGGTGCGGTGCGGTGCGGTGCGGTGCGGTGCGGTGCGGTGCAGTTGCAGTTGCAGTTGCAGTACAGTTACAGTACAGTACATTACAGTGCAATGCAGTGCCGCATAGTACAGTGCAGTAAAGTACGTTACGGTGCGATGCGGTACGGTGCTGCAGCTGATGAAGGGCTCTACTCGAAACGTCTTTCGCTAGCAAAACTAATCTCGGCAGTTTATCACCTTTACACTTTGCTTATATTCTTCTATCTTTTGTTCAGTGTTCATCCACGTGTGGCCTCGGTGGCAAGGCACGTAGCGTGTTCTGTGCTAACGACCAAGGACAGCGCACAAGTGGATGTGATGTGAAGACGGAGCCAGAGTCGAGAAAGAACTGTCGGAAGCCAGCTTGTCCTAACAGAACTGCAGGTATACTAATGAATATTCACCTCACCTCACTTCCCTTCACTTCACTTCCCTTCACTTCACTTCACTTCACTTCACTTCAATTCACTTCACTTCACTTCACTTCACTTCACTTCACTTCACTTCACTTCACTTCACTTCAATTCACTCCACTTCACTTCACTCCACTTCACTTCAATTCACTTCACTTCACTTCACTTCAATTCAATTCACTCCACTTCACTTCACTTCACTTCACTTCACTTCACTTCACTTCACTTCGCTTCACTTCACTTCACTTCACTTCACTTCACTTCACTTCACTTCGCTTCACTTCACTTCACTCCACTTCACTCCACTTCACTCCACTTCACTTCACTCCACTTCACTTCACTTCACTCCACTTCACTTCAATTCACTTCACTTCAATTCACTCCACTTCACTTCACTTCACTTCACTTCATTTCATTTCAATTCACTCCACTCCACTTCACTTCACTTCACTTCAATTCACTCCACTCCATTCCACTTCACTTCACTTCACTTCACTTCACTTCACTTCACTTCACTTCACCTCACTTCACTTCACTTCAATTCTCCTCACTTTACTCCACTCCACTTCACTTCAATTCTCCTCACTTTACTCCACTCCACTCCACTCTTCTTCACGTCCATCTCACTTCACTTCATTTCACTTTACTAAGCCCAAGCATAATCTTTACTTCGTTTCCTTAATCATGTAATCAATACAGAATACAGATGATTAATATCATCTTTTTCTTCCTAAAAGGTCCTCTGGATTGTGATTTTGAGAAAAACTTATGTGAATGGCGTCAGATGACAAATGATGATTTTGACTGGCTACGAAACAGTGGCAAGACCAAGAGTTCAGATACAGGACCAACCAACGATCACACGTTTAAAAAGCAAAACGGTAATTATAGAAAGCTTAGCATGGGCTACAGAAACATGTGTTGGTGTTGTGTGCATGTTGGTATTGGTGTTGGTGTTGGTATTGGTATTGGTGTTGGTATTGGTGTGTGTGTTGGTGTTGGTGTGTGTGTTGTGTTGCTGTCGGTGGCGTTGTGTTAGTGTTGGTGTGGTGTTGGTGTTGGCGTTGCTGTTGCTGTTGTTGTGGTGGTGTTCATGTTGGTGTTGTTGTTGTGGTGGTGTTCATGTTGGTGTTGATATTGGTGTTGGTGTTGGTGTTAGTGTTGTGTTGCTGTCGGTGGCGTTGTGTTAGTGTTGGTGTGGTGTTGGTGTTGGCGTTGCTGTTGCTGTTGCTGTTGTTGTGGTGGTGTTCATGTTGGTGTTGTTGTTGTGGTGGTGTTCATGTTGGTGTTGGTGTTGGTGTTAGTGTTGTGTTGCTGTCGGTGGCGTTGTGTTAGTGTTGCTGTTGGTGTTAGTGTTGCTGTTGGTGTTGTTGTGGTGGTGTTATTCATGTTGGTGTTGGTGTTGGTGTTGGTGGCGTTGGTATTGTGTTGGTATAGGTGTTAGTGTTGGTATGTGTGTTAGTGTTGGTATTTGTGTTAGTGTTGGTATTGGTGTTGTGTTGGTGTTGGTGTTGGTGTTAGTGTTGGTGTTGGTGTTGGTGTTAGTGTTGGTGTTAGTGTTGGTATTGGTGTTAGTGTTGATGTTGGTGTTAGTGTTGATGTTGGTGTTAGTGTTGGTATTGGTGTTGTGTTGGTGTTGATGTTGGTGTTAGTGTTGGTGTTGGTATTGGTGTTGTGTTGGTGTTAGTGTTGGTGTTGGTGTTAGTGTTGGTGTTGGTATTGGTGTTAGTGTTGGTGTTGGTGTTGGTATTGGTGTTGGTGTTGGTGTTGTGTTAGTGTTGGTATTGGTGTTGGTGTTGGTATTGGTGTTGTGTTAGTGTTGGTGTTGGTGTTGGTGTTGGTGTTGGTGTTGGTATTGGTGTTGTGTTGGTGTTGATGTTGGTGTTGGTGTTGGTGTTAGTGTTAGTGTTAGTGTTGGTATTGGTGTTCATATTGGTGTTGGTGTTGGTATTGGTGTTGTGTTGTGTTGGTGTTGGTGTTGGTGTTGGTGTTAGTGCAATTACTCTCCAATACTCACCAGTTATATAATGGCTTCTTCTCTTTGTTTCTAGGACATTATCTCTATATTGAAGCTTCCAATCTGAAATCGAATTCGAAGGCTAGACTAGTCAGCCCGGAAACGAACGTGCGACGCGGTTGCCTGACGTTTTACTATCATATGCTTGGATCAAACATTGGTAAACTTAAAGTGAAATTCCTTACCAAGGCTGGCTACATGCATAAATCAACCTGGACAATGGAAGGGGAGCAAGGAAACAAATGGATAGAAGCTAGAGTGAATATATCAATTGGTCTCTCCTACAAGGTTAGAAATTTTGCATTCGTACTTCATTTAGCATTGTGTTTGGGTGTTGTGGGTGTGTTTGAGCTAAATACTTGTGTGTGTGTCGTTGTTTCTTTATGTTTGTGACTTCACTAGTGATAGTTTCGGTGATAATATTTCTGTTAGTGTTGGTGTTGGTGTTAGTGTTGGTGGTGTTGCTACTGGTGTCAAGAGTGGTGGTGGTGTTGACAAGGGTGTTGTGGGGTTGCTATTGATGTCAGGAATAGTGTTAGTGTAAGTTGCTGGTGGTGTCAGTGTTGGCGTGGTGGTGTCAATGTTGCTGGTGGTGTTGGTGTCAGTGTTGGTCATGTCAGTGCTGTTGGTGGTTTCAGTGTTGGTGTCAGTGTTGGTGATGGTATCAGTGCTAGTGATGGTGTCAGTGCTGGTGATGGTGATGGTGTCAGTGTCAGTGCTGGTGTCAGTGTTGGTGATGGTATCAGTGCTAGTGATGGTGTCAGTGTCAGTGCTGGTGATGGTGTCAGTGTCAGTGCTGGTGTTGGTGTCAGTGTTGGTGATGGTGATGGTATCAGTGCTAGTGCTGGTGTCAGTGTCAGTGCTGGTGTCAGTGTCAGTGCTGGTGTTGGTGTCAGTGTTGGTGATGGTATCAGTGCTAGTGATGGTGTCAGTGTCAGTGCTGGTGATGGTGTCAGTGTCAGTGCTGGTGTTGGTGTCAGTGCTAGTGATGGTATAAGTGCTAGTGATGGTGTCAGTGCTAGTGATGGTATCAGTGCTAGTGATTGTATCAGTGCTAGTGATGGTATCAGTGCTAGTGATGGTGGTGATGGTGTAACTGTCGTCAGTCTTGGTGTTGGTGTTGATGTCAGTGCTGGTGTTAGTGTTAATGGTGGTGTTGATGGTGGTATTACTTTCAGTTTTTACAATTCACCTTATTTTAAACTAGGTTGTGATCGAGGGAACTAGTGGTAGGGGTTGGCGTGGCGATATAGCCATCGATGACATTGTATTTCACCAAGTGGAGTGTGACTCCAAGGTATAGTTGTTTGATAACTTGAGTGGGAAAAAACACACAACAGACAGACAGACAGACAGACAGACAGACAGACAGACAGACAGACAGACAGACAGACAGAAACAGACACGAACATGCACAAACACAAACACAAACGCAAACGCAAACGCAAACGCAAACACAAACGCAAACACAAACACAAACACAAACACAAACACAAACACAAACACAAACACAAACACAAACACAAACACAAACACAAACACAAACACAAACACAAACACGAACACGAACACGAAGAACACAAACACAAACGCAAACGCAAACGCGAACACGAAGAACACAAACACGAAGAACACGAATGCGAACACAAACACCAATACCAGTCACAAGCACCATTGTGCGTTATTAATTAGACATCACTTTATTCAATGTTTTAGGAAGTTAAAAATTTTGCGGCTGGACACTAACCATTTATTTAAACACATAAATTTATTCATCATCAATTGCAAATACAGGATGGCGTTTGAAGGAGTGAAATAAATCATTCAAGTTGGTACATATTTAACACAGAACACAGCTTGGTGACTGGCTTACCAGGGAATAGAGGTTTATAGTATAGGAAAATAGTAACCAATGAACAGGATTCGTGGTATATATATATATATATATACTCGTTGAAGTAAATTCTGAACATCCAAGATATATACTGTATGTATATACATAACTGTATTTATTATATGGAGAAGAACATTTTACTAGCAACTAAAACACTCGTAGAATCCATATTTCACTACATCCGGGAACCGAGTGGCGTATTTCTCGTATGTAACGCTCGCGAGTGACATATCGACAAGTCAAAATTTACTCCTTTTGCCGTAAGTTTCGAATCAAGTAAATTTGAGCCAGTAACTTCTCTTCATACGCAAAATGACGTATTCGAATAAGCTGTTGTATTTTTCATTTGTATTTTCTAAAAGTTTTAGGTCAAGCGGTTGTAGTTTTTGTATCAGTAAACCCAGTTTTATCAACATCACTTCCACGCAGAAATGCATAATTTCATTGTCCCTATAATAAATAGAACATTACACGGATGCTCAAAGATATGGATTTTATGTTCTCGTGGCAAGAGCAATACCTCACATTGTCCTTGCCACTCGAACATAAAATCCATATCTTCTCGCCACCGTGTAATATCCCCTTTATATTGTTTCATCATACAACTGAACATATCTTTAGGACACTATTCTATCTGTATTGTATAATACAAAAGCTTCTTTCTACAGCAGTTTAACAAAATACAATATACACATGTTGTATACATATATATTGGTTTTGTTCAGAATTTATTTATTATACAGAATGTGATTTCTGAAGTGTTTCATCCTGAATAAATATTTACTCTATCTATCTATCTATATATAAATATATATATATATACTTACAAGAAACTCTATAAACAAGCCATTTCTTTCTCATCCTCAAATTCTTCTAGGAAATTATTGAAAATGCTAGTCTATAATTATTTATGTTTTAGCCGTCTGATAACGTATCATTTTAACCTTTCTGAGCAATTAAAATAAGATCAAGAAAAAAGATGGGTTTTTTTAACTATTTTACTCAGGAAATTTTCTGAATTCCTGAGCAGGAAGCGAAAAAATAAGTGTCTTGTTTGAAAGAATACAAATGACAAAGCAACATCTTTTGTAGTTTTTTTGTTTCCTTGCTTCGTTGTTGAGATATTGTTTTTTTTTGCTTCGTTGTTCAAATATTTTAGTTAGACTGAAATATCTACTAGCTTATGGCTAGAGGCCTAATAACCCTCATTTTTCGGTCAAAATAAAGATTTATTATTATTATTATTAACAACGAAGCAAGGAAACGAAAAACTGCAAAAGATTTATAGACTTAGTTTTTTTAGGAAATATAAATACCAACCGTTTACAATTATTCTATATTTCAATTATAAACTCTTGATATGTTTAGTATTAACTGATACAAACCGATCACGTATGCAGTGTATACGCAGCATTGGAAAACTAATATATATCTAATATACATATATATATACATATACATATATCTACTATTTACGAAATACAGTAAGTGGCCGTTCTGTATCGGAGTATACAAAATCTTTATTCCGATACATAACGGACACGAATTAATGAGTTCTGTATCATGGTTTAAAAAACTCATTAATAATTCATGAGGAAAACACAAAAGAAATCAATACCGTAGCAGAGGTTGTAAATCGGATACAGAATCGTCCTGATTTACATAAACTTTAGCTTCGATTTTCTCGGCTAAAATAGAGTATATCGCTAAAATAGTTGGTGAACTTGATTACTTAGATGCATATCTTGATTACTTAGATGCATTACTTAGATGCAAATCAGATACAGATCGGCTGCTCATGCTGTATCTATTACATACAGTCGACACTGAATAAACACTGTGTATATGTATATGTATATATATATATATATATATATATATATATATATATATATATATATATATATATATGTATGTATATGTATATATGTATGTATATGTGTATGTGTATGTATGTATGTATGTATATGTGTATGTGTATGTATATATATATATATATATATATATATATATATAAATATATATATATATATATATATATATATATATATATATTTTTATATGGCTTTGTAATTTCCTGAGTTCTGATGCGTTCCGGACCACGGTCCGTCTTTTTCCGTATCCGGACCGCTGTCCCGGGTGTTGATTTTGCTCGCGTGAATTTCTAAAGTTTACACACTAAGTTTGATACAATAATTATCGAAAAACTTCAAATAGCCATATAATAAACGCTTTATTAACCTCGTTTACTCGGTCTGTACGGGAAAATATCAGACCTCGGTCTTTTTTGTACGAACCTCGTCTGCGGCTCGGTCCGTACTGTCAAAACGTCGGTCTGATATTTTCCCGTGACTTCGTTCTCGGTTAATAATCTCTTATATAGTGTATTCAACGAACTAATAGTTCAGAACTATCTTGAAATTTTGCCCATGGAAAATGGTTTTTATTTTTTAAATTTAATATATATATATATAAAGTATTATTTCTTAAATATAAAAGTATTACATTTTTATAGTATAATTTTATACACACATGCTGTACCAGGTATTATAATCATAGAACAATTTGTAAATATCTACAATGATTGGTTTGTTTTAAATAAAAGTTATAAAATGGAACAGCCATCCTGACTGTATTTCCTTTGTTTCGCTGGTCCACTGGCTGTTTGACTCAGTCACCATGCTAAGGCTCATTCTCAATTCATTCCTGCCTGGGCCAGGCAAAATGGCTCCTTTGTTTGTTTTACTCTAACGCCAGACGGTTTTACCCGTCAAAGGGAGAACCCTCAGACATCCTAGGTATCAATGGGTTAAAGTTTACAGCAGCATTCTGCCATCTGAGTCTCAGTAGCTCATTGATTAGAGCATCTCACTGGTCATCAGAAGGTTACAGGTTGTACACATTTGTAACCTTAGCTCTTCATCTGAGTCTCAGTAGTTCAATGGTTAGAACATCTCACTGGTCATCAGAAGGTTGCAGGTTGTACATATTTGTAACCTTAGCTCTTCACCGGAGTCTCAGTAGTTCAATGGTTAGAGCATCTCACTGGTCATCAGAAGGTTACAGGTTGTACACATTTGTAACCTTAGCTCTTCATCTGAGTCTCAGTAGTTCAATGATTAGAACATCTCACTGGTCATCAGAAGGTTACAGGTTGTACACATTTGTAACCTTTGCTCTCCATCTGAGTCTCAGTAGTTCAATGGTTAGAGCATCTCACTGGTCATCAGGTTACAGGTTGTACACATTTGTAACCTTAGCTCTTCATCTGAGTCTCAGTAGCTCAATGGTTAGAACATCTCACTGGTCATCAGAAGGTTACAGGTTGTACACATTTGTAACCTTAGCTCTTCATCTGAGTCTCAGTAGCTCAATGATTAGAACATCTCACTGGTCATCAGAAGGTTACAGGTTGTACACATTTGTAACCTTAGCTCTTCACCAGAGTCTCAGTAGTTCAATGGTTAGGGTATCTCACTGGTCATCAGAAGGTTACAGGTCTTGACATTTGTAACTTGAGCGGACAAAGTGATAAAACTAAACATACAGTACCACGGGAAGAAAAATAATGGTTCTACAATTGTATTTATTGCAGTACAATACAATGGTCTAATTAATCTTCGTTTATGGTGATGTCTCACTGATTCTGTCTATTTCTGCTGCTGGCCCAGTAGGTCTACATAAGCACATGTTATTAAATCACTTTGATCAATCTTTAACTGTTTCATAAGTTCGTCTGCTATTTTGGAACCATCGGATGTTGTTTGGTCATTTCTTAAAACAACCTGCAAAATACAGACTTAAATTATTAAAAACATGATCTTTCTGCCTTTCTTCAAAATTGACACAACATGTCGCACTTGCCTCTAACTCCATAAAACTGTCAGTGTTGGTGTTGGTGTTGGTGTTGGTGTCAGTGTTGCTGGTGGTGTCTGTCTGTTGTCAGTCTTTTGGTGGTGTTGCACTTACCTCTAGTTCCATAAAATATCCTAAGTTTTCAACGTTGTCCAAATGAATCCTTGTTTGTCCCACAAGAAAAAGAAGTCTTTGTTTTTTGACAACACCTGGTAAATTGAATAGAACAAAAATATACAGTGTTTTCTGCACTATAAGCCGCAGTGCCAGTCTTTCGGCAATTCTTCGGGAAAATTCCTAGATAGACCGCACCGTTATATAAGCTGCATTTCTAAACTGGAATTTCTTACAACGTAGTGACTTAATTGCTGTATAGCGTAGCGAAACGTCTTACGTAGCGTAGCGTAACGTCTTATAATATAGCCTAACATCTTACAACGTAGCATAATCTCGTAGAACGCAACGTAATGTCTTATAACCTAGCGTAACAACAACTTATAATGTAGCGTAACGCCTTACAACGTAGCCTTCTTCGTGCGCCGACAGGGGCTCTGGAAGCTTTTCAAAGTTGTGGGTGTCCTGCGTCTCGCAGAATGCCATAAACAGGGCCACGCCCTTCAGAGAATACTAATAGATCACTAATAACTATATATACATAACATACAAGATAACATCACAAGTTCACAACAACTTCAAGAACTTTTATTATTGAACAATATACTGAACAATTTGTGAAGAGTTACAGATAGTTTCCAAAATGTCAATTTGTTTAAAATTTGCTAAAATATTGTGGGTGTCCTTCTTATGTAGGACACCCACAGTCCAGAAAGTGCAGGTGTCCGGACACCCGCTGCTTCCAGAGCCCCTGTGCGCCGATTCATATCGTAGCGTAATGTCAGTCACAAAATTTAGCTCACCTTTGACTCCGAGGGCTTCTCCTAGGGTTATTTTTAGATCGTCTGGTTTGGGAATCTCTGTTATATTATAATTGGATAATTTCGGTCCATCTTGATCAGATCTTGTGTAGAAGATTAGTTGTGATAATCGATCTTGCAAAACTCGAAGCTATATAAATACAAATCAACAGTCCATTACTGGCAAACATTAAGATCATCAAATAACCAACCAATAATTGTAATGTCTGGTCATTATTTTAAGGTGACCGTTTGACAGACAGAGTTGTGAGAAAGTTGGGGGCAGTTGCAAGCACTCAACAGGTGCGAGAAACTGATAGGAGTCCCCAGAAAATTTTGTCTGGAGTCTAGACAAGTCCTTGAAATATTACTTCCTGTATTTTCAATTGGGGTGAGATTGTACATAATTCTGAAAAATATAACTAAAGCACCCAGGTTACCCTAGCTCTCGTACATTTCTTGGTTATTTTTTTGTTTGTTGTGTTTACAAGGACTCTAGGGTAACCCAGGTGCTAGGGTAACCCTATCACGCCACTACGGTTACCAGGTTATGTTTTGTCCTTGTAAACGTGTTTGGTAGGGATAACTCAGCTACCTGGCCTCCAGGCTGACCCTACCTTTGAAATTTGTAAACCTGGGCTAACTTTGACCCGAGTGCTAGAGCCTGATCTAAGGATAACCAAGTGTGTGTGGGCATAGGGGGCATCTATGGCACTGCTCGTGCACTTGCTTCATCATTTGGACGAGTGGTGTAGCCAGGATCAAAATTTTGGGGGGAGCAACAGAAAATTTGGGGGTGCAGTTTTAGATGAGAATTATCAAGCATTAGATGGTGTAGAATCGTGGCTTTAGCTGCGACCAATCATCAATGTAGGGGGTATGGGGGCATCGTCCATCCCCGAAGAAGATTTTGAGTTTTCGAAGCCCTGTGAGGGCATTTCCCACAGTCAAAAGGACCAAGGGCTCTTGGGAGCGTAATTCTGCGCACTTTAACCAATGAAACTTCATGTGACAGTGTATCAGCATCACGATTATCATTAGCAACAGAAACAAACTTCAAATTTCAAAGAAGCAAAAGTTCTTACTTGAATTTAGCGTCAGACATTCAGAAGACTGGGGGGGGGGGGGCAAATGTGTAGTTGGGGGGGGGCAGGGCCCCCTAGGCCCCCCTTGGCTATGCCACTGATTTGGACAGGAAACACACTGCTCTGATCCAAGCAGCAGTGTTTTGTATTTAACTCTACCTTTAGTCGTCCATTAGGAACATTAAAGAATACATCTTCTTGAAGTATTAATTCACCTGAATAAGAGATACATTGTTATGTTGTCCATCGTCTTTAGGATTAGTGTAAATTGTTATACCCTTGCAAATAATCATCCAATCAAATGTCTACATTAGCGTCACGTGCCAGCCCAATAATTTACTTTGTTGTGCTTGTGTGAATGTTAGGACTGAGGCATCTATTGTAACTACACCTATTAAAGCCTCTTCCAGTCTTCACAGGAACTCAGTGACACTGCCGAGGTAAGTGAGAAGAAATGTTCAGGGGGTCAAAGGAGCATGTTGATTGTTTCTTACTGCCCACCAGGGGCTTTGGAAGCAGTGGGTGCACTTTCTGGACTGTGGATGTCCTACATAAGAAGGACACGCACAATATTTTAGCAAATTAAAAAAAAACTATTTTGGAAACTATCTGTAACTCTTCACAAATTGTTCAGTGTATTGTTCAATAATAAAAGTTCTTGAAGTTGTTGTGAACTTGTGATGTTATCTTGTATGTTATGTATATATAGTTATTAGTTATCTATTATATTCTCTGAAGGGCGTGGCCCTGTTTATGGCATTCTGCGAGATGCAGGACACCCACAACTTTGAAAAGCTTCCAGAGCCCCTGCTGCCCACCACCAACCCCTCCAACCCCCACTCCCAATTTGAAGAAATGTGTGTGTGTGTGTGTGTGTGTGTGTGTGTGTGTGGGGGGGGGGGGGGGGTTAGTAATGCCAAACCATTTATTTTATAACATAGAATCAGAGCCAAAACAACAGAAAACAATCTTTATTTGGGTGATTACACATTATTTTCTCCTTACGTAAGCAAAATGTTTTTCCCACGCGCTTGAAATTGCCGGCAGCCAATGAGAAACGGCGTTATATTAACTCGGTTAATTATAAATAACATTTGGCGGGAGTATAATATACGAATATATTGAGAGAGAATGTTTTCATTTGTAATTCTAAACCAATTCCTCATCAGCCTTAAACCTCAATCTCATCTAGCTTTCTACGGCAAAAAATAGGACAGTTCTACCCAAATAACAGCGAAATATAATCACATTTTCAACGTTCGGTCTTCCCGCGTTCGAAACCACCATATAACGTGCATATCAACAAGTCCCATGAGACTAGCTCAGAATAATGATTTATAGTCATATACAAACATAAAACTGTGTACACTACCTTGCTCTCCGCTCACAGACTCGGCGAGACCTTTCAACTGCTCAAAATCATGCACTTTAGCTTTGATCTCCACATTAGAAGGCATCTTTGTGTTAATTTCTGTGCTTCGATAAGTCAAAATGAAAATATCTCCTTCGCTGGTTCCTGAATTCTCTCTGTCAGACTCGCAACAAGAACATACACATGATACACTACAAACACCGGCAGCACAGATATAAATAGTATCGCTGATTGTATTAACAATATCAAGGCTGAATTTGATTGGCTGATGCTCTTGACGGAAGTAAATAATTTGGCGGCGGAAGCGGCCGTATTTGAGATCTATTTATGTATCAATTTATGTATCAATTTATGTATCAATTTATGTATCTATTTATGTATCTATTATGTATCAATTTATGTATCAATTTATGTATCAATTTATGTATCAATTTATGTATCAATGTATGTATCAATGTATGTATCAATGTATGTATCAATGTATGTATCAATTTATGTATCAATTTATGTATCTATTTATGTATCAATTTATGTATCTATTTATGTATCAATTTATGTATCAATGTATCTATTTATGTATCTATTTATTTATCAATGTATCTATTTATGTATCTATTTACGTATCAATGTATCTATTTATGTATCATTTTATGTATCTATGTATCAATGTATCTATTTATGTACGCCGTGGATACAGGTCCGACACCGGATTACACGAATTGCCATCCTTAGGTTAGGTTGTGTGTTGGGGTATGGCTTTCATGAAGTACTTGGGTTATGTAGGACATGGAATTATTACCTATTTCTTCGGGTTCCGATGTCGGACCTGTATCCACGGCGATTTACGTATCATTTTATGTATGTATTTATGTATCAATGTATTTATGTATCAATGTATCTATGTATGTATCAATGTATGTATCTATTTATGTATCTATTTATGTATCAATTTATGTGTCTATTTATGTATCTATTTGTGTATCAATTTATGTATCTATTTATCAATTTATGTATCTATTTATGTATCAATGTATGTATCTATTTATGTATCAATTTATGTATCTATTTATGTATCAATTTATGTATCTATTTATGTGTCTATTTATATATCAATTTATATATCTATTTATGTATTTATTTATTTATTTGACAAAGAAAACCGTTAAAATGACAACCTCGCCAGGATCTTCTAAATACACCTCGGATTTCACGACATTGCCCGAAACCTGCCCGAAACCACTCGGCGCTTAGCGACGCCTGGCGAACAACGCGGCGTCACATGACGACGGCGGCAGCCAATCACTGACGCGTATAGACATTTGTTTCCGTTTACTTTGTTGCTGTAAGAAAATTGAGATCTAGCTTTTTCTCATGCTGCAAAGTGGCTCATTGTGGTCTAAACGTCAAGAAAATCAGCCTTTTCAAGCCGAAATAATGCACTACGGAGTACGAGAAAATAGGTAAATCCTCCGATCTCCTCTAGAAACCTAAGGATGTCTTTTAAACGAAATTATAGCCTATCATTTGAAAGCAATTGACGCTTATATCTATTTTTCTCGCCTTTAGCTCACCTGCTAACACTTGGCAGACCGGGCCTCCTGGAAGGTGAGTTTCCTTGGGATTTTTTTATTTGTTTATCGTTGTTTTTATTGTAGTTTTCTGAAAGGTGAACCATTTTTGTTGACGGGTTTCGGTTTTCAAAGCAGGAACACGGTGAGCGTCGTTTTGTTTCTAATATAAAACCGTGGCGTCATGTTTACAGGTCAATCGACACTCGAATAAACTTTGACTTGGAAGCCAATCGATGGCCAACGACCTTGCATTTGGTTGGTTTCTTTGTGAACTTTAACGGACTTCGGTTTCTTTTAGAACTCCTGTTGCTGTGACAACTCATTAGAAAGCCCTTTAAATACAGGAAATCCATGTTACAAAAATACATGATCGGCAAGAGCCAAAGCACTTGCTGACCACATCTACTAAACTTGCTCTCTACTCCGATTTCAAAATGCTTCAAACGAGAATCATTTTAATAATTATTTATTCGCCTTGTGGACTCGCTTTGTCCGTAAGAAATCGGTTTTAAAAACGGTCCTTTTTCGAGAAAATTGCCCTGTCAAAAATTACCATATTTTTAAACACACATTTGGGGTTTTAAATTGCAGAAGTCTGATATTATTGTTATTATTATTGCTTAGGCTGGCGCTGTTTTATTGGTGTTTTTAGATTATAATATTTGAATGTTCAATATTTTTCAATATGTATAGTCTATATATGTAGTAGGCATGTTTTGAAGTGGGGCCAGCTGAAATATTTTTTTCTCGATTTTAAAGTTATTGTTATGTATATATATATATATATGTAGATTGAACTATATATATATATATATATAACTGGTTAATATCACTGGATATAACTCAGACTGTATTGATTTATTTGTGATAATTGTGGGAGTATACCAATTAAATGTTTCCTGCTGGTGATATACTGCAACTGACTGTTATTGCCCACTTCGACTACAACTGCTCATTGCAATGAAAATGCATAGAAAATGCAATAAATCAAGCGAAAACATTGCTATACCATATAACAAAAATGTCTAATCTCTCAGGAAACTAGCTAGTTTTGTTTTCCTTCGAGTCTCGATGGGTTTTTTTGGCTTTGCCTTAATTGTGAAACATTAAGATTTTTGAGAAAACAGAACTGTCTGCCTCGTGATCAGCTATTAACCCATTTTATTATATGGCATGGATTACTTCCGGTAAAATCACGCACTGTGATTGGTTGCTGACAGGGTGAGATTTCTCCGTAATGCCCACGGGCATTATGAAAATTGTTAATGCCCTACGATTGGAAACAAACAAAAAATCCTAATAAGAAACTTGTATTGCCGAAAAATGGCGAAAATAGATGAAATAAATGACGATGAACATTATAAAAGTAAATTTTAGTATCCAGACGAGAAAGAAACAGAAGAAAATAACGCTAGTTCGGTGTTTTGACGAAGTTAAAGGAAGCGAAGACCAAGAAATACAAGATTGATTTTGATATAATAAACTACTTAATAACCTCAACCATTTGGTCTTTACGGTAAAATATTAAACCTCGGTTTCAGTTTGCTTTTGAAGTTCATTTGTCAACATTTGTTGGAAGGTTGGGAACTTGGTACAGAAGTTCGCGAAGTTCATCGTGAAGTTCTAATTTAATAAGCTTTGAATTGAATTCCTTTGGTAAAATCACGGGGAAGAAGATTATTTGTTGTATAGAATATAATAATAGATATTTGGTTAAGCAGAAACAAATTGCCGACTTAAATTTGTATCTACCTCGCAACGTAGTTCGGAACATTGCATTTGCAACATAAGTTCGGAATGTTCATTTCAATTATACAGGGTCTGAAATTTGCGGTATCCCGATATCCACGGGATACTAAAATTTCGTTTTGGATACTAACTTCTGTTTTACTTGTATCCCGACGGGATACCACGAAATTTCAAAAATTGGGATAGTGGGAAAGGCCTCCGTTGGTCTCCGAATAGCTTTGTTAGCACCACTGATCTATATAAGCCGCCATCTTGGAAATTGAGTGATAGCGTCGTTGATATTTGTCAATCTCGTCCCCAGGACCTTCGCGGGGATGGTTGTCAGCTTGCTACCCGAAGGCTTTCACGGGGATGTTTGAATATTAATTTATAAGTAGTGTTGGGTTTTTTTATTAAAATAATTTCGGTGAATATGCTAAAATATCTAATTAAAAAAACAAAAACTCCTGCGGAATCAGCTCCTGTAGAAGACATTGTAGTGAATGTAGTCGATGAAGAGGTAGAAGACGTCGTTGTCGTCAGAGACGAAGAGGTACGTGAACAGCAAACTGATCAACGATTTACAGAAAATGTTCGTAGACGTAAAGAAAAGCGCCAAGCTGATCATAGACGTAAATAGGAACTTCAAAAGCGTCATCGTAAATTTTCCACAAGTTGGAAAAAAGCTTTTCCCTGGGTCAAGTTGACAGACGATAAGATGTTCTGTGAAATTTGCTTGGCATATCCTACTTGGTGTGATAAGGACTCGGAGTTTGTAAAAGATGGATGCACAAACTTCCATATAAAAAGCCTACAGACTCAGTTTTCTTAATATATATCTTGTGATGTACAGTCACCCTGACAAATAGGTGGGATACTAAAAATTATGGTAACTAGTATCCAGAAGTGGGATACTGGATTCTTAGGGGGGATACTAAAACTTTGAACCCTGGTATCCCATGGGATACTGAAAAAAAATGTAAATTTCAGACCCTGATTATATGTATTGGATTTCAAAAGCAAGCTGAAACAGCTAGACTATAACTATAAGTGTCAAAATATGGTTTTCCACAGTAGCTTTCTGATTGGGTAAAGTGATTCTCGTGTGGCAGTGATGTTTCCTGATTTTTTAGTTTGGTTAAATTTAAAACATATTTTTGAAGGTTTTGCTCAACATTTTTGGTTATCACTTGACACTTAACACAGCACATCTTATTTAAAGCTATGAAAAAAGTATTATACGTTGTTGCCTATAATAGACAACAAAATAGTTACTTTTTTTCATAGACATCTCATTGTTACCCTGGGCTAACAACAACATTCTCGGGTCCATAAAATAGACTGTTTTTCTCGGGATAAAACATATTGTTATAAATCAAAGATGTTTGCATGTACCTAAAATGTGATCAGATCCTATTGGCCTAATCATGGTCACATGCTGATCAACAAACTCAGTGTGTGTTTTTTTCAAGGAAAACATTGCACTGTTTAAGAAAATATTGGCAGCACTGTTTTGGAAAACATATTGCACTGTTTAATTAATAGGAAAGCATTGCACTGTTTAATTAATAGAAAGCATTGCACTGTTTAATTAATAGGAAAACATTGCACTGTTTAATTAATAGGAAAACATTGCACTGTTTGATTAATAGGAAAACATTGCACTGTTTAATTAATAGGAAAACATTGCACTGTTTAATTAATAGGAAAACATTGCACTGTTTAATTAATAGGAAAACATTGCACTGTTTAATTAATAGGAAAACATTGCACAGCTGTTTAATTAATAGGGAAATATATATATACTATGTACTGTAGTTATTAACATTATTACAAAAATGTAAAAAAAAAGACAAGGAAAAAAACAAACTTAATTACAATATGTTGGACTCTTTGGCGTATTGTATTAGACAGCTGTGAAAAATTTAAACTTCTGGGCTTCCCATATCAAAACTAAGCTAAACTAAAATGAAACTGTAATTTAAATAAATTTACATTTTGTTGAAAAAGTCTTTGATATAGGCTATATAGCAAAACTCTTGTTGTTGACATTCGCCTTGAGAAACATTGACTTTTACAGTCCCTTTGGCTGCAATGTTACCCTGGGGCTAAAGCTTTCAGGTAAATTGAAGCCTTTGGGTGTGAAAAACTTGATGTTTCCCTCTGTGCCAATTAATTAACAAGTGTATAAAAAATTATAATTTTACATCCATTATTATTATCCTGATATCAATAGTTATATTAATACACTTATCAGGTACTGTTGGTTTTAAGTTACATGTACTTTTGATTGAAATGTTCATATAAGTAATTTATTCTGAAGTTTGCAAATTTGTTTTGAGCTACGCAATTGATTGACTACTTGATTTCTAATACTAACTCTGAGTGCTGATGCTATTAGTGTGACATCTTTTCCACTTTTTTAACACTTTGAAGCCTGACGATGAGTCTTTAAGGTTTATTCTGGCTCACGCCAGACGATTTTATTCAGCACAGGGAGAGGTCCAGGTCTCAAAGTGTTAAAGATCTAGTCAGACTGTATATTGAATTAGAATCAGACTGTATATTGAATTAGAATCAGAAAAATAAAAAAAATGTCTCACTGTTGTTTGAGGTAATTTTTAGATCTTCAAAGTTTTTGAAACCTTATACTGACAGTACTGTATAATATATTAGTTTTTACCACCACAAATGAATGAATTTTTAAAAACAAGTTTATCAACTTACCACTTTATCATGAATATATTTTTTATTTAAGGAAATTTGTTTTGCATTTTATCTTAATTTTTTTAACACGCTTCCCACGCACAGTACTTAATATCAGTTGACTAACACCCTTGTTCATTGTCAGATCTACAGTATAAAATTGTCCTTCAGTTTGATTGTTTTGACAAATTTTACATGAAATTACTCATGCATGAGTCAGGAGGTTTAAGGTGTTTGTTAACCCATTCCTGTCTAAGCTGGCCAAAAACTAATGCCAGATGATTTTATTCATCAAGGAGAGAACCCGCAGACATCCTAACTTCAACCTCGGGTGGAGTGGGCAAACTTGGGTGAAGTGGGTAATCTTGGGTGGAGTGGGCAATCTTGGGTGGAGTGAGCAAACTTGGGTGGAGTGGGCAAACTTGGGTGGAGTGGGCAATCTTGGGTGGAGTGGGCAAACTTGGGTGGAGTGGGCAATCTTGGGTGGAGTGAGCAAACTTGGGTGGAGTGGGCAAACATGGGTGGAGTGGGCAAACTTGGGTGGAGTGGGCAATCTTGGGTGAAGTGGGCAAACTTGGGTGGAGTGGGCAATCTTGGGTGGAGTGGGCAATCTTGGGTGGAGTGAGCAAACTTGGGTGGAGTGGGCAAACTTGGGTGGAGTGGGCAATCTTGGGTGGAGTGAGCAAACTTGGGTGGAGTGAGCAAACTTGGGTGGAGTGGGCAAACTTGGGTGGAGTGGGCAATCTTGGGTGGAGTGAGCAAACTTGGGTGGAGTGGGCAAACTTGGGTGGAGTGGGCAAACTTGGGTGGAGTGAGCAAACTTGGGTGGAGTGGGCAAACTTGGGTGGAGTGGGCAAACTTGGGTGGAGTGGGCAATCTTGGGTGGAGTGAGCAAACTTGGGTGGAGTGGGCAAACTTGGGTGGAGTGGGCAATCTTGGGTGGAGTGAGCAAACTTGGGTGGAGTGAGAAATCTTGTGTGGAGTGGGCAAACTTGGGGGGTGTCACATTGGCCACAGACTGCACATATTTGCTTGTGGAGTAGGCTAAATGTTTTTGTCCCATTTGAGGCAGCACTTCACTTGTGATAGTAACTTCTAGTATTAATTCTTACTCTGTCTAACACCAGACAATTTTGCTTGTCAAAGGGAGAGCAGCTATTGTGATTAACCCATTCGGCTGCTTGAGCTGGCCAGAAACTCTTTATTTTTTACTCTGTCTAACACCAGGTGAAAGGGTCATCAATCCTCGGCTATTGTAGGCAGTGTTTTAGATAGAGCAAAATGAAAAGATGGTAAACTGCTGAGAATAGTTTTTATAACAAAATACTGACGTTTCAAGCAGAACCCTTCATCAGAGTAATATAAAAGTAGAGTGGTGTGTAGACAGTATTTTAGATAGAGCAAAGTGAAAAGGTGGTAAACTGCTGAGAATAGTTTTGATAACAAAATACTGACGTTTCAAGCAAAGTCCTTCATCAGAGTAAAAACTAGAGTGCTGTGTAGACAGTGTTTTAGATATAGCAAAGTGAAAAGGCGGTAAACTGCTGAGAATAGTTTTGATAACAAAATACTGACGTTTTGAGTGCAGTCCTTCCGGCATTTCACTCTGATGAAGGGCTCTGCTCAAAACGTCAATATTTTGTTATAAAAACTATTCTCAGCAGTTTACCGCCTTTTCACTTTGCTTTACTTGGAATTGGAATTCATTTTGGTTGAACTACGAAAGAAGGTTTTACTTGTTTGCAGTTACTTTGAAATTTTAAATTATTATTCATTTTCGCCTAAAGTTTTGAGCAGTGCTCATGAATTTTGTTATTGACTTGTATAAACATTAAAACAGCTGTTCTGTGACAGTGTATTTCAAGGTAAATAATTACATATGTCTATAGTACTCCCACCTGTCCTTAAATTGCATTTATCAGTAATACTTTCAAAAAAATAACATATATGTTTTTGTACAAAGTTTACCATTTCCTTGTGTAACAACAGAAAATGTCAATGTTTTTTACAAAGTTTAGCATTTCCTTGTGTGATAACAAAAAAGGAATGCAATGTCTTACAACGTTGCGATTTAACGTAGCGCATATGTTTTCATAACGTAGCGTAATATCGTAGAAAGTAGCATACAGCAGCTTATAGCGTAGCGAAACGTTTTACAATAGACTTGCAATGTAGCTTAACATCTTATAACGTAGCGTACTTGTATAATGTTGTATAACGTAGCGTAACTTTAGTATAAATACGCAGGTGATTATAGAAAATCGCGCGCGCTGATTGGTCGAGCTACTTCGGATTAAGTAATAGATAAATCCCGAGAACGAGGGATGTATGCTATATAAAGACCCGAGAACGCGCAGCGTCCGAGGGCTTTATATCGCCTACATCCCGACGTTCGAGGGATTTATCTGACTTAATTTATTATTGAGGAGGTTTTCCAACAAAGTTTTGTCTTTTTTTTCCACCTTGGACAAAGATTTTCCTTGTTTTTTTTCTTCATTTCGTATCTAATTATTATTCAAGGTCTTTATGCGATATAAAGACCTCGGAAGAACAAAGAAAACCGACTCGATAATAAATTAATTCTCGATAATCACCTATAGCGTTTATTCAAAATGGCCGCCAGCCAAATTGTCAATGCGACAGACGAGGAAATTAACAATTTTAGAGAAAATGTTGTTCCTAAAAGTACGAAAATGTGTATTTATACTAAAACAATTATTCGCCGAAGGCGAGGTGAATATTGGTGTATAATAACCGAGACGAAGTCGAGGTTATTATTCACCGATATTCACTGAGCCTGATAATGATTTGATTTATTTATTTATTTATTTAACGTCGTAAGCACAGGATGTGGTCGCCCAATCATCCGAGCCAGAGGCTCATGTTAAAGTGCACGACATAAGCTAAGACCTAAGTGTTGATTTTACGGAGGGAGGAAAACCGCAGAACCCTGCGAAAAACCCTCGAAGCACAGGAGAGACCAACTAAACTCTACTCACATGAAATTCAAGTTCGAGAACAGGGTTATTCCCAGACGGTCACCCATCCAAGTACTAACCCCGTCCAACTGGGCTTAACTACAGCGGTGAGAGGCAGCGCCCTAACAGCACACGCCACCTGATAACAACTTGTTACGTAGCGAAACTCTTACAATGTAGCTTAATGTTTTATAACGTAGCGTAATATCTTCCTAAAACTCGAATTCATGTTGTTTAATTGAGTGAATGCCAAATATTAAGATTAAAATACAGTAATCTGGCGTTAGACAGAATAAATTAATGAATAAAGGTGTCCAGCTGTAAGTGCAAAGTCCTTCTCTCAATGTACCGTAGCTTCATTTACATGACAAGAAAGGTTTCATTGAGAAAAGGCTTTGTTTGTTTGTTTGTCTGTTCAGTCAGACTATCATGGAATCACTGAGTCGTCAAATGACTGAAATATGTCTGTGTGAGTAATTGTCTATTAGAGTGGTGTAGCATATCAATATATCCCTCATCCCGTCTTGAAGATTGTAATGCCGGGTATATACTTTTTGGATTTGCTGGTTCATTGGGTGATTAGGCTTCACCATGCTAACGAGATCCATTTATGGGGGCGAAACAGCTGTCCACTGTTGCCAAATGACCTAGACACTGCTCAACTTATTGTCAGTTTGTGCTCAGGCAGACTTGCACGATGAGTCAATCAAATGACAGAAATAAGTTTGACTAGTTCTCTAGTGTGGTTAAGATTTGTAATGAAGCTGGGTGTTCTGAGTCCGTTAGCTTCACTGATGAACCCCAATGACCGGGTGAACTCCAACAGCTGTCCCTTATTGCCGAATGGTCTAAACAATACTCGTTTGGTTGTCAGTCAAAAAAATGACAGCAATCCATTTAAGTAATTACATGACTGAAAAATATATTATTAGTATAAACCAACTAAAAGGCTATTACGAATCCGGCATATATTCTTATTAGCTGAGCAGCGAAAGAGTCAAGTCTTCAATGCAAAAAATGGCAGATACTCGCGTTTTGCTGAGGTTTCAGTTTGTTTCTTAGCTTTAAAATAATAGTTTGTCCGACTAGTTGGTGTATACTAAAACAAATTAGGCATTAACTGTGTGTGGAAGAAGTTTAAAGAGCTGTCAGGGATCCTGACAAGGAAGGAAGTGTCATTAAAACTTAAAGGGAAAGTGTATGTGACATGTGTGAGGAGTGCGATGGTGTATGGAAGTGAGACATGGGCCATGAATGTGGAGCAGAGTGCAAGATTAGAGAGAACGGAGATGAGGATGATACGATGGATGTGCGGGGTATGTTTGTGGGATAGAGTGCCGAGTGTGGAGTTGAGAGAAAGAATGGGGATTGAGTTGGTGACTGATGTTGTGAGGCCGAAACCGGTTGAGATGGCTGGGCCATGTATTACGGAAAGATGATTGTGACTGGGTGAAAAAAAGCATGTCGTATGAGGTGGAAGGTGTGAGAGGAAGAGGAAGGCCAAGGACAACATGGAGTCAGGTTGTGGAGAGGGACATGAGAGAGAGAGAGTGGTCTAAAAAGGGAGGATGCACAAGAGAGAGAGAAGTGGAGGAAACTGCTGTGGGGAGCTAACCCCTGTGTAAGCGGGGAAAATGGCCGTAAAACGAGTGTTGTTGTGTTGGTGTTGGTGTTGTAATTAGGCAACTCTCCCTCGTTGTCTATGAACGATAGTCAACTCGACTGCGTCTGGTCGACTATCAACTCATAGACAACTCGGGCTCATCTAATTGTTACATGTAAATATTATATCAGTGTCCTTGTTTTTTATTATACAATATAATATACATGTATATTTCAAGTATGATTGTGATGTCTTTGGGGTTTTTTATAGGTATTTTTTAAGATTTCGTTTTCTTGGGCAATTTCTTAATTTTATAAAGTCTAAAAACTAAGGCCACGTCCACACTAATCAGTTTTCAAACGAAAACGGAGACCTCGTATCGAAAACGTATCAAACGTTTTCCGTCCACACTATCGTTTTCGAATCGTTTTATTTATTTATTTATTTATTTATTTATTTATTTATTTAAAAACTTCGCCTCATGACATTACAAATATTTAACAAAAATTACAGTACAAACAATCAAAACATAACAGGCAGGGTATCCGCAACAGCATTGCCAATTACAGCGGACCCGGAGACCTCGTATCGAAAACGTATCAAACGTTTTCGCCGTTTAGTAAAACGCTAAAAAGATCTACAGGGGTATGAATGAATAGTTCTAGGTGACTGAAACCAAGATGACATAATCGTGACATCATCGTGTTCCAAAAGCTTCGTTTTTGCCGTCCACACTGGTGGAGAAAAACGGCGTCTTCGAATGTCTTCACTCTGGAGAGCGTTTTCGAAACGCTCCATTTTCGGTCACCGAAGACGCCGGATTAGTGTGACGAAAGGCCTAACCGTATCAAAAAGTCTCCGTTTTCGTTTGAAAATGGATTAGTGTGAACATGGCCTAAGTGTTTTTTTTAATTCTGATCTCTTTTTTACAGTGTGTACGAAGATGAACTTCGCTCTGTTAGTCCTAACAGCACGCGTCAAACAAAGCTGGCCCAACAGGTTGGGTTTGGGTTTTTTTTACTACCGTATTTATTCGAATAGCCGCCCGGGGGCGCTTATTTTAAGGGGGTGATTACATGGACCGGGCTGGCCGGGCTAGCCCGGTTAACCGGGATGAAAATGTCCATGTAATCGTTTTCATCCCGGCAAACCGGGCTGAAAAACTGTTGAACTCGCTTCGATACGCGTTCGTTTGCTTGACTGTGTGAATAAATAGTGCTGAAAGGAACTGAAATAGAACATCAACGTTGTTTGTGTGTTTCGTGATCAAAGCGAAGATTTAATAAATTAATTAGTCTTCGTGAAGACGCTTTCCTGGATTAGCTAAGACTTTAACAATCTTTTTATTAACGATGGGTTTACAAAATAAATAATAGACTAATTAGTGTAAAACTGAAGTAAAACTAACGTAACTTTGCCCTTATTTACTTGATAATTGCGAATTTCGGCCTGAAATCATCCCGGCTTACCGGGCTAGCCCGCTCCATGTAATCGTTTCGTAAACTCATCCCGGTTAACCTGGCTAGCTCGGTTAACCGTAGCCTGGTACCCTGGCCCAATTTCAAACGAAATAAGGGCCAGGTAACCACTAATCTCATTCTCGCGTCATCAGGGCTAAATCCACTTATGACGATTGCAGTTTTACTCATAGCCACTGAAAACGCGCGAAATTTTAACCAATAGGAAAGCAGAAGTCTTTAGTGGTTACCTGGCCCATATTCTTTGATTGGGCCAGGGTACCAGGCTAGGTTAACCGTAGCCTGGTCCCCTGGCCCAATCAAAGAATATGGGCCAGGTAACCACTAAAGACTTCTGCTTTCCTATTGGTTAAATTTTCGCGCGTTTTTAGTGGCTATGAGTAAAACTGCAATCGTCATAAGTGGATTTAGCCCTGATGACGCGAGAATGAGATTAGTGGTTACCTGGCCCTTATTTCTTTTGAAATTGGGCCAGGGAACCAGGCTAGGTTAACCGTAGCCTGATTATCAGACGGTATGGTGTTCGCTCACTCCACCTCCCCGTCTGATGGACTTCACGGGGTTTCATGTTCTGTGACGTATTATCCTTTAACCAATCAGAGTGAAGGTTTTAGTTTTTGAGAACTAATTATGTATGCAAGGAAGCCCGAAAAGTGAAACAAATGCATTGCGATTGGCTGCTGCAATACAAAGGATAATACGTCACAGAACATGAAACCCCGTGAAGTCCATCAGACGGGGAGGTGGAGTGAGCGAACACCATACCGTCTGATAATCAGGCTAGGTTAACCGGGCCAGCTCGGGTATTGGCAATACAAATTAATTGTCTCATTTGAAAGAACTCGTCAAATGGTATAAGAAGACCTTTTACAATTTTTTCGTATCTGTTTTGGTTTTGGAAATATTTGGACTAAAGACAGCGTACTATCCGCCATCTTGGAATTATTTTCGATATGCATGTGACGACATAAGCAGGGTAAAGTGAAATTTTTATCTTGCCGACCTTATGACATTATGATCTAGAAACTCGATTTCGTTGCGCTATTTCCATTTTAAATTGACCCACAACATTTAAAAAGCCTTCCGTGGAAATTTGGTCATCCACGGAGTAGTTTCATCAGGTTTACCCTGCTTGTGACGTCACCAATTTCCTAGTTAATTCGACCCAATATTACAACAAGATGGCGGACAGCACGCTGTCTTTGGTCGAAATATTACAAAACACAAGAAAGATACAGAAAAAGTACAAAAGGTCTTCTTATACCATTTGATGAGGTCTTTCAAATGAGACAAATTTAATTTTTATTGCCAATACCCTTTAAAACGGAAAGGAAACTTAAAGGAAACTTAAGGAAACTTAAACGTATCGAAGGGAAACTTAATATGTTTCCAAGGAAAACTTTTACGTTTGACGTTGACATTAGAACATGTTTTGATGGGTGGTGTTTCCACTTAGGTGCAAGCGACTGTATTTTCTATTAAATATTTTGCACCCTGGCTGCATTAAAACTTGCTAAGAATAGTACTTTTATTTTTGATATTTAGAAAGCTTTGATAGAAAAGAGACAACAGCAGAAGAGAGCTCAATCAGGTCAGAGCACTGTACTAGCATCGCAGGGTTGCGGGTTCGATTCCCAGTCGGAAGGCCTTCATGATTTGGTGTGCTCCATCGAGGAGTTATGGATGCACGCGGGAAGTCGGGAGAGCACGAAAAAAGCGTAAAGCCCTAATCAAACGAGAACGCAAGTCATCGCAAGTTGGCAGTCACGCTATCACGCTATCTCTCTGAATAGTTTCCCGAAAATATCATGTACCGTGACAAAGTTAAAACTTGTTTAAAACACTCATGAAACCTTTATTTTGTTAATTTGGGGAGTTCGACGACCGCCACAGAAATTCTGACTGCCAACTTGCGATGACTTGCGTTCTCGTTTGATTAGGGCTTAAGAGTTGGTCGAGGCGATAGAGATTTTTGAGTGCTCTCCCAACTACCCAAGTGCATCCATAATTCAATGGAGCTTGCCAAACCATGAACCATTTCCTTATATAACAGAGAATCAGTCAATCAGACACAAAACAACGGAAAACAATATTTATTTCGCTGATTAAAAATGAATTTCTCATTACGTTTGAAATTACCGTGCTCCATCGAGTTTTATACAATACCCTGGTTGCTATGCGTGTTTTCATTGGTTGTTGGCCATGATCTATTAGAGGACAGACACATGGTCACGTCAGAGCACGTCAGCGGACTTGCTTTTTTCCTTCTTCATGCCCCAAAATCCGGCAAGAGTTTCGACAAAAACCTTTTAAATTTTTATTGTATAAAACAAATAGATTCCATTTTTTTGTTGTCTGTTCAGTTATAGATGCACAGAAGACGTCACAACGTGGTAAGAACATCAGTGACCCACTCGACTGCGTCTCGTGGGCCACTTTTTTGTTCTTACCACGTTGTGACGTCATCTGTGCATCTATAACTGAACAGACAACGGCAAAATGGAATCTATTTGTTAAATGGAGCACGCACGGTAGCCAATCAGAAACGCCGTTGTATTACATCTATATTATAAATATATGTATTAATTTGCAGTGCTGTGAGTAACTAGGTTACAAGTAACTAGTTACAGTAACTAGTTACATTTTTAAGTAACTGTTACTGAAACTAGTTACTTTTTCTGAAGAAGTAACTGTAACTATAACTATAGTTACTTTTTGAAGAAGTAACTATAACTAGTTATTTTTTTAAAGAACTGTAACTAGTTACAATATTTGGTTCAAAAATGTGACTAGTATAGTTACTGATATTCAGTTGAGGATATCATTCTTTCTTGATAAAAATCTTGATATAATAATGAAGGTACATTATGTGCACATTTGACTATTTCTGCTTAGTGACAACTATATTTAGGCATTTAGCTGTAAAAACATAATTATGGTACTGGCATCTAAAAACCAGTAATTTCTTTGTTGATTCTAGTAACACGGACAAAGGAATGTAACTTTGTAACTAGTTACAAAATATTTGAAGTAACTTTGTAACTGTAACTAGTTACTTTCTTTTCATTGTAACTTTTATCGGTAACTAGTTACTTTTCTAACGATGTAACTGTAACTAGTTGCAAAAATTATGTAACTTTTACAGCACTGTTAATTTGCAACCAATAAAAAACTTTTCAAAACTGGTTTCTGATTTTCTTCCAAAACTCTGAGAGAAAAAATATATCTAAATTAGGATTTATTTAAAAGCGTGTTTCACTCTAATAACTCTGTCCTTAACTGGGCTTAACTTTGGACTACAAGCAATGAGAGAACATGCTGCCCAATGTCATTTGTGCTAATGTTATTTTGGGTTTTTTCTACAGTATAGTTTATACAGTGTTATGTTGTTTCAGGCATGATGAAAGCCAATGATATGGTACGACCAGGATCAAGGCCAGGAACTGCCACTGAAAGAGGTGTGGTAACAGGAATTGGAGGAACAAGCTACCATGGTTAGTCAGACCACCATATACTGTGTAAATTGTCTAGCGTTAGACAGAGTAAAATGGCAAAGTGGTCAGTTTTGGCCAGTCTGGGGAGTCGACGAGTTAAGGAAAAGAGACGGGCAAGTGTATGCGCACACTAGACTTTCAATACTGTAAGCTGTAAACTTTGGAAGTTGTGTAACTTCCGAGGCTGTTAACTCTGTTAGTTGTTAACTCCAAAAGCTGTTGACATCGTATTTGTTAACCATTCTAACACGTGCATGTATTGCATGCCAGGTTTTTAGGAAAATGGCGTTTAAAACCACTTACGTGACTGGGCCATAATAAAGCTTCTTACAGTTGTTGCTCTCTCACTGTAGGGCTCGATGGCCAAATAACAATTGTCCCAAGAAAACATGAACCACAAGTTGGTTTGTTAGTTAATGTAGGCTCTGAAGAACCACCCAAGAAGGTAACAGAACTAATCAGCTATATTGTACAATACCATCAAATAGTGCACTGATGTACTAGTATTGTGTATCCCCATGTATAAGCATCTATAGAATGTAGCGTAAACTTCTTATAATAGGCGAGTTTCAGGGTGTTGGACGCGCATTATTTGTCAAAAAAACTGGCAAGCTCCCCTCAATGCTGGGATGATTTAAGACCAAAATTCGCAATTATCAAGTAAATAAGGCCAAAGCTACGTTAGTTTTACTTCAGTTATATATATATAATTAGTCTATTATTTTTTTTGTAAGCCCATCCTTAGTAAAAAGATTGTTATAATCCACGAAATCGTCTTCGCGAAGACTAATTAATTTATTAAATCTTCGCTATGATCACGAAACATATAAACAACGTTTTGATGTTCTATTTTAGTTCCTTTCAGCACTATTTATTCACACAGTGAAGCAAACGAACGCGTATTGAAGCGAGTTCAACAGTTTTTCAGCCCGGTTTGCCGGGATGAAAACGATTACATGGACATTTTCATCCCGGTTAACCGGGCTAGCCCGCTTGCCATGTAATCGAAATGTTAAAACAACATGCGTTTGGTCTATAAACTGGGCTATCCCGGTTAACTGGTCCAGCCCGGTCCATGTAATCGCCCCCTAAACTACATTAGTCAAGTTGGGAGCAGCTAGGTCGTGAAATGATGGTACTTATATTTGATATTTCATTATTCCCCGCCTGAGTTCGATCGGTGTCTCACAATAATTATTCCAACAACATATGTTATTTCAATCGAAATATAGTAAGGTTAGATATACTGCCGAAACAGAGAACGTAGGAATCTAACGTTTCGAGCGAAGGCCCTTCGCCAGAGAGAAACCTCTGACGGAGGGCCTTCGCTCGAAACGTTAGATTCCTACGTTCTCTGTTTCGGCAGTATATCTAACCTTACTATATTTCGATTGTTGTTTCTACACTGCCTACGCAGCACGCTACTTTTATTTCACTATGTTATTTCAATATATTTGAACGTCGATATTTTTATTTCTTCGAGCAGACAACGTCAGAAACGGAGAAGAAGTTGGCAGCGATGGGGCTTAATCCTAGTGCAGACTTTTCAATCAATGAACACAACGATGGCGAGATTGAAGAGGAGACGTTACCTTCTATTGCGCCTATGGCTAAGGTAGCAGCACGTATTCCTTCATCGCAGGGGAGTACTGGCTCAGGGGAGAAAGCAGAACAGGTATTAAAACACTACAAAATCTATGGGTGCTTTCCAATTGACAAGGTTAGACCGATCAGTCCGGCCGGAATGGACTTGCTTTTGATTAGGACCAAATTATCCAGTCAGACCATCCCAGGCCTCAAACGAATCGTGTTCCATTTAACCGGACTGACCGGTCTAACCGTGTAAATGGAAAGCCCCCCAAATATGCCTAGGAAATGAGAAGTTGAGTTGAGTTGGTCGACCGCGGCCAGAAGGCACCTCTTTAAGGCAGGGGTGGTAGTAGCCTGGTACCCTGGCCCACTCAAAGAATATGGGCCAGGTAACCACTAAAGACTTCTGCTTTCCTATTGGTTGAAATTTCGCGCGTTTTTAGTGGCTATGAGTAAAACTGCAATCGTCATAAGTGGATTTAGCCCTGATGACGCGAGAATGAGATTAGTGGTTACCAGGCCCTTATTTCTTTTGAAATTGAGCCAGGGTACCAGGTTATGGTGGGCGCCACTCCTATCCCATATCTCACTGCGTTCTTGAGATATTAATGTATACCTATCTCATGTTTGGTTTAACAAAATGCCAGGTTTAACAGAAGCGCTTGTTGGAACTTTTTTTTTGTAAGACAATATGTTGGTTTTAGGAGAATGAGCCAGAATCGGGAAGTAATGTGGAGTTTGAAGATCTGGACGTCTTCGTTATTTCGTAAGTTTTAACAGGCAGACAGACAGACAGACAGACAGACAGACAGACAGACAGACAGACAGACAGACAGACAGACAGACAGACAGACAGACAGACAGACAGACAGACAGACAGACAGACAGACAGACAGACAGACAGACAGACAGACAGACAGACAGACAGACAGACAGACAGACAGACAGACAGACAGACAGACAGACAGACAGACAGACAGACAGACAGACAGACAGACAGACAGACAGACAGACAGACAGACAGACAGACAGATAGATAGATAGATAGATAGATAGATAGATAGATAGATAGATAGATAGACAAACAAACAAACAAACAAACAAACAAACAAACAACAAACAGACGAACAGATAGTGACAGAAGTTTTCCTCTGGTCTTCTATCCAGGCCTGCACCTCAAGGAACAACCGTGAAGTGTCGTATATCTCGAGACAAGAAAGGCATGGATAGAAACATGTATCCTACTTACTTTTTACACATGGAAAAAGACGATGGCAAAAAGGTATGTAGTATATACACGATATTTCCCAATACATTTGATAAGTGCAGTGATGGATTTACAGGGGGGGAGGTGCCAATTACTCAATTATCCAAAATCCCAACTGATTCGGCAAGTATTAAAACAGCAAGTATATCGCTTTGAAGTCATTTTTATTTTTTAATAATGGAAATGTTGCATTTTGAATACGTCGGGGTGCATACGTAGCAGCTACCTAAGATTCGATTTATTGGATTTCCCCCAGTTATTTTCTATAATTTTAAATGTATTTGTATAATAAAACGTCCACGTTATCCCTAAATTTATTTGACACCTTCCAGGTTTGATAAAATGCGCTATTGAAAACACGATTTAAAACTTTTAAATCTTTCTTCAAAGTACCGTCAGAATGGAGGAGATGCCATTTCAGAGGTCCAAATTTAAAAAAATTTTCGGGGGGACATGCCTCTGGACCCCCCTAGGAATGGTTTGATTAAGGTTAAAAAAATTCTACATCCGCCCCTGCAGCACCCCTCCCTACCAGATCAAGCTGGATCCATCACTTGATAAGTGCAGTTACAAAATCGAGCATATTAAATCACGCGCTGAAAAACAACCTGGATCTAACAATAACATATTTCTACTTTATTCAAGGTTTTTCTGTTAGCTGGAAGAAAACGGAAGAAGAGCGCTACATCAAACTACTTAATATCTACTGACCCTACCGATCTATCGAGAAGTGGTGAAAGTTACACTGGAAAATTAAGGTACATAAAACGCTGCTTACACGCGCTTTTACTCCGATGAAGGGCTCTGCTCGAAACGACAGTATATCTATTTATGACCCCCCCCCCCCCGAAAGTAACGGCTATAGCCTACGTGCTACGGCAGTGACTAAACCTATAATTTATTCTTTCACTTTAGATCTAATCTAGTTGGAACAAAATTTACAATATATAACGACGGTATGAACCCAAGGAAAGGAGGTGTTATGTCGAATGGTTCAAATATTCGTGAAGAACTCGGCGCTATTATATATGTAAGATTTTAACTGTGTTACTTGTGGAGTTATTGGTTGGTTTGTCTGTCTGTATACCTGGTTGGTTGGTGCTTGCTTGCTTGCTTGCTTGCTTGCTTGCTTGCTTGCTTGCTTGCTTGCTTGCTTGCTTGCTTGCTTGCTTGCTTGCTTGCTTGCTTGCTTGCTTGCTTGCTTGCGTGCTTGCGTGCTTGCGTGCTTGCGTGCTTGCTTGCTTGCTTGCTTGCTTGCTTGTTGGTTGGTGACTGGTTGGTGACTATAGTTCGTTGGTTAGTTGCTTGGTGTTTGTTTGTTTGTTTGTTTGTTTGTTTGTTTGTTTGTTTGTTTGTTTGTTTGTTTCTTGGTTGGTTGGTTGCTGGTTAGATGGTTGGTTGGTTGGTCGGTTGGTTGGTTAGGTGGTTGGTTGGTTGGTTGGTTAGTTGGTTGGTTGGTTGGTTGGTGCATACGGACCTTCTTATCTTATCATGTCACGACTCTATCAAATTTCTCATCACCTTTGCGTGATTTCTTTAGGATACAAATGTCTTAGGTTTCAAAGGTCCACGAAAAATGACTCTTGTTATTCCTGGCATGGGCATCGATCATAAAAGACTTCCTGTTCAACCTACGAAGGTATGTTAGTAAGGAATGCATTGGCAGCGCGCTTTCTTCAGGTTGTTAAGACAACCAACAACAACTATTGCTTCATTTCAGGAAAGTGAAACGATTTTGGAAAGACATAGAAGAAAGGTGTTCGATAATTTGCTAGAGTTACATAATAAAACACCAGTCTGGAATGACGGTACGTACCTTTTAGTCGTCTCTAACCCTCTGTAACTCACCCTCTCTAATTTTTAACTCTCTCTCTCTAACTTACTCTAACTCTCTCAATTTATTATTTAATCTCTATTAAAAATTATTTATTTAATCTCTCTCAATTTGTTAACCACTCGACTGCTATGTAATAGATACAGCATGAGCAGCCGAGCTGTATCTGATTTACAAGGCGAGCTGCAAGCGAGCCGTAGTAAATCGGATACAGCTCGGATGCGAATGCTGTATCTTTCTTAAAATACAAATGCATCTAAGTAATCAAGTTCACCAACTATTTTGGGGATACGGTCTGTTTTAGCCGAGAAAATCGAAGCTAAAGTTTATGTAAATCAGGACGATGCTGTATCCGATTTACAACCACTGCTACGGTATTGATTTCTTTTGAATTTTCGTCATGAATTATTAATGAGTATTTTAATACTATTTACAAATCTCTGATTCGACCTTTGTTTGATTACTGTGATATTGTTTGGGATAACTGTCCATTTGCACAAAAAACAAGGTTACAAAAGCTTCAAAATGCTGCTCGAGTTATAACACATCAAGGTTATGACATCAGATCCCATGAAATACGTGAAGAGCTTGGTTGGGGGTAACTCTTGCCAATAGACACTCAAAGAGTAAAGCTATAATGATTTATACAATACCCTGGTTGCTATGCGTGTTTTCATTGGTTGTTGCCCATGATCTATTAGAGGACAGACGCATGGACACGTCAGATCACGTCAGCTGACTTACTTTTTTCCTTTTTCATGCCCCAAAATCCGGCAAGAGTTTCGACAAAAACCTTTTAAACTTTTATTGTATAAAACAAATAGATTCCATTTTTTTGTTGTCTGTTCAGTTATAGATGCACAGAAGACGTCACAACGTGGTAAGAACATCAGTGACCCACTCGACTGCGTCTCGTGGGCCACTTTTTTGTTCTTACCACGTTGTGACGTCATCTGTGCATCTATAACTGAACAGACAACGGCAAAATGGAATCTATTTGTTAAGTATAAGGTTTTGAATGATGCTGCACCCTCTTATCTTAGAGATTTATTTCAAACATATCCAAGTACATTAAACTACTCTCTAAGAAGTAGAGATACAAATGTTCTACTGCCAAAACCCTAAACCGAATACCTCAAAAAGAGTTTCAAATTTTTTGTACAGTGTATTGTATATACAGAACTCGCGATCAAGCTCTCGGCAACGCCCTCCGTGGCTCAGTGGTCAGAGCATTGCACTAGAATCGCAAGGTCGTGGGTTCAATTCCTGCCGGAAGGCCTGTGTAGTTGCATTTTTCGCAACTGGTCCCGGTTTGGTCTTAAAATGTATATATTTGTAATCGAGTGAAATGCCCAATATCACTTTGAAAACTAGAATACCCTTGCGCACCCTTCATTTATGGTCATGATTCTGATTTCTAGATACGCAGTCTTATGTTTTAAATTTCCACGGCCGCGTTACTCAAGCATCGGTAAAGAACTTTCAAGTTATCCACGAAAACGACCGTAAGTGTCTAGAGAAGAATACACTGTCTGTCTGTCTGTCTGTCTGTCTTGTCTGTCTGTCTGTCTGTCTGTCTTGTCTGTCTTGTCTGTCTGTCTTGTCTGTCTGTCTGTCTGTCTGTCTTGTCTGTCTGTCTTGTCTGTCTGTCTTGTCTGTCTGTCTTGTCTGTCTGTCTTGTCTGTCTGTCTGTCTGTCTGTCTGTCTGTCTGTCTGTCTGTCTGTCTGTCTGTCTGTCTGTCTAGGGTCTCTGAAATGGCATTTCCTGCACTTTGAGGGCACTTTTGAGCAAAATATAATCACTCACACTCCGATTCAAAATATGTTAAAGTGGGCAGATTATTTGAATAGATTCATAACTGCATTCATTCCATTCCGCATAGCCTGCGCGCAGACATTTTACCCAATCTCCGCGGATTGGGTAAAAAGTCAGTGCACACTGCACATGCTAATAAGGGCACTTCTTGCCAAAAAATTTGGGCGGTAAATACCCCCTACCCCCAAAAGGCAAAAACCACGTTATGTTGATGTTTTATGTCGGCAGTCTGAAACAACACAACATAACGACATATAGTTGGAACACATGATAATAATATAATGTCATGACATGAAAATAATAATGACGTCACAAAATGCTCGGGGCCCCTAATTAATTCCTTTTGCTCGGGGCCCGTGGGGTTTACCCACCCTTCCCCATTGAACTCTAAGTAAACTGGAACGCTAACTCCATAAGTCAGGCCCTATGAATGGATGAAGCCAAAAATCTTTAAATGTTAGTTTTTCTGAGTTTTGAGCTGAAATACTTAAGTATTTCAGCTTAAAACTCAGAAAAACTACAACAAGTTTCTTAGTGTTATTTCCCAGCGAAATATGGTCGAACATTTACTACATTTTAAAAAGTTTAAAATAACGAGGAAACTTATACTATACATCAAATTAAAGCCAATGCTATTTCTAAAAACATACGTCGTATAAAGCAATGTATTTCAATCCGTTGTTTTGGAGTAATTTGTTATCGTCCCAAACAAAATATATGGTAGGATGAAAATTAAAGCGCCTATGTCATCCTCAGGGACTTTACATATTTATACTAATTGGAACATTCTGAGAAGATTTGTAATATATCTTCTCAGGCGAAAATTTCATCTTCATGGATTTTTTCCCGTTAAAGTTGACGGAAGTGACGTCAAAAGAGGAATCTGTAAAGTGGTTTTCATATAGAAAAATTCCTCTTTCGACGTCACTTCCGTCAACTTTAACGGGGAAAAAATCCATGAAGATGAAATTTTCGCCTGAGAAGATATATTGCAAATCTTCTCAGAATGTTCCAATTAGTATAAATATGTAAAGTCCCTGAGGATGACATGGGCACTTTAAGTAACTTGAAGCACGGGAGCTACCTGCAAAGGGACTGGCACTGGCTTCAAAATCCCACCCTGAGTTCTCGTTCCAGTCTTCTTATAGTTCAATGCCCTTCCCACCCAGTAGTTGCGCCACTGAAGCTCGCGCGTGTATACGTAGCACTTCTAATACAGTGATGGATTTACAGGGGGGTGCGGGGGGTGCCAATTACTCAATTAGTGCCTTGCTGCAGTGGGATGCGATGTGGATTTCATTGGAAATGTCAATCACATTTCTAATGGCTAGCTTCCTTGTGATATCCCTAATAAAATCCATAATAAAACGTCCACTTTATCCCTAAATTTATTTGACACCTTCCAGGTTTGATAAAATGCGCTATTGAAAACACGATTTAAAACTTTTAAATCTTTCTTCAAAGTACCGTCAGAATGCAGGAAATGCCATTTCAGAGGTCCAAATTTCAAAACATTTCCGTGGACCCCCCTAGCAATGGTTTGACTAAGGTTACAAAAATTCTAGATCCCCCCCTGCATCACCCCCCCCCCCCCCTCCCTACCAGATCAAGCTGGATCCATCACTGTTCTAATATGGCTTCTGTTGAAGTCTTTTCCTTCACTCAAACTCTGATGTTCTTCTCAATAATAGCCGAATACATTGTGATGCAGTTCGGACGCGTAGCAGAAGATATGTTTACAATGGACTACAACTACCCCATGTCGGCCGTCCAAGCTTTTGCGGTGGCACTGAGCAGCTTCGACGGGAAACTGGCGTGCGAATAAAGCTATGAATATAACCGACAAGTATTTTAAAAGTTTCCCCCCTCTATTCAAAATGATGCCGAAGTTGGATAAATCAGGAAATTATAAAGTAATAGAAATTACCACAATGGTAAGAAGTACGAACACAGATTGATTGCATGATTGTAGATTGACAGATACTTGAATTAAACAGAGGTATGACGGCAATTGTATAAACGAAGAGGCTTTTATCTGACATAGAGCTTTTTAGTCTTAAATATATATACAGTATTTATTGACCCTTTTGTTTGAGAACGATCCAGCATCTTTCTTTTTTTAATTTTAAACAGTTTTCGTTTACATTTTATAACTGTATGAAATCTGTATTAGTAGTTTTACCACTTTTAAAATATAGTAATATACAAAGCTCTTAAAACAGGCGAGGATGGGCGTTAACAAGTAATGTGACTCCGATGATCATGATTATGATGATGATGATAATTATGATCATGATTATGACGATGATGATAATGATCATGATTATGACAATGACGATGATGATAATGATCATGATTATGATGATGATGATAATTATGATTATGATGATCATGATCATGATTATGACGGTGATGATGATAATGATGATCATGATGGTGACGATGATCATGATGATTATGATGATGATGATGATGATGATGATGGTGATGATGATGATGATGATGATGATGATGATGATGATGATGATTATGATCATGATGATGATGATTATGATGACGATAATGATAATGATAATGATGATGGTTATGATTATGATTATGACGGTCATTGTTATGATTATGACATTGATTATGATGATGCTTATGATGATTATTTTGATGATCTTGATTACGATTGTGATCATGATTATTGTCATGATTACGTTTATGGTTATGATTATGGCTATGGTCATTGTCAGGATTATGATTATGATTATGGCTATGGTCATTGTCAGGATTATGATTATGATTATGGCTATGGTCATTGTCAGGATTATGATTATGATCATGATTATTGTACAGGATTATTGTACAGATTTTGATCACCACACTGCAATCGTAACTCAGTATTGTCTACTTTGGCAACCGAACTTTACAATGTCCATTACTTAACACCTTTCATCCTCGCTTCACCCCCATAAACTACGTTTACACACTCCGAACAATCGAGCAGATTTCTTATTTTGGTGTATGTGATTGAGTACTGCTAAGGTGCGTTTACACCAGGGGACTGGAACTACGGTCTAAATTTAGATCGTGACAACACCGCTGCTAAACGTTTTGCGCCTGCGCGAGCTCCCGACCAAGAGAAGAGTGGAAAGCTATTGTTATTCTGTAACTCGACGAGACTGTCACACGTTCAAAAATCAACAATAACATTAAGCCAAAACTGTAGGGAGCCACCTTAAAACAGCCCACGTGACTATTAATTCCGTATCTACTCTTAAGGTGAGGTAATACGGGCAACATTTTTCTTCAACTTGCAACGCAACGAAGCGTTGTTGCACGTATTACCACCCACCTTAGACATTGTCACGCAACAATGATTTTGTTGCAAGTTGAAAAAATTTGTTGAAAAAAGTAGACTCAGTTCTACTTGCTGCAACATGCTGATTCAACTTGCAACAAAATCATTGTTGCGTGACAATGTTTCAGGTGGGTTGTAATACGTGTAACAACGCTTTTCAACTTCCAACGCAACAATGTTACAGCAATTTGTTGCTCGTATTACTTCACCTTTACTCGTGGTACAGCCTATTGCGTTCACAAGATCACATACACCAGGATAAGGAGTCGGGTAGATTAATTCCAGGGTGTAACCACAGCTGTAGGCTGAAAATAAGTTATAGTGTACTGTACAATGTAATAAAAGAGAGAGAATGACTATAAAGCATTTATTGTATCTGTACTTTTACAAAACAAAGTGTTTATGAAAATAATGGTGTGTGCATTTATTTAATATATAATGATTTTGTCGTCCTAATAAACTTTGGTTTGCTAGTCTGACGCTCTACCGACTGAGTGAGTTACATGGTCAAGTTGGGAGCAGGTCGTGGAATGATGGTACTTATATTTGATATTTCGAAACTGAAATCTAGTTTCTTCAATATCGAGAGACCTTAAAGGACATTGGCAACAAAAATTAAGTTTGTCTAATTTGAAAGAACTCATAAAATTGTAATAGAAGATCCTTTACAACTTTTTCCTATCTTTCTGCGTTTTCAAGATATTTCAATTTGTTTGATATGTAAATGAGATGGTCTCTGACGTCAGGAGTGGGGTAAAATATTTTCATACATAGCAAAATCACTTACATATCTAACATGAAATGTTCAGCGTCGCAAGGAGTTTTTATGTGCAAAGTTTCAAATGATTTCGCTGAACAAACTTAGAGATATAACTGGTTTTGCTACATGTGAAAATATTGTACCCCACACCTGACGTCAGAGACCATCTCATTTACATATTAAACAAATTGAAATATCTTGAAAACGAAGAGAGATACGAATGAGTTCTTTCAAATTAGACAAACTTAATTTTTGGTGCCTATTGCCCTTTAACTCTTCATCGTCTGTTGTTGGGATAATTATTGTGGTACAGCGAACTCAGGTGGAGTTCTTTTTATACTGATTTTGTACTAAAGAATTTCAGAAATGTTAAACATTTTAGGAGTGTAAAGAATTTTAGGAATGTACAGAATGGGTTCGACGTTTGAGTCACTGCAAAGTAGAGACTGTGTTGGACGGAGTAAAGCATTCCTTTGGTAGGTTTCAGCAGTGACAACAGCAGCAGCAACAGCGAGGACGAGGACAACACCACCATCAACAACAACATCAGCAATGGCAACGACGAGAACAACAGCAACAACAACGGCAGCAACGGCGAGGACAAAAGCAACGTCAACAGCAGCAAGAACAGCGACGACAACACCAACAACCACAACAGCAACGACGATGACAACACCAACAGTAGCAGCAACAACAGCAGCAACAGCAACGACGAGCACAACACCAACCGCAGCAATGACAACAGCAACAACAGCAAGGACAACGACAGCAGCAGCAACGACGATGACAACACCAACAGTAGCAACAACAACAACAACAGCATCAGCAACAGCAACGACGAGCACAACACCAACCGCAGCAGCAGCAACGATAACAGCAGCAACAGCAACGACGAGGACAACACCAACAACGACGATAACAACAACAACAACAGGGCGCTAACAGCGTAGAACAATCCTCTTTTGTTCTTTCTTTGTCTGTTATTCGAACTTTATTTTATTATTTTTTTAGACACAGACAGCCAACGTAGTATAATGGCTAGCAAGTCGAAAAACTCCTCTTCTGATCCTGGTCCCATGATTGCTGGTCTGACAGTTGCTGTATGTTGTAGTAGCTATCTTCGCAGTCATTGTCATCGTTCTCTTCCTCCGTAAACGATCGAACTATCACGGTCGTAGTATCTATCTTGTTCTACAAGGATAACTCCAAGACTCCACTACAAAACGACTTTGATGAAGACCCTTTGAAAAGTCCAGAAGACGAAATGGGTTCAAGGACAAGGGTGCAGTTTAATAACCTAAAAACAGTTTAACTTAGAATTTGGTAATCCAAATTATAAAATATCTAAAACACCTCGAAGTTGGTTAAAAAACCTCGGCTTTGCCTTGGTTTTTCAACACACTTCTCGGTATTTGATATCAGAAAAAAACAACTCCTTCGATTCTCGTGTTTGATATATTACACTGTATTTATAAAGATAGCCGCTAATTTATATTCTTTTCAGTGCATTTAAATTAGTTTTCCAGCCTCGTTCTTCTGAAAAGGTTCTTTTCAATTCTAAACACAAGAATGACGTTCGAAAAGTTAATTTAAATTATATAAAAGAATATAAGTTAGCGACCATCTTTAAGAATACGATGTACGAAATGAAAATTCAGCCGGTGAATTTACTTATAATTTTGTTTTGATTGAGTATTTGAAAGAACACGTAAAATAATGGCTTTTAATATTCAATAAGCATTCTTATATCGTGGCAACATTCAGTCATGCGTTAATAGCTGTGCTTTAACTGCATTAAAGCATTACATTTTTTAATTTCGATAATTTAAGATAATTGGACATAAAAATGGTTTCATTTTTTTGGTTACTGAAAACCTTTATCCATAATACTTCATTTTTGACTGTAAATGCCCTTAAATCGTTGCCTTCTTTTAAGAGCTAAATCTGTATTATTCTCTAAGTATAGAATGTAGAGATGTGTTTTAGTTGAAAAAATTCCAAAATATTAGAGAAGAGAGCAAAGTGAAAATGTGGTAAACTGCCTAGATTTTTAGCAAGGAAATACTGACGTTTCAAGTGGAGCTTTTCATAAGAGAAAAATGTTAAATATGTTTTTTCTATGATGAAGGGCTCCTCTCAAAACGTCAGTATTTTATTACTAAAAGTCGTGGCAGTTTACCGCCTTTTCACTTTGCTCTCTTCTATAATATTTTGCTAACTAAAAGGACTACGGCCTCTGGACTATAATGTAGATTGTAGAACATTTGAAATAAACTATATGTAAGATATTTGTTTAGGATTCTTGTAATTTAAATACATAAATTTATTGCTTATCATGAATACAAAATCTGCAAACCAATTTGTGTGTTTTTCTTTTGTTTGCATTTAGTAAGTAAGTAAACTTTATTTTAGCAGGGTAGCCCATTCAGCTACATGGCTGGTATCCAGAGGGGCCCTGCATACAAAACAGTTACAATTTGTATGATAATATGATATAAAATAGATTACGATAATTACAAATAAATAATTAAACAAGTAAATAGATAAATAAATAAATAACAAATAAATAAATAAATAAGTAAAATAAATAAATAAATAAATAAATGTTATGTTATGGTATACATACATAAAGTATATTACATTTTTGATATTAACTTAGATTGCTAAAATGATGATTTATCCTAGTTTTAAAACTGGCAAGCGATAACACATTTTTGATATCAGTTGGGAGATCGTTATAATCCTTTGCTCCTGTGAATCTAAAAGTTCTTTCACCAAGTTCTCTTAACTTTAGGTAATAATAGATTTTCCTTTTGTCTTGTATTGAAATTATGAACCTTAGAGTATTTAGTAAAATAATTATCAAAATAAACTGGAACAGTTATTTAATAATTTTCGCTCAGAAAACTCAGAGCTCATCTGAGTATTAAAACAACTAACGACAAGTTAGCTTGTACAACAAGAACTTACGAAACATTACAAACTCAAAGATGAAAGTACTATACCAACTAACGACAGCTTGTACAACAAGAACTCACGAAACATTACAAACTCAAAGATGAAAGTACTATACTAAGGTACAAAAACATAAAGTTTGTTTTCTGAATAACATTTCCCCCAAAAAATTTAAAATAATCAGCCCGTACTCTTCAGATTATAAGTATAAAATTTGGCCTTTTGATATCACAAAATAAGGAAAGATTGGGAATAAATCTATGGGATTTTTGGGGAAAGGAAACAAATAAAAGAAAGCTCCGCCATATTTGTGTTTGGCTTCGTTCAAGCTAGATTTGGACTGAATACAAAAATGTACACTCAACAACTGACAGTGTATGTTCAGTGGTAGTCAAACACGAATATGACAGAGCTTTCTTCTTCTTCTTTCTCTCAGCAAGGAAACAAAAGAACAGAAAGCTACGGCATATTTGTGTTTGGCTTCGTTCAAGATTTGGACTGGATACAAAATGTACACTCAACAACTGACAGTGTATGTTCAGTGGTAGTCAAACACGAATATGACAGAGCTTTCTTCTTCTTCTTTCTCTCAGCACGGTAAACAAAAGAACAGAAAGCTACGCCATGTTTGTGTTTGGCTTCGTTCAAGATTTGGACTGGAAACCAAACACGAATACAACATAGCTTTCTTCTTCTTTTTTTTTTGCACTCAAGCAAATGACAGTGTGTATTCAGTGGTAGCCAAACACAAATACAACATGGAGCTTTCCTCTTCGTTTTCACGGCAAGGAAACAAGGGAAAAGAAAGATCCGCGCCATATTTGTGTTTGGTTTTGTTCAAGAATTTGGACTAAATTCGACATTGAACTCAGACAACTAACAGTGTATGCTCAGTAGTAGTCAAACACGAATACAGCAAAGCTTTCTTCTTCTTCTTTCTCTCAGCAATGGAACAAAAGAACTGACGGAAAGCTTCGCCATATTTGTGTTTGGCTTCGTTCAAGATTTGGATTGTATACGACATTGCACTCAAGCAAATGACAGTGTGTATTCAGTGGTAGCCAAACACAAATACAACAGGGCCGGTTGTACGAAGCCTGGATAGCTTATCCGGTGGATAAGGCCTATCCAGTGGATAAATCTCTGCTCTCCGGTGGATAGTTTTCCACTGGATAGAGATTTATCCAGGCTTCGTACAACCGGCCCCAGAGCTTTCCTCTTCGTTTTCACGGCAAGGAAACAAGGGAAAAGAAAGATCCGCGCCATATTTGTGTTTGGCTTCGTTCAAGATTTGAACTAAATACAACAATGCACTAGAGCAACTGACAGTGTCTGCTCAGTGGTAGTCAAACATGAATACAGTAGAGCTTTCTTCTTCTTCTTCTCTCTTAGCAAAGGAACAAAAGAATTTAGAACGCTCCGCCATATTTGTGTTTGGCTTCGTTCAAGATTTGGACTGGATACGATATATTATACTCAAGCACCTGGATATCAACAAGATCAACAAAATGGCTTCGAAGGGAAGTAGGTCTCTATTGTTCATTCATTGTACGCATAAGGTATGCAAGGATTCAGTTCTCTGATCAATAACAACAACCTTGACACCTTTATAAGAATGGCCACCATTAATGAACTAATTATAGTTCTTTTACGTTTTAGTTCAACGTGACAAGTCACTTCTCGCGAAGCTTCCCTTCGGCTGCCGTTTACCATGGAAAAAATTATTATTCATAAACATCCCACAATAAATTGCCATGCCAGTCAACTGTAATAGACTTAGACTTAGGCATGTACTTGTACCAAAACTTTGTGCCTTCGTTGACATGTTTCAACACGAAGCAATGTTTGCGAAGGACAGCAAAGGAAAGAGAAGCCGCCATTAAAGTAATTACATAGCCAAGAGCAATAAAACACCATAACAGAACAAAGTAATCAGACGCTTGTTAGACGTTCACAGAAATAATTTATTCAAGAATAATAATTAAAAGTGTCCCACAATATTTGGACCAAAATAATTATTCATAAGTAACATGTCAGGGTGACACTGGGTATTTGGCTGTCGCCATGACACATAAAGCATGCACGCGCTCAAGGCTGTCAGACTAAGACCTTTAGTTTGACGAGCGAAGGTGGTGTATGGGAAGAGAAGACTCTCCGAGAGGAGAGTTTTCCCTCTCTTTTCTTCCTTCTCCTGGAGAAGGAAGAGTATGTGAGAACATAATTAAGTTTCTGGTTACGATTAAAACATTTATGAATGCGAAAGCGCAAGTCCGCGCGTACGTACAACTTCAGATTCTCCCACATGTGGAACAGTAGTGATTGTTTGATAAAGCTTACCGCATGTAATTGACTGCGCATGCGGAGTAAAAAATCCTAAGATTCTGTTTTAACTTTAACAATGTTTAAAGTATTATTGCAGCAAGAAACGATGGATTTCTCCTCTTGAGCAGTATAGTTTATCTAAGATTTGAGATTCACACTAGCCGAAGCCAAGTGGCTTGTAAACATTGGTAAACGACATTCAAAGCTTGAGACATGTTCACCCATATCGTAGAGATGATGAAAGGTTAAATTTTTTGCTATCAGCCTTGGGGTTTCTTGTTGTGTGACAGTCAAGGTTTAGGCCAAAGTTTGGTAATTCATTAGTAATAGCCTTGTCTATTCAGATACGTGCAAGGGTTAGAATTTATTCCTGCCCAAGGGCTTCCCCAGAGGTCTGCCGTATGCCGTATAAATCGTATGCCGCGATAAAATAGTAAAGACCAACAGAGCTGTGTATACCAGTACAGTTTATAACTATTCACGAGCAAAGGTTATTCATTAGTAAGTGACTTGTCTTTTCCGATATGTGCGAGGTTTAGTTCAACTCATTTATGCCCGAGGGCTTACCCAAAGGTGAATAACATCGTCTGCCGCCATAAAATACTAAAGACAAACAAAGCTGTATCTACCAATACAGTTTATAACTAAATTCACGAGCAAAGGTTATTATTAATTATTCCTGTCCGAGGGCTTCTCCAAAGATGAATAACATCGTCTGCCGCCATAAAATACCAAAGGCCAGAGCCGTATATAGCAATACAGTTTAGAACTATTTCACAAGCGTGGAGGACGGTCCCGTTAAGTTACAGCTCTATATTAGTGTTCCGCAATATGCCTATAGGGTATCAAGAAGATCAACAAGATGGCTGTGATCAAAGCTCAACTTCGAAGGGAATTATGTCTCTATTATTCATTCATCATGCGTGTAAGTATGCAAGCATTTAGTGAGAATGATCGCCATTAATGAAGTGAAAAATTAATAGAGCTCTGGCAAATGGCGGGGTTGATTTTGTTACTAGTCGCCTTACGTTTTGTCTTTTCGTGTCATGGTAGTTATTTTACGTGTTAGTTTAGCGTGAGAAGTCTCTTCTTGTGATCGAATTGTTTGAAGAAGAAGCTTCCCTTCGCCAGCTGTTTAGTATGCGGAACCATATTATTCATAAACGTCCCACAATAAATTGTCATGCCGGCCAACTGTATAGACTCAGACTTATGCAAGTACTTGCGACCGAAAACGTTGTGCCTTCGTTGACACCTTTCAAGTAAAGCAATGTTTGCGAAGGATAGCAAAGGAAAGAGAAGCCGCCATTAAAGTAACTACATAGCCAAGAGCAATAAAACAACACCATAACAAAACAAAGTAAATAGACGCTTGGTAGACGTTCGCAGAAATAATTTATTCAAGAATAATAATTAAGAAGTGTCCCACAATATTTGGAGAAAAATAATTATTCATAAGTAACATCCCAACATAACACATGAACTTTGGCTATCGCCATGACACATTATGCATGCACGCTCAAGCCTGTCAGACTAAGACCTTTAGTTTGGCGAGCGAAGGTGGTGTGTGTGACGAGAGGAAGAGTCTTCTCTTCTCGAGAGAAGAGTCTTCCCTCTCTCTTCCCTCTCCTGGAGAGGGAACCATGTGAGAACATAAGAAGAAAAAGAGAGGAGAAGGTCGACAAGTGTCTGACTTAGAAAAAAAAAATGAAAAAAAAAAATTTTTACTCTTCTCCCCCCACCATTCCCCCCTCTCCCACTTCTTCCACTTCTTCCACTTCTTCCACTTCTTCCCCCACCAACTTCCATCTGACGATGGAAGTTGTTTTGCTTTCTGTTCATACTGGGCGTGGCGCCCAGTAATTGATTGGGTCCGCGCCTTCGACAGCGCCCGTGACCACTCAGCCACTCCGCTGATCGATAAATCCAGTGTATAATCGGGATACTGATTCCGCCTATAAATAATTAAACACAAAAAAAAAATAAGGAAAACCGTCAATAAGACGATTTTTAAACGATTACACTTCATCTACAGACTATTACGATATCGCTTTAGTGAATATGATGGCTGTATTTGTACAGAAAATACTTTAAAACCTTATTTTAGTTTCTAAACTAATTGTACGATAATAAGATATGCACACTATTAGCATAGCTAGGGGGGCTGGTGCCTAAGCCAAAGCCGAGAAGAAGCAAGCATGGCGGAAAGGTGTCTTCGTACGGTACCACAATTGTGAGTTTGACGAGAAAATAGCAGTATAAAACGAAAGGAGAATTCTTCACATTTCGTCAGTGACACCGTAAGACGTCCATGATGCCGAAATTGAAGTTTGGAGAACGTTTGGTGGAAAGTCTTAGCGAAAAAATGGCTTAACAAGAAGACCATGTGCCCGAAGGAAAGATGGCGGCAGCTTCTTTGATGATCGAAAATGCCGAGAAAATTTGGTTTTAATGCTAATGGAGAACAACGATAGAAGATTTTTACTACCATGTAAGTAAATCTTTTCAATGAAAATATTTCCGAACGGTTTTCTTAACTTTTACAAAAAAAAATCTTGGTTTGGGTCAAATTGGCTAATCTAATTAAATATTCATATCATTTTACTTGAACCAACAACCTTGCTATCTTAAAGGCTAAAAATCCTAAAATTATATAATTTATTAATGTTCGTTGTTGTAATACTATTACAGGACTCCCTCAGAATAGCTAACTCCTCTTAGAAAATTATTTTCTCCCTCCCCAACTAAGCTAGTACCACCATCCAGTTTTCTCAATCTTCCTTCCACTTCATTTCTCCTATTCTTTAATCCACTTTTCATAATTTCATTACTCACTTAATTTCTGTTATCTAATTAAGCTTCTCTATATTTTTAAAGAATTTAACTAATTTTGATTCTTATTTTAATTTTTGACTATTTCTTATTTTAAATTAACAGAATGAAATACAACACACAAAAGGAAAAGTTGTGAATAAAGAATTAACAACTCTATATCAACCCAACAAAATGACTAGTGCTGCTTCAAAATATTATCATTCAAGGTAAGAAGATTATTAGTGTAAAAAACCACAATAGTTAATTAAATAAAAAAAATCAAGTAATATAAACTTTTCAAGAATTTATCTAATTTTGATTCTGCCTATTTTTAATTTTAATTTTTGACTATTTCTATTTTAGATCAAAGAAAGAATGAAATACAATAGACAAAAGGAGAAGTTGCCAAGAAAAGTTTAACAACCCTACATCAACCCACCAAAATGACTAGTGCTACTTGAAGATATCATCATTCAAGGTAAGAGGATTATTAGTAATAATTTAAAAAATTTAAGTAAAAGCTACACTTAACTTACACTTTTTAGTTTGCTAGTCAAGATGTAAGGATTAGAGTTCCCAGACAGGGATTGAACCTGCAACCTTGTGAGAATTAGTCACACACTCTAACCATTGAGATACTGAGGCTCAGCTGACAGACCCTGGTTATTTTGGGTAGACACTGGTATTAAAAATATGTTTTTGAGTCTGACAAAAAGCTACACTTAATTCAGTTTGCTAGTAAGCTGTAAGTATTTAGAGTTCCCAGACAGGGATTGAACCTGCTTGTAAGTATTAGAGTTCCCAGACAGGGATTGAACCTGCAACCTTGTGAGAACTAGTCACACACTCTAACCATTGAGCTACTGAGGCTCAGCTGACAGACCCTGGTTATTTTGGGTAGACACTGGTATTAAGAATATGTTTTTGAGTCTGACAAAAAGCTACACTTAATTCAGTTTGCTAGTCAAGCTGTAAGTATTTAGAGTTCCCAGACAGGGATTGAACCTGCACCCTTGTGAGAACTAGTCACACACTCTAACCATTGAGCTACTGAGGATCAGGTTATGTTGGGTATTTAAATACTGATGTCAAGAGTACATTTTTGACAAGTCATGTTTTGTCAATATTTTAATTATTACTTATCTCACATATTACTTTAATTTGATAACCTAGTAAAGAAATAAAATCTAAAATATTCTTTAATTCTTTATTTGCAGATTAGATAACCTCAAGTTTGAAAGACCTTGGAAACACAGCTACCCAAGTTTTCAAGCCACACCCAAATTTGGAACCAAGGACCTTTTTCTAATGGATTTCACAAATGGTGAGTTTTGAAGAAATAATTTCTAAGATATGAAGATTACACTGACAAAAATACTGGAAGAGAGCCATAGCAAGCATCTTAAAAAAATTCATAATTTCTAATTTTTTATTTTTAAAAAAAAATTAACATTTTTAAAAAAATTAACATTTAAAAAAAAATTAACATTTTTTTTAATTCACGATTTATACGTTAATATTACTATTTATAAATATTTATTTAAATAACGACTTATGATAAGTTAGAAATAATATTTATAATAGGTTAAAAATAATGTTTATGATAGGTTAAAATTAAGATTTCTAATATGAAAATCAAGATTTATGAGAGGTTAAAATCAAGATTTATGATAAGATAAAATTAAGATTTATTATAGGTTAAAATTAATATTCATGATAGGTTAAAATTAATATTCATGATAGGTTAAAATTAAGATTTATGATAAGTTAAAATTAGGATTTATTATAAGTAAAAATTAGGATTTATGATGTTAAAATTAATATTTATGACAGGTTAAAATTAAGATTTATTATAGGTTAAAATTAAGATTTACAATAGGTTAAAATTAAGATTTATTATAGGTTAAAATTAATATTCATGATAGGTTAAAATTAATATTCATGATAGGTTAAAATTAATATTCATGATAGGTTAAAATTAAGATCTATTATAGGTTAAAATTAAGATCTATTATAGGTTAAAATTAAGATTTAATTATAGGTTAAAATTAAGATTTAATTATAGGTTAAAATTAAGATTTAATTATAGGTTAAAATTAAGATTTAATTATAGGTTAAAATTAAGATTTATGATAAGTTAAAATTAGGATTTATTATAAGTAAAAATTAGGATTTATGATAGGTTAAAATTAATATTTATGACAGGTTAAAATTAAGATTTATTATAGGTTAAAATTAAGATTTATGATGGGTTAAAACTAAGATAGATGATGGTTAAAATTAGGATTTATAATAGATTAAAATTAAGATTATCATAAGGTAAAATTAGGATTTCTTATAAGTAAAAATTAAGATTTATGATGGGTTAAAATTAAGATTGATTATAGTTAAAATATTATTTACAATAGGTTAAAATTAAGATTTATTAGAAGGTAAAATTAAGATGTATTACAGGTTAAAATTAAGATTTATGATAGGTTAAAATTAAGATTTATAATAAGGTAAAATTAGTATTTCTTATAAGTAAAAATTACGATTTATGATGTGTGAAAAGTAAGATTTATGATAGGTTAAAATTAACATTTATTATAGGTTAAAATTAAGATTTATGATGGGTTAAAACTATGATAGATGATGGTTAAAATTAGGATTTATAATAGTTTAAAATTAAGATTATTATAAGGTAAAATTAGGATTTCTTATAAGTAAAAATTAAGATTTATGATGTGTGAAAATTGAGATTTATGATAGGTTAAAATTAAGATTGATTATATGGTAAAATTAGGATTTATTATAAGCAAAAAGGAAGATTTATGATGGGTTAAAATTAAGATTTATGATAGATTAAAATGGTATTTATCATAGGTTAAAATTAAGATTTATTAGAAGGTAAAATTACGATTTATAATGGGTGAAAATTAAGATTTATGATGGGATTAAATTAAGATTTATATAGAGAATAATACATGGATGCGCGGAAATATGAAATTTATTTCGAGTGTTGACCAGGATATCTCACAAGTGAGCGAAGCGAACGAGTGACATATCCTGTTCAACACGAGAAATAAATTTCATATTTCCAAGCATCCATGTATTGTTCTGTTTATTATATAAAAAAATTGTCCTATTGCCTTGCAAAAATTGCATAAAACTATAATGCTGATTCAGCGATAATCGTCACATGTGCGATTATCATAAATAATCGCACATGTGAGATTATCACTTGTATTAGTGGCGGAAAAATCAATAAAACACTCTATTTTATATAATAAAATAGGTTAAAATTAAGATTTTTTATAAGATAAAATTAAGATTTATGATTGCTTAAAATAATTTAAAAAAAAAACCCACAACAAACTGAATCAAAATAGAAATAAAATGAACAATGACATTTAAAACCACGATGAAGAATGACACTAGAGTCGATTAAAATTGTGTTTCTGCTAGTGAGTACGGGGAACACTCTCTCTCCTCCGCAGAGTCGTCTTGAGCTTTGTTGAGCTCTTCAATAATATATAGGGGTTTAATATTGCAGGGGTTTATAGAGCATAGAGTAATGCAGTAGAGTGTAATGGGAAATAAGGAAAACCACTTTCCTTATTTCCGATTACACTCTACCACATTACTCTAATGCTCTATAGTCTATAAACCCCTGCAATATTAAACCCCTATATATTATTGAAGAGCTCAACAAAGCTCAAGACGCCGCTGCGGAGGAGAGAGGGGAACACTTGTCTAAACTATTGCTCATCTAAAATTCTTAATCATTGAAGTTACAACACTCCACTGACTGAGTGTGCCTATTGTTCAAAATACATTACATTTACAATAATTTAAACAGATACGGCTAAGTATGACTATTTTGTCATGATTTGTCACTGCTGTTTTTCTTACAAATAAAAACTAATATTGAGGATTTTTTTTTATCAAAACTACATCATGAAATCAAAATAGGAGTCAGGAAAGACTGTTAAAACTGTTCTCAAAGATAAAAAGTTTAAACTATTTTTAAGTGCTTGCTATGGTTATTACAAATACAATAACAATTAATAACAATAATAATAGGATTTATTATTAGGTCAAATTAAAATTTATGATGGGTTAAAATTAAGATTTATGATAGGTTAAAATAAAGATTTATTATAAGGTAAAATTAGGATTCATTATAAAGTAAAATTAACTGATTTGTCAAAAGTAGAAATTAAAATTTGATGGACTAAAATTAAGATTAATTTTATGAGGTAAAATCAGAATTTATTAAAAGATAAAATTAAGATTTGTTATAAGTAAAAATTAAGATTTAATGATAGGTTAAAACTAAGATTGATTATAGGTTAAAATTAAGATTTTTTGATGGGTTAAAATTAAGATTTATGTTTAAAGAAGATTGTTAAGATTGTTAAAAGTGCTCTCAAAGATAAAGAGTTTAAGCTATTTTTAAATGCTCGCTATGGTCATTACACTACAACAAATACAATAACTTATCTTAATAAATCTTATTATTATAAATCCAACTTAATCACAACTATTCTGACTCCACCTTCAAACAAAATAAACTTGACTTACAGTATCAACATTATATATTTCTCTAATAATTATTCTCATGCAATAGCAATTCTAATAATTTTGATAATTTCATCATTTTAGGTTCAAAATTTGCTTGAAAGATACACAGCCAAACAGTTTGGAAGCTGTATGCCTGTTATAAAGGATGACAAGACACAGCCTGAATGGACAAGGACCTGATTGACCAGGACCCGCGATGGACCAGGACCCGATGGATCAGGACCTGATGGACCAGGACCCGATGGACCATGACCCGATGGACCATGACCCGATGGATCAGAACCAGAAGATCAACATGTGTGAGTTTCTCAATGTAAATTAGTCTAGTAGTTGATACATTATACTGAGATCAAAGAGGACCCCAATTACCTTTTATTTTTCTTTGTTTTTTGTTTTTTGTTTGCTTTTTTCTTTCTTTCTTTTAAAGATCTAAAAAAGCATTAATTTATAATGTAATTAATAAAGGATATTAAGTAAGAGTTAATTACCAAGAACCGAGGCTTTTAGCCAAATACAGCTGGAGAGTCCGGAGTGGTTTATTTGGATAAAAGCCAAGGTTCGTCAGGTAAATTTAACCGAGTTATTTAACAGTTGAGGAGGTTTTCTAAAAAACATCAATTACTATATACCATAGTCAATCGAGATATGGTCTGGAAACTCAGCTAAAGTCTTTGTTCTATCTTTTTGTTCGATCTTTTTGTTTGCTTTATGCATTTTTGTGCACGGTGCACAATGGGCAATAATCTATAATATACAAATTTATATCTATAATATACAAATTTTTAATTATTGGTTCCCTTGGGATGTATGTAAGAACATACAGTGTATGTGAAGAACAAATAAAACCGACTCAACTATTAAATAAGTATAGGTTAGTGACCGAAACTGAGGTCACTACACTGGTTATTAACCCAGAGGGCCGCAGGCCCGATGGTAATAACCAGTGTAGTGACCGAGGTTAAGGTCACTAACCAACTTAGTTTATTCATGACACAGATGATATTTGTCGTTATTTAACCAAAAAATGGTATTCTAGATGTAGTTTTAAAGCGATATAGTAGGTCATTTAATATGCAAGGTCAATAACCTATTTATTGACAGCGGCACATCAAAGATAATTTATGCATGAATAAACTAAGCATTACTAAGACATTACTAATGTTTTCAAAAAGAAAAAAAAACCCCCAAAAATACACAAAATACTAGATCATTACATTCAATCAACACCTAAAAACCTTTTTCGTAACTGAAAAAAGCAAACAATAACCTAATCATGCCATTATCTGTGAAAGAAATATAAAGATAGTCTGAGCTTCCTTTTAGTAAAAAAATAAGCTGCTAAAATAAGTGTAGGAAAAAACTAGTGATTTAATCAAAATCTTGATGTACCAGTACATGTACTGCAGGAATGGCAGTGTTTTCAATTGTTGAAAGTACAATAACTACATAGGAGTTCTATATATTTGAATTTTCTCATGTGCAAGTGACAAATGAAAAGTTTTCCTTGGATGCAACAGCCATGCAGTGGCTTGTTTCTTAAACATTGAATGGGTTTCTTAAAAAATCCTAGTTTCTCTTTCACATATTTTACCAGTCTTATTTTTATTTTCACTTACAAAGCTGTTAAATGTAGTTTATTTATCACAACTCAGTAACTTTGTTTTTACAATAATTTGTTTAAATGTTCTACTCAGCTTACACCCATAACACCATTTCATAGCACACTGACAAAAACAGCATTTCGATTATTGTTTTTGAAAAATAATTTTGCACAATGGTTTGTAATAACAAATATAAACAAACATGGGTGTTGGCTGATTAGGACCCTTTAATAAAAATCCTCTTTGATCTAGTAAAATAATGTATCACGAGAGCAAGCATCATACCATTTAAGCCGGTTCAGTAACACTGGGCATGTCAGGATTGAACCATTTTCTGGGCCTTTGCATGCTGTAGGATAACTTTTTCGAAATGGTGCTGCAAAATTTATAGTAAATAGGTGGGTTAAGTTAGCTAAATTATAATGTAATTTATTTATATTTATTTTTTTGTTAATACCGTAATTTTTAGGTAAAAGTGAGGAATGTGCATGTTTGTTGAGTATGGCGGGCGAGTGTAGGAAATTTAAGGGGGAGGTGGTTGGGGAGGGGGTAGTGGTAGGGTGGATGGTTAGGTGAGTGTCTCTGTGGTTGTCTGATGGTGGTAGAAGTGAAAATTACGAGTGGTGTGCAGCTAGGTAGGACTCAGGCAGTTAGGCAGGACTTAGGCAGTTAAGGCAGGAGCTAGGGATTAGTTGGGTAGTGGGTCTTGCATGCTTTGTGGACCAGTTGGGAAGTGGGTCTTGCATGCTTTGTAGATTTGGCATAATTAATTTCGGTGGAGGGATTTCAAATTTGCATGTTTAGGTTACTAGCTGAGCTGTAAGTACTCGCTAAGTACATGGTGCTTAGTAAGTGCTTACGCTCATGCTGTAGGTTTAGTTACTAATGTTTTGCTTTTGCAAGGTATGCGGCTGCTCTCAAGCGAATGCTAGCTTCACAATTGTTGAAGTTGGTGTTCGCTTTACTGCCCCGGCTGACTCTCCAAGTGCTGCTCTTGCTTTGAGTTGGATTAGCATATGCTACTTCAACTCAAAGTAAGAGTGGCACTTGGGGAGTCAGCCAGGGCAGTTTTACTTTTTATATAATAGTTAATTCCCATGGGAATTGAATATTTTAATAAGAACGTAGTCATGAATAAATTTGTAGATAATTTATTAAACAATCTGTAATATCATTACAATGACAATAAAGAATTTTTGAAAGAGAACAGCTTGTGCATTGGTGTGAATCGTTATAAAAGCGAACAGAAAATGACTGAGTGAATATTGCTTTTGTCAACATCGTGGAGAACACACAACTGAACAAAAGGCATATTCACATAGCAAACAATAACAGCAGTTGTTTCAACAGACTTTAACACCAAGCCAACTAGTTGCTTGAACACAACTTTGAATAATTGGCGTTAAACTATGAGAAAACAAAGGCTTTTATTGACAGCTATAGAAGACTTGATTCTTTTCTTAAGCAAGTACAAGTATTATACTCAAAGAGCTTCACAATTGCACAAAACCATGGAAATAAACATAGCAAGATATTTCACAAACTTAATGATAGTTTTGCACAATTGATAAGAAAGAACATGGCTGTTTAAAGATGTTTTTAAAACTTTCAATTTGAATGTGCTTTTCAGCAACAAAGGAACAGATATTTGTACAGCCACAGATCTTTCTACTTTTTTAACCCGACATTAATTACTAAAAGCAAAATAACTTTGTTAAATTGTATACCTACATGAGGTGATGGAAATACTGGAATATATCATATTTTTAGTTTAAATACTATCACATTGTCAAACATTTACAAAATTCGTCTCTCGGTCAAACATTTACAAAATTCGTCTCTCGGTCAAACATTTACAAAATTCATCTCTCGGGCAAACTTTTATTTGAAATTTATACTGTATAGCAATTCAGCACTTCATTGAAACTTCATCCACTGAGAGTATAAACATTGTTCTTTAACAAAAAGGACTACCTATATATATTTTTCGTCTCTGACTCTGGTGTAAGCTTTTATTTGGCAAGGTTGGTAATAATGGAAAATAATTGAAAGAAAGTAACGACTTTAGTGAAATATTATTTCTGCAGAAATTGATTTTCATCCTCTGACAGTAGAAACATTGTTTTGCCACAAAAAGTATTTATATATTTTTTAAAAAGTCAAGAACTTAAATTTCACAGTGAGAAGTATGTTTCATCCACTGTATAAACCAGAAAACGTAATATTTTTTTTTTAAACAAGTCAAGAAAACTAATTTTTTGTAGTATAAATTTTCCATCACCTTCATGTAACAGCATAACAAAAACAAAGTTAAACTTTAGCAAAAACAATGTGTTATCCAAAGAAGTGTTTGGGAAGAATGGATGGACTTTGGGGCAGACTAATTGTTATAAAGAAGTTTGATGTAGAAAGTAAATGAAATAAAAGAACAGTTTTATGCTAATTCATCCCTTGGTTATGTTAGATTCATGGTACAGTACATAAACGGAGTTAACCTGTTTCGAAGGAAAACTTACAACTAATTTTTTAGCTATTATTGGAAATCATATCGAGTTGGTAAGAACAAAAGGTACTTAGTTGAAACTGGCATTTATTCAAGATCAAATACTCAAAGGAGACCACATATATCATGGCAATCCAAAAACTCAATGTACTGTATGAAACGAGTGTGTATTTTTTTTTACTAAACGCTAAGCAACTCCTTTTGTAAATGATAATTATTTTAAACGAAAAAGATTATAGAAAACGACTCCTACTCAAAAACTATATAATTCACTTTTGGATAAAGCTGTGTCGTATGTTTACAAAGAACTAAGTATATAGCGAAAGGATACATCATGTTTACAAGAAGAGAGACCCAGCCGATAAGTCACTGTATTAGGATTGCTTGAGTTGGCAATGAATGGGAATAGATAAAAGTTGAACACCACTGCTATATATTATGCTGCCTTACACATTTGCTCCAAACCAAGGTTTTAATTTTATAATTATCCTTTTTGTTGACTGAAAAATACACAAGCCGATAATTTTAGAAACCAAAATGACATATTCCGAAAGATTTTAGCCAAAAATTTGTAAACACAAATTCTTGAAATGTTGATAAAAATCTACATTGACTGCAGTTTAATCTTGAGCACTGAGCTTTATTGATAATTACAGCTAAATTGTGACCTATTTTTTCTTTTTTTGGAAATAAGAAAACTCACATTAGAATTTTTTTAAAACTTCATTGTCGTCAACTTTTGCCTTCGTCAAACATTTTTCCTATATTAAACTCAAAAGTATTTATTATGCACAACTTCTTTTTAAATTTTTCAATAGTTGTGGAAATGATTCGAACAAAGAATACTTCTCAGCTGTGTTCAAGAAAGCTCTTTTAAAAGAAAAGATTAGTGAAATAAGGAATATCGTATCAGAAACCTTTTTTAAACGTCATCATCGTTAACTTTTGCTTTGGTCAAACATTTTTCATATTGATCAAAAACTTTATAGTAATACACAACTTATTTCTTTTCTTATTTTTCAATAGTTGTGGAAATGATTTGGACACATGCTTAAAATATTTCGCAGTTGTGTTCAAGTTGTGTAAATCCCTTTTAAAGAAATGATCAGAGGGAAAAGGTGAATAGAGAACTTCTTTGGATAATACATTGTTGTGTCAGGTTAAAAAAACTCTTTAAGTATAATACTTACAGTTACTTGTTGAAAAGACAAAGTCCACATCAGCCATGACGACCTGTTCTCATATACAATGACCCCACCCAATACAAGAAATGACAATGACTTGAAATAACCGAAAACCAATTCGTAACATGTTTTAGAAGGCCTCGGGCATTACTGTATATCGTCTCCAAGTTGATTGTCTGTACATCTGTCATCTCTTTGTCTGTCATCTCTTTGTCTACCTGATCTCCAAGTCTATTGTCTGTACGTCTGTCATCTCTATGCCCATTGTCTGTACATCTGTCATCTCCAAGTCTATTGTCTGTACATCTGTCATCTCCAAGTCTATTGCCTGTACGTCTGTCATCTCCAAGTCTATTGTCTGTACATCTGTCATCTCCAAGTCTATTGTCTGTACATCTGTCATCTCCAAGTATATTGTCTGTACGTCTCTCATCTCCAAGTCTATTGTCTGTACGTCTGTCATCTCCAAGTCTACTGTCTGTGAGTCTGTCATCTGCAAGTCTATTGTTTGCACGTCTGTCATCTCCAAGTCTATTGTCTATACATCTGTCATCTCCAAGTCTATTGTCTGTGCGTCTGTCATCTCCAAGTCTATTGTTTGTACGTCTGTCATCTCCAAGTCTATTGTCTGTATGTCTGTCATCTCCAAGTCTATTGTCTGTGCGTCTGTCATCTCTAAGTCTATTGTCTGTACGTCTGTCATCTCCAAGTCTACTGTCTGTGCGTCTGTCATCTCCAAGTCTATTGCCTGTATGTCTGTCATCTCCAAGTCTATTGTCTGTGCATCTGTCATCTCCAAGTCTACTGTCTATACATCTGTCATCTCCAAGTCTATTGTCTATACATCTGTCAGCTCCAAGTCTATTGTCTGTGCATCTGTCATCTCCAAGTCTATTGTTTGTACATCTGTCATCTCCAAGTCTATTGTCTGTATGTCTGTCATCTCCAAGTCTATTGTCTGTGCATCTGTCATCTCCAAGTCTACTGTCTGTACATCTGTCATCTCCAAGTCTACTGTCTGTACATCTGTCATCTCCAAGTCTATTGTCTGTACATCTGTCATCTCCAAGTCTATTGTCTGTGCGTCTGTCTCTCTACATCTATAATGTCTGTGTGTCTGTCATCACTGTCTATCGTCTCCAAGTTGATTGTTTGTAAAAAGTTAGGTTTTCCATTTCCACGTCTATCTTCTCTAAACTTTGGTCTCCAAGTTTATTGTCTTCTTGCCTCGAAGTCTATTGTCTTCAAATTAACCATACCTACATCTGTAAGTCTATCATCCCTAAGTCTAAATGTCTTTACAGTCTATAGCATCATCGCTTTGTCTTGAAGTTTATCGTCTCTAAGTCTATTGTCTGTATATTATGTCTGTCATCTCTATATGTATGTCGTCTATTACAGTACATTTAACGTCTCCGGGATTATCATCTCTGCACCAATTAAGATAGCGCTGTGCAACCCTCCCTTCCCAAAAGCTTTCCTACTTGTAAATATTTTGTTATTGGTTTTCGGAGTTTTCATGTCATTGTCAGTCCTTTCATACAAAGCAGAACATGGTTTAAACTGAGTCAAACTGAAGTAGAGTACATTGTTATAAAATAAATCAAGGCTTAATATTCCTTACATTGCAGGTTTATCTTGTGGTCAAAAGAGCGGATGCATTTTAATTTTCATAAAGGTCATATTTTCTCCTAGTTTTTGTGTATTCAAAAAAAGAAATATTTTATTTAAAAAAACACTGTTCCGCCTATATGTAAATGTATTACCAAAACCGATGACCTGCAGCATGGACAAAAAAAAACAGGTCATGATTTCCACCAAGAACATTAACGAATCCATCTGCATTTCTTATTTTCTCAAGAACGAAATGAGATATGGAAAAACTGTATAAGGTGTAACTTTATCATTCTAAGAGTTTTTCCAAATAAGACAAACTTAATTTTCATTTCATTTACCTTTTAAATCTAAAATATTGAAAGGTTAGTGTACTGCCAGATTACTCATGATTCTAGAAAATCAAATACTGAGAAAATCTAACGTTTCAAATAAACTGTCATGACTCATGAAATTGAAATGCTACTCACGAAGTTCATCGTGAAGTTCGAATTTAATAAGCTTTGAATTGAATTCCTTTGGTAAAATCACGGAGAAGAAGATTATTTGCTGTATAGAATATAATAATAGATACTTGGTTAAGCAGAAACAAATTGCTGACTTAAATTTGTATCAACCGAGGTCGCAACGTAGTTCGGAACATTGCAACGTAAGTTCGGAATATTCATTTCAATTATACGTATCGGATTTCAAAAGCAAGCTGAAACGGACTATAAGATGCACATAAAAGAATATTCTAATTAATCGCTATTATGAAAGTGGTCCATACTGTAATGGAATAATCAATACCGAATAATCAATTAGCCAATCAAAACAAATGTACTTTCTTCAGCAATACCCTGCAGTTATAACCATGTTCCACTTTTATTCACACTTTCCAAAGATATGAACTAGTAAAATTATGTACAATTTTAAAAATAACTATTGCAAACTTAATAGAAACAAAACTAAAGAAAGGAAATGGCTTCAGGAGAGACAAAATTAGTATATTTATTGAAACATCTTTTTAATAACTAGTAAGCTTTCACTGTGGTTGCCTAAGGGCATCTTCAGAGCAGAATAAGATTAAACTTTTTAAATAAGTAAATAACTTAATTGATGTATAATACATAGTAAAACTATGTGACAAAAGACCATGACCACGATAGTTTTGCAAGAAAAGACTACTGATTGATTAATATGTTCAATTGTCTAATTTAAATTCTATATATAGTTATCACTTAAATCAAAAATGTATCTTTGCCATTTTCTGTTCCTTTATTTTGTTTCTTCTAAGTTTCAAGCAGCTCTTTTTTCAAAATATTTTCATTAATAAAAAAACTTGGTCCAGTTGACAAGAATATTAAGATACTAATTCAATTCCTTTCAAAACTAAACTCGGTTGGAAATACTTAATGTTGTGGCAATAGAACGTACTCCAAACAACTATTTTTAATTCAGTTTCTCAGCCTGATGGATTTATTTGATAAAGTTCATTGGACAGCTTCCTGTTTTGAATTTCATTGTTTTTATCAATTTTGATCAAACAATAGGAAATAAAATTGAGCCAATCAAATTGAAAGAAGAAATTCATTCAGCAAATGTCATCAAATGAATTAGTCAAGATGAAGAATTAAATTTCAACAATTTTCTACAAAGTAACATCTCTGTTGCCACCAATCTCATTCCCAGAGCCCACGTTCCCTACCCGGGAAGCAAGAGATTCTGGAATAATCCGTTTCAAATCAAAGGATTCTTGTTATTCCGGTTGAGGTACACATGCGTAAATATCCAAGCGGAATCTGGATAGTATGTTCTCCTTGTTTGACTTTTCCCCAAACAAGTCAATGGGCCGGGTTGCTGGCGAAGCTCGAATTACAGCATCTACACACATACGGCAAAGATATTGATCACGGCAACGTCTTCACTGGAGTCTTGTCATACGACATCTTTGTTATTTTGGTTTTATTAATTCTACCTCCAGTCACTTCAGACCAACTCATGCTCACTATTCAGCCAATAACGTAATGATTTGAAACGGATTATCCCAGAGTCTCTCGTTTCCCGCGTGGGGAAAGTGGGCTCTGGGAATGAGATTGTGTTGCCACAACATCATGAATATCAAGTATCTTTGGTTTAATTATAATTTATTTAATAGCTAAAAATTGATCATTCTAAAATTTTCATTGGTAAATTGCCTTGCATTTTTTTACATTGTATTGTATCCTTTAACACAACTGGACCATGTTTATATAGTAATTCAAATAAATTTTGTAAGAATATTAAAGAATGAATGCCACATTCCCAAGTCCTTGGTTGTACTTCACTGATAACATTAAGCAATTATTACAGTATTGGTAATTAAAATAGGAAAACAGTCCAGTCCATCAGTGGCGTAAAGGAGGAAGATGGGTCCCTTAGGCATATTTGGTGTGGGGGCCTTGTTGTCATGATTTGACTGACATGGGGGTGGGGCTGCGGTGGGCCCCTTGGGGCCCCCAACTGTCGGGGGCCCTTAGTTCTCACCCTAACCCTACCTAATGTATGCATGAGCATTACACCACTGCAGCCCATTACAGTACAGTATGAAAAGAATACTGATGCGACAGTCACAAAAAATGAAAATGTTTGCAAGAAAGATAAATCATCAATTAAAATGTTCAGTATGTCACACCTGTTTTCAAAATTATACGCAAACCCAGAAGTTGACATGCAGGATGTGAATTTTATAGCAATTTGTTGTCACAAAATGGTGGACATCAATACAAACTGAGTCAGAATACAATGAAATGAGGACATTAATGCTGGCTGAATTGGTGAATATAACAATTCAATCCAATGGGAATGTTGAATACGATGACATTTGAAGTAAGTTATATTGAAGTATTTTGAATTGGCCAAACACTTGCATGTTGACTGCAGTAATTCTGGCCTGGTCAAGGTAATTTTGAAAACTGGTGTAACCCACTGCTTCCTAGAATCTAGAGTGCAACCAGGACTTTTAGCACTAAGTCAGTGCATGACAATTACCCAGATCTAAGGAGTTCTTGGGCAGAAGTTGGAAGCCTGAATTTCTTTCTTGCTCACATGAACTGGTTTATTCCTACAAACTTTGCTGATAGATATATTCTTCTTCACGTTCTTCAATCTTCACTCTTTCATGGGAAAGTTTTATTAATACAAGTGATGCTGATTTTGGCTGCCATTTTGCATGTTAAAATTGCATGATCTCACGTGGGTGATGACTCGTTCCCAGGGTGGACGCGTGCAAAATGGTGGCTATCACTGTTTTTCTCTGCATTTTCAATGTTTCTCCAACAAGATGCTTTGTAACAACAGTGAATTTTCATTTCACAGAAGAGTTTGAGGCTGAAATAGTGATGTTCGCCAATTTGCAAAAATTCGAGATGGCTCTGTTCTCCTTGAAATTCAAACTTTGGGCACACAGTAAATCGCACACCCAGATTTGTCTGGGTGCATGCACCCAGATTTGTCTGGGTGCATGCATGTGCGATCGCTCTTCCCCAGTTGAAGGCCCTGCCCATGCAACCCCCCAAAAGAGGGGGTGGTCACATCCCTGACCCCCCCCCCCCCCATTGCATGCATAGTATGTCTGGGGTTTGCAGTTAAATTGTCAGAGTTAAATTGTAGACAGAGTAAAACAATAAAAAATGCCATTTTTGACCAGCTCAGGCAGAAATGAGTTACATATGGAAATATAGTAGTTTTGAGTACTGTAGAAAATATTGAATGTAGTTTCTAACATTTGAGCTAAGGCCCTTCGTCAGAGAGAGACGTTTCTTCATCACGTTTCTCTCTGACGAAGGGCCTTCACTTGAAACATTTGAAACTATACATTCTAGAGGTGAGCCGATGTTAAAAAAAAGCCGATTGCCGATACCGATTGTTAAGAGCCGATGTTTAGTCACAATCGGCCGATTAATCGGCAAAAACCGATGTTTGCGAACGGTTGCTCAGTGCTTCCGTTTTGCGGTCGTTTTATAATTTTATTAACCAAACAACTAAACAAGGTAAAGAATTAAAGATTAATGAAAAAATGTAAAACCAAAATGCAAAATTACATTTACAGGCCTGTCAGGCCTTAATACTAATAGTCAAACTGTAATCTCGGCAAATTATGATGTAAAAATAATAAATTGTCTGCTTTGTGTGGAGCAAGCGAACTTCTCTTCTCTGTATATATGTTGCCTTGTTCACTGAACAGACGCTCCGAGTCGACGCTAGAGCTGGGAGCACTCAAATATTTTGAAGCAACTCGGAAGAGGTTTGGGTATGCCAGACGATTTTTACACCACCATGCGTATGGGCAGGAGACTCGTGGTTGTAATGGAAGTGCCAGGAAAGCGGAAATTTCACTAGTGACATCGTCGTGAAGTGGCTCCTCAGTTTCGTTGTTGTCGTTGACAATCTCGTCAAAACAAGCCCAGAGGTCATCGTGGTTTTGTGCTTGCGATGTATTTTGAACCTCTGGCTCTGGTATAGCGGGCGTTTCTTCGTTTTCTGCTGGCTTTAAACGATTGGTTTCGCGGATCATGACTGCTTGCGATGCACTGGGTAGAAACTTAAATTTAAATCTTGGGTCAACAGCAGTGGCCAGCAAGAAGTTTTTGTCCGTCGCGTTGGATTCGAATCGAGTTGTTAAGGCTTTTAACAGTTCTGCTCTTAGAGTTTTTACGCCACTGCTTGCTTCTCCGTCGTCCCTGTTAAGAAATCGTTGAAGCACGCAAACCGTTGGAATGACTTCGGAGATGCACGCATTTGGCTTGCTCATAATCTTAGTGCACTCTTCAAACATTTGCAGTACGCGAAGAAGCCGTTTCATAATGTCCCACTCGTTTGAAGTAAGACACGGGATCGTTTTCTCAGCCGAGTACAAAGCCACGGCACGTTTCATTTCCAACAATCTTTCCAACATATAATATGTGGAGTTCCATCTGGAATAATAAATCATACGAAAACATATTTAGTCACAACTTACAAGCAAAATATAAACTGTTTAGTGTTAGATGTCAACTTGCGTCACAGAATATGCAAACAAATACAAGGGTATATGCAGTGCCAAAACTCGCATGCTCTTTTACAGCCGTCAAAAACAAAACTTTCCCACTTCCGCTTCTGTAATCTGTTGCGCACGCCGCATTTAAAAAAAATAATTGACTTGATTGATTGAATGACTGACTGTCAATCAGACTGTTTAAAATTATTTTAATCTTACCTCGTTGATACATCTTGCAACAATTTTTTCTTTGGCAAACCCAATTCTGCTTGAATTTCCAAAAGTCTCGTACATCCAAGAGCAGAGTGGTGAAAGTGGCCAACGATTTTGCGACTCTTGGCTATCATGTCAGTGACAGATCGCTGGGAAGTAATGGCATCTTTAATGGCCAGTTGTAAAGTATGTATAAAGCAGGGAGCCTGCTTCATGCCACAAATTGATACGCCATTTGCAATATTCGAAGCGTTGTCGGTGACTACAAGGTGACACACTGATGGATCCAGTTTCCATTTTTCCAACATTAAATTAAACTTTTCGGCAATCCGTTCACCGGTATGCGAGCCAGGAAAGTAGCTGGATTGCAGGACAAACGATTGTCTAGCCGCTTGTTTTTCCCAGTCAACCCAGTGGGCAGTTAACGAGATAAATGAGTTGTTGTTGTGGGAACATGTCCAGATGTCCGAAGTGAAGGAAATGTCGGTAACATTCTCGAGAAATGTTCCAACAGCTGTTTCAGCGCGTTTCACCAGCTCAGGTATGACAGTATCGCTGAAATAATGACGGCTGGGCACTTTGTATTTTGGGCAGACATTGTTTATTAGGCGCAAGAAACCCAAATCTTCTACCAACATGAAAGGCTGATTGTCTATAGCAATCATCTCACCAATGAGCTTGCTAACACGCTTGGCAGGGGCGCTATCGAAATCCCAGCCAGCTTGCGCGTTAAAGCTTTCTTTGAGACTCATCTGACTTTTTAGCTTTTTCCTCATGGTTGCGGTAGTATTTTCTTCTGCACTGTCATCTTTTCTTTTCGCTGATCGAGCCGTCTCATTGCTTGTCATTTCAATGTACTTGCTGGGATGTAGCGAGTGTAGATGATTTCTCAAATTGGTTGTTGTGAAACTCTTTTTCTGCTTTCCACCTCGTGACAACAAAGAACGAACACCACTGCTTTTACAAATCAGACATTCTGCCTTCGTTTCGTCATTTTCGCAAATTTTAAAATACTCCCAAACAATACTTTTAGAATTAGAAGAGCTTGCCATTACACAACTCTGACGACTGAGTGTAATGCTATTGCTGGAATCTCAGGATATATGATATCCGATACTGCAATTGTGAATTGTCACAAATACATTCTATTTATAATTTCTCACACCAAACCTTGCGGACTTGATTATTTCTCAATAATAAATCGCGCCTGAAAATTGAAAACGGTTAATCGGTTTTAGGCTTTTAGCGTTGGCGACTTGGCGCAATACCTGAAGAACCGATATAAAAAAGAGTATAAATAGTAGTGCGAGGATGAGAAAGCAGAAATACAAAAACGATAGTTAAATACAAAGACAATCGGCAGCCGTTGGGCCGATGGTGAAAGACAATCGGCCGATGGCCGATTGTGAGAAAATTAGCCGATTAATCGGCTCTGCCGATGTTTTGCCGATGTTCGGCTCACCTCTAATACATTCAATATTTTTTGGCAGTACTCAACCTTACTATATTTTGATTTGTGTTTCAACACTGCCTACACAGCACACAACTTTTATTTCACTGTTTTCAGATGAGTTAATCCATTTTTTAAAAATTTTTAAACCAATTTAGCAAACTTTTTTATTTTTATTGCTTTGGTCCTGTTTTCTCTTTTTTTCCATTTTCCTTTTTTCTTTTTTACTTTTTTGTCTTAAATTGTCAGTGGCACAACCAATGAAAGGGAAAATTGCATAATAACTATTATACTCTATATTAATTTAAATTAAAATGGTTGAACCTAATCACCTTTGCAAGTTTAGCATCATCCAGCTGGATCCAAATTTGTGGCATTTTCATGTGATTTTTTCTGTCAGTATCGTCAATACAAGGCCTGATATAATAGCATGATTTCATCCCATTCTCAAATTGTACTGGTATCGTATAGATCAGGTCCTAATGAGAAAAATAAATACAGATTTGGATAAAAAAATTTACACAGTAAACATAATTACACAGTAAACATAATTTCTAAACAAAAGTATTAATATTTCAATAAAGTATGTAACTCACCCAATTGTCTAAAGAAGCCAAAATATTTATGTCTGCCTTTCATCTGGTGATAACGTTTTTTTATTATAAATTAAAAACTTTGTTTGCTGCTTCTGTTGATTATATAAAAATAAACAAAGAAAAGATAAGTCACAAATACATATTCATAAGTAATAGCATAAAGAGGTGTATTAGCTATATGTATTAAACATCCCGCTCGACGAGGGTCACAAAAAGCCTGTTTCAGGCATTTTCTACCGAAAACGTAATTTCAAATACATCACTGGGATGTTTTATAACGAAAGAAATTCGTCCAACATCGAAATTTTTCACAAGAAAGACCAAAGACCGCCGAGTCTCTTTCTGGACACCAGACACGTGCGAAATATCAGAAACTTAAATCTTTATTTTTGCTTCGAAAAAGCCATTAACACAGCAATGCTCGATATCAAGTTATTAAATATATACTTCTGCTTGTTTTATAGAAATAATAAAGCAGTTATTTAAAGTTTATTACCTTTTAAATGAAGTTGAACAACAAGAGATTTAAATATCCCTCCATCTTCTTCCATCTTGCCTTTTAAAAACCGCGTGGCTAGTACCCAGGCTCTTTGCTCCCGCTTTACGAATGCACTACGGACCATCACGAAACTCTACCGAAGAGGCAACGACTACTTAGCCTGGTTACCACCACTAATCTCATTCTTCACCACCAGTTTTTGGACCAAAATACAGTACACTTCCATAGTTGGATTCATAAGTGTGGAATGCTCTACTGCATTTTAGCTCAGCAACCACCAATTATATAGTAGCCTTTGGCTACCAGTATTTGTGGCTGTGATCTTTTCAGTGCAGGGCTAGAAATAGAGATAGCAGGGAAACGACCTTCGCTAGGAAGTTGTATTGCTTTCCACAGTAGAGATGAGATAAGTGACCGTGGTAGAAGGAATTTATAGGTAGTTTAGTAGATAAGGAATTAACTCACTGATCTATTGACCAATGGACGGTAGATAAGAAATTAACCCACTGATCTATTGACCAATGGACTGATCTATTGACCAATGGACTGTAGGAGTAAGGATGAATTATAGGTAAAATGACACACAAATTCCAACTCAACTATAGAAAGCAATTCAACTTAATATCCAAGATATTTTCTCTAGTATCACTATTCCCATCGCTGCAAAGAAAAGATCATGCCTGCAGTACATAGATAGCCTAATGTTCTATCAGTGGCTGCTGGGGGGAAATGCAGGGAGATGTACACTTTCAGTATGTAAATGTAAACTCAAAGGTAACCACTAGCCACACACCCCACCCAATGTGGTTTTATAGACCGTTTTAATTCCGTACTATACTGGCCACGGGGCCCAGAACCATAAGTTGCATAATGCAAGCCTGCAAGGGGCCTATGACTAGTAAATTACCTTCGAGCCTGATTTCTTCACCACCAGTTTTTGAACCAAAATACAGTACACTTCCAAAGTTGGATTCATAAGTGTGGAATGCTCTACTGCATTTTAGCTCAGCAACCACCAATTATATAGTAGCCTGTGGTTACCAGTATTTGTGGCAGTGATCTTTTCAGTGCAGGGCTAGAAATAGAGATAGCAGGGAAACGACCTTGGTTAGGAAGTTGTATTGCTTTCCACAGTAGAGATGAGATAAGTGACCGTGGTAGAAGGAATTTATAGGTAGTTTAGTAGATAAGGAATTAACTCACTGATCTATTGACCAATGGACGGTAGATAAGAAATTAACTCACTGATCTATTGACCAATGGACTGTAGGAGTAAGGATGAATTATAGGTAAAATGACACACAAATTCCAACTCCACTATAGAAAGCAATTCAACTTAATATCTAAGATATTTTCTCTAGTATCACTATTCCCATCGCTGCAAAGAAAAGATCATGCCTGCAATACATAGATAGCCTAATGTTCTGTCAGTGGCTGCTGGGGGGAAATGCAGGGAGATGTACACTTTCAGTATGTAAATGTAAACTCAAAGGTAACCACTAGCCACACACCCCACCCAATGTGGTTTTATAGACCGTTTTAACTCTGTACTATACTGGCCACGGGGCCCAGAACCATAAGTCGCACAATGCAAGCCTGCAAGGGGCCCTCCAATTCTTGTCAAGATTGTAGTAAATTACCTTCGAGCCTGATTTCTTCACCACCAGTTTTTGTACCAAAATACAGTACACTTCCATAGTTGGATTCATAAGTGTGGAATGCTCTACTGCATTTTAGCTCAGCAACCACCAATTATATAGTAGCCTGTGGCTACCAGTATTTGTGGCAGTGATCTTTTCAGTGCAGGGCTAGAAATAGAGATAGCAGGGAAATGACCTTGGCTAGGAAGTTGTATTGCTTTCCACAGTAGAGATGAGATAAGTGACCGTGGTAGAAGGAATTAATTTATAGGTAGTTGGTAGATAAGGAATTAACTCACTGATCTATTGACCAATGGACAGTAGATAAGAAATTAACTCACTGATCTATTGACCAATGGACTGTAGGAGTAAGGATGAATTATAGGTAAAATGACACACAAATTCCAACTCCACTATAGAAAGCAATTCAACTTAATATCTAAGATATTTTCTCTAGTATCACTATTCCCATCGCTGCAAAGAAAAGATCATGCCTGCAATACATAGATAGCCTAATGTTCTGTCAGTGGCTGCTGGGGGGAAATGCAGGGAGATGTACACTTTCAGTATGTAAATGTAAACTCAAAGGTAACCACTAGCCACACACCCCACCCAATGTGGTTTTATAGACCGGTTTAACTCTGTACTATACTGGCCACGGGGCCCTGAACCATAAGTCGCACAATGCAAGCCTGCAAGGGGCCTATGACTAGTAAATTACCTTCGAGCCTGATTTCTTCACCACCAGTTTTTGAACCAAAATACAGTACACTTCCAAAGTTGGATTCATAAGTGTGGAATGCTCTACTGCATTTTAGCTCAGCAACCACCAATTATATAGTAGCCTGTGGTTACCAGTATTTGTGGCTGTGATCTTTTCAGTGCAGGGATAGAAATAGAGATAGCAGGGAAACGACCTTGGCTAGGAAGTTGTATTGCTTTCCACAGTAGAGATGAGATAAGTGACCGTGGTAGAAGGAATTTATAGGCAGTTTAGTAGATAAGGAATTAACTCACTGATCTATTGACCAATGGACGGTAGATAAGAAATTAACTCAATGATCTATTGACCAATGGATGGTAGATAAGAAATTAACTCACTGATCTATTGACCAATGGATGGTAGATAAGAAATTAACTCACTGATCTATTGACCAATGGATGGTAGATAAGAAATTAACTCACTGATCTATTGACCAATGGATGGTAGATAAGAAATTAACTCACTGATCTATTGACCAATGGATGGTAGATAAGAAATTAACTCACTGATCTATTGACCAATGGATGGTAGATAAGAAATTAACTCACTGATCTATTGACCAATGGATGGTAGATAAGAAATTAACTCACTGATCTATTGACCAATGGATGGTAGATAAGAAATTAACTCACTGATCTATTGAATTAACTCACTGATCTATTGACCAATGGACGGTAGATAAGAAATTAACTCACTGATCTATTGACCAATGGATGGTAGATAAGAAATTAACTCACTGATCTATTGACCAATGGACTGTAGGAGTAAGGATGAATTATAGGTAAAATGACACACAAATTCCAACTCCACTATAGAAAGCAATTCAACTTAATATCCAAGATATTTTCTCTAGTATCACTATTCCCATCGCTGCAAAGAAAAGATCATGCCTGCAATACATAGATAGCCTAATGTTCTGTCAGTGGCTGCTGGGGGGAAATGCAGGGAGATGTACACTTTCAGTATGTAAATGTAAACTCAAAGGTAACCACTAGCCACACACCCCACCCAATGTGGTTTTATAGACCGTCTTAATTCCGTATACTGGCCATGGGGCCCTGAACCATAAGTTGCACAATGCAAGCCTGCAAGGGGCCTATGACTAGTAAATTACCTTCGAGCCTGATTTCTTCACCACCAGTTTTTGAACCAAAATACAGTACACTTCCAAAGTTGGATTCATAAGTGTGGAATGCTCTACTGCATTTTAGCTCAGCAACCACCAATTATATAGTGGCCTGTGGCTACCAGTATTTGTGGCTGTGATCTTTTCAGTGCAGGGCTAGAAATAGAGATAGCAGGGAAACGACCTTGGCTAGGAAGTTGTATTGCTTTCCACAGTAGAGATGAGATAAGTGACCGTGGTAGAAGGAATTTATAGGTAGTTTAGTAGATAAGGAATTAACTCACTGATCTATTGACCAATGGACGGTAGATAAGAAATTAACTCACTGATCTATTGACCAATGGATGGTAGATAAGAAATTAACTCACTGATCTATTGACCAATGGACCGTAGGAGTAAGGATGAAGGTGGTAGATAAGGAATTAACTCACTGATCTATTGACCAATGGACTGTAGGAGTATAAGGATGAATTATAGGTAAAATGACACACAAATTCCAACTCCACTATAGAAAGCAATTTAACTTAATATCCAAGATTCTTTCTCTAGTATCTCTACTCCCATCGCTGCAAAGAAAAGATCATGCCTGCAGTACAAGATAGCCTAATGTTCTATCAGTGGCTGCTGGGGCGAAATGCATGGAGATGTATGCTTTCAGTATGTAAATGTAAACTCAAAGGTAACCACTAGCCACACACCCCACCCAATGTGGTTTTATAGACCGTCTTAATTCTGTACACTACTATACTGGCAACGGGCCCCTGTATGCTTTCAATAAATTTATTTTATGAATGAACCGTGAACCGTGAACCGTGTTGCGCGGTGCGCATAATAATATTTTTTTGCGCGCGCCACTTAAAAAAAGGGCGTGTCGGAGAAAAATGCGCGCGCGCGCAGGATAAAATGAAGTCTGGTATATATATATTCTGGATTCTGTGTTTTCGTTGGTTGATCGGTCCTGATTTCTTCATCACCAGTTTTTGGACCAAAATACAGCACACTTGCATAATTGGATTCATAAATTTTATAACTTCTTTTATACCACATCTCGTATTTAATCTTGAGCTTATTCCTCTTTTCCTTGTTTATCTTTTTATTGTTACTCCATTCTGTTCTTATATCTAATCATGTTCTTATTTTCCATTTTGTTTCTATTTCCTATTTTGTTATTTTTTTGTTGTTTTTCATTCTTCTTGTTTTCTATCCTTTTATTTTCAAGTAGACTAGTTTCTTGTAAACTAATCCACAACTGCTTCAATATTTTTTCAAAGCTTTAACTGTAACCTTGAATCATATCCTCGGTGTTCCTCCAAGTCCTCGTCAGACACACTCTATGGCCTTGTCTAATCTGAACTTTTTTCTTGGTTTTACCTATTTCTCTAGCTCCCAAGAGAACCATGTAATACATTTTAGATAAATCAGCGGAACTTTCTCTCATGATAAGACAAAAAAAAAGAAATCTTGAATGCAGAATAACCCAGTTAAAGCTTTCTGTAGGATCCAGCCAATACCTGCTGAAAAAATGCAACACTAAGGCCTTCCAGTAATAATACAACCCACTGCTCTGGGAATCCAGTCCAAAGCACCACCAACTGAGCCATGAAAGCCATTGCCAAAAGTCTGGTTGTGAGTTCTGTACATACGATGATAACAATGCTGGTAATATAAATTTAGCCAGTTACAGCTAGTAAGAACTTATATTATTGCATAGCGAAGAATAATTTTGAGTGCATAATCTTGGAGGAAAGCCGAATTTGTTTATCGTTTATTGTTTAATTTGAGTAGTTTATTGTTTAGTTTTAGTTCCGGATTTAATTGATCTGTTTTTAGTTTTAGTTCCGGATTTAATTGATCTGTTTTTCGTTTTTATCTACCCCATCACTTTGCACTCGAAATACTCCTCTCTATGGTCTAGTAATCGAATGGCAAATATTAATCTAACGCGCTTATTACCAGCATTATCACCATCGCATGTACGGAAATTACAACCAGGCTCTTGACAATAACTTTTATGGCTTAGTTGGTGGTGCTGTAGACAAGACTCTCAGAGCAGTGGATTAAATTACCACTGGAAGACCTTAGAGCTGCATTTTCCCAATAGATATTAACTGGGTCTTACGAAAAACTTTAGCAGAATTGTCCTACATCCAAGATCTCTCTTCTTCCCCCTACCAGTTGAGAAAAATCCACTGACTTACCTAAAGTATACTATATGGTTCCTTGATGAACCAGTGAAGAAATGAGTAAAATCAAGAGAAAAGCAAAGATTAGTCAAGGCCACAGGGTGTGTTTAATGAAGATTTAAAGGAACACCAATGATGTGGTTCATGATTACAATGAATTATTTGAAAAGAGATTGCACAAACCATGTTCACGCCGACAGTCATCTCCTAGCTAACTCTTTTTTGTTTCCATGACCATGAGTGGTCTTCTTTACTTAATCTTGACTAACAAGCTAATTTACCTAAACTAGATCTTCTCCTTGATACCTGAACTTCGAAAATGCGATCACATTTTACCTTTTATTTTATGTTTTTGTAGTTTTCATTCAGTATCAGAGCTCAAGACATCATGCCAAAAGTCAACAGTTGCAAAAACGTTCCGTTAAAAACATAATTATTTCAAAAAATTATCTTTCTTCTTCTTAGTCATCTCCTAGCTTACACTTGTTTTAGGTCCAAAAATTATCCTTCTTCTTCTCAGTCATCTCCTAGCTTACACTTGTTTTATGAATAGTCTTCTTCCTTTTATTAAATCCTTGCTCTAATTTACTTAAACTTGACTAACAAACTAATTTACCTACACTAGGTCTTCTTCTTGACTTTTGAACTTTGAAAATACGATATATTTTTCTTATTTTCCTTTTTTGGTAGCTTTCATCCAGCATCAGAGCTCAAATCATGGTGCGAAAAATCAACAGTTGCAAAAACGTTCCGTTAAAAACGTAATTAGGTTTAAAAAGACAAAAAGATAACAAAAGCCCCCAAAAAAAACCTCCAAAAACGAAACGGAATAAAAAAAATGGTTAAAAACTTCGGCCTAAAGCGTGGCAATGCCCGGCGTATTGCATGCGAGGTAACTTAACCAATACTTTATATCTGAATGTGCATTATTTTGATTCACTATCAAGATAAAGCAAGTTCAAGATACAAGTATTATATTTTGATATTGTTGTTTGCATAGGTATAATGCTATTATATCTATGCAACATGTACATTATACTTATATTATTTTATCTTTTATGTGGCTCAAAAAAAGAAAAATTAAGCAAGAAGAAGAATCTGTAAATTTGTCAATTTGCAGATTGAAAATTTTCTGTTAACTTTCCTTTATCCTAAACTTTGCTATCCTAATTTTCTTTTTTTGCTATCATCTGTATGTCACCCTAACTATGCCACATAAAAGTATAACCTCTTTCTTGGATTGACTTGAGTTCAATGGAAAAACTGTGCAGGTGCTCCAAAGAGGTGCTCCAAATAATCCCGTATCTGTGTGGTCGACTTGCTTACAATATTTCCCCAATGATCATAGTTGATCCCAGATGGTCTATAACTATAAAGAAATAATGAGTCAATAAATAGCTTGTGTATTCTTTATTTTTATTTATTTATTTATTTTTATTTATTTATATTTAATTTTTATTTCTTTTCATTTCTTTTTATTTGTTTTTAATTATTTTCATTTATTTTCATTTTTTTTCATTTATTTTTAATTAATTTTATTTATTTTCGTTTATTTTCGTTTATTTTTATTTATTTTTATTTATTGTTATTTATTTTTATTTATTGTTATTTATTTTCAAATCAATAAAATGAATTAATTTCTTACGTTTTTGATTGAAAAAAATGCATCCCAACTGGCCATTGACTGCCGTGCCTCTTTTGCCAAAGTCTGAAAAACTGAATATGCAAAATATTAACTCTCTACAAAGCTTCAACCATATGAGACTCACTTCCCCCTGAAAAAAGAATTAAAAAATAGAAAAATATTATTCTAACTAGAAATACATGAATGCAACAACCCTCGCCCGCTTTTACATGCATTTTTAAAACACCCCACCCACCCACCCCTGATTGAAATAAGCACTCCTGATATACAGCCAATATAAAAACAAACAGTCTTAAAAACAAATGATAATCTTCAAGACAATTATATAATTTATGGATAAGATGACTAATAAAACTGATTATTAAATTCTGGTTGTAAAACATATTTTGTTTTTAGGAGGTTTCAAAAGGGATTATTTTTAGCAAGCCTTTAAATGGCTTCCCTATGTAAATTAACATCTTACGTTTTTGACTTAAAAATGCATCCAAAGTTGTACTGTTTGAGTTGTCCATCATTGTTTGTGCCTCTTTTGCCAGACTGTAAAAGAAAAATGCAAAATATTAACTCTCTACAAAGCTTCAACGTTGACGCGAGCAAGATCCTTCGGTTTTCGGCTGGAAAATTTTCTTTGAATAAAATCTTGTTAAAATTGCCAAAATAATTTATTAAATAGATTGAAACCTTTAGAATAGTTGTTAAGCATTAAGTTTAACAATATAAATTAGTGGAAGGACCACTCGTACCTTTTCTAGAGAAGAAATTTTCCCAAAGTTGTTGTTTACGGAGTACCGTAATGGCGGCTTCTTCTTCTTCGACATTCTTCGCCAAAAGCTGGAAGAAAAAACAAACAAAACGTTAACTCCATGCTTCCAGACTTCCTTGAAAGATGCAAAGCAATGTTCTAAAAGCAAAAATAAAGTTTCTTCTCAAATTAAAAGAGCTAAATACCACCAAAATACGACCGAACATTTGAACAGAACAGTGAAGCTTTGTCACTGTTTCACAATTCAAAATACAAAATTTCGTTCAAAATAGCACTTCTTACGTACATGATTCAACCTTTTTGCTTTTCATGCAGTGAAATTGACTTTCCTTTAACGTTTTCTGGACTGAAGCTGCGTTTTTCTGGCTGAAACGGCTTGAATTTTCGGAGAGTTTGAGTGACATATCTTTCTCTTGAAACACAACATTTTTTAAATATCCGCTCATAAATATTCTTTGAAAATTTAAAGGGGCATTAGAACCGTTATTTGGACGAATTTCATTGGTTTATTTAAATCGATTGACACCGAAAAACGAAATCTTATTGGTTAATAACAAACACGTGATTTTCCAGGGAGGGGGTTATGTTATTATTTGAATTGTTTCACACACCCCCTAGCCCCGATTGGGGATTAATAAGGACATCTACGAACATTTACAGGATAGTGAATAACAATTGGGAACTAATAAGAACATCTACGAACATTTACAGGATAATGAATGACAATTGGGGATTAATGCGAACATTTACAGGATAGTGAATAACAATTGTGGACTAATAAGGACATCTACGAACATTTCCAGGAAAGTGAGTAACAATTGGGGACTAATATGAACATTTACGAACCTTAACAGGATAATGAGGAACAATTGGGGACTGAATGGAACATCTAGTAACATTTTCGGGGTAATGAATGGCAATTTGGGATTGAAAGGAACACCGGGAATTGCGCGGGATAAAGAATGACAATTAAAATCTGGAAAACCAGAGAAGCCAACAACTACATCAAGCACAGCATTCATTGCGAACGTGAAGATCGACGTGAAGGCATTCATTGTGAAGATAGGTCCCATTGCCTTCTATAATATTAGCTCATAATACATAGCTTAGCCTGCATTAGGATGCATACATCGTATTAAATACACTCTGTTGTAGCTTGCGTGATGCCAATTGCCAACCTTCACAGGGTTGCTCGTCTTGAGAGCGCTGAGTATTAAAAGTCATTGGTTCGAGGTTGGCCTAATATATCTATCCTTATCCATGGTTGGTGCCTTGTGCATGTTGCCTCATGCATGGTGCCTTGTGCATGGTGCCTCATGCATGTTGTCTCGTGCATGGTGCCTTGTGCATGGGGTGCCTCACTGCATGGTGCCTTGTGCATGTTACCTCCTACATGGTGTCTTGTGCATGGTGCCTCATGCATGTAGCCCAACACATATTGCCTAACATATGTTGCCTATGCATTTTGCCTGAAACATGTTGCCTCTTGCATGTTACCTCCTGCATGGTGCCTCATCCATGGTTGATGCCTTGTGCGTGTTGCCTCCTGCATGGTGCCTTGTGCATGGCACCTCATGCATGTTGTCTCATGCATGGTGCCTTGTGCATGGTGCCTCATGCCTCATGCATGGTGCCTTGTGCATGGTGCCTCCTACATGGTGCCTCATGCATGTAGCCCAACACATATGACACATGTTGCCTCTTGCATGTTGCCTCCTACATGGTGCCTTGTGCATAGTGCCTCATGCATGCATGGTGCCTTATACAGGTTGTCTTGTACATGGTGCCTTGGGCATGTTGCCTTGTGCATGGTGTCTCATGCATGGTGCCTTTTGCATGGTTCCTTGTGCATGGTACCTTATACATGTTGTCCTATGCATGGTACCTTGTGCATGTTGCCTTGTGTATGGTGCGTTGTGCATGTTGACTTTTGCATGGTGCCTCCTGCATGCATGGTGCCTCATCCATGGTACCTTGCGCATCAGATTTGGGAAGCATGATCTCTGATTGGTCAATGTACAGATTGGAATGTGGTGCTCATTTGAGCAGACGTGGTAGATGGATGGGGGCCGAACACTGGACACATCATGGGCTCATTCCCATTTCTGAGAAAAAATCCTTGGGGCCTAGGTACGATGTTGGGTTGTGCAATCCCAAAGGGTGATTGATCTACAGGCTTTCTCTAAAAAATCAATTTATAAATAGATATGCATCTTTATTAAAACATTCTTCCCTTCTTCAAGTCCAACAATCTGAAAAGCTAGAACGCACTACATTTAAATAAATTAAAATAATCTTGTTCCAATCGAAATATGGTAAGGTTAGATATCTTGTATCAAGTTTGTAAATCCAAAATCCAAATCCTTTGTGTATATGTCAATGAGCTACCGGATATATTAGCGTAAAGTCTAATCAATTATGGTTTAATACAGACAAATCAGAAAGTGATTTTCAACTTTTGATTTATTCTATTGCAAGCCATTTGCAAAGCTTGCAATTTGTTTCATGTTTGTTTACATTTGAAAGTTGCAAGTTTCACCAAAAAACATTGATCATTTAAAAACAAACCAATCAACAAAGTCAACCTGTCAAAATGATGCTGCAAGTTGATTGATTTGTTTTTAAGTGTTCAATGTTTTCTGGTGAAACTTGCAACTTTCAAATGTAAACAAACATGAAAAAAATTGCAAGCCCAACAGTGGCTTGCAAATACTACTCAAATCAGTAGAGCGAGACATGGATGATTTTTTTATCGCTTCCGAAGTGTCAGTTTTATTAACCGCGGATCAATATTAAAGCAATCACGAGGTATATTCTCATGTACCACGTGATAAACATCCCATTGAATCCCATTGTTAACTTGTAAACAAGCTATCACGTGGTACATAAGAATACACCTCGTGATTGCTTTGAAATTGGTCTGCAGTTAACGAAACTGTCGCTTCGGAAGCGATGCAAACATCGTCTATGTCTCGCTCTACTGATTTGAGTAGTAGCAGGAGTTTACTCATGCGTATGGACACCATCATCGTCTAAGCTGGGAAATCCAAAGACAGCCAGTTGTTAGTAAAATTAAAACATTGACTTCTCAAGATTTCATTAGGATTCCAACTGGATCAGCAATCGCAAACTTCTTGTCACAAGTGAAAGATACAGTTATCGCAAACCGTGTTCCTTGGTTAACTTTCTCAACAAAATGTTCATTCTCGGAGCCAGATGTAAAGAACGATAGTCGACCAACTTTCGGTTCAACAGTACTATTAACATCTTTGCCAACGAACATAAATCGTCCACCTGAAAAATCCTTCCCATTGTCGCTAAGATACAGTAACGATGTATAATAAAATGACCCATAGGTGACTTTATCAACGTGTGGGTGCCAATACTCATCATGTAATGTTACCGCAGGCTTTGACGTCATTTTTGAAAAAAATGTTGGTTTTGTCAGGTATAGCTTTTTAGGGTTAATATCAAAACTTTTTGCAATGGTTTTATGGATCTTATTTTTGACCGTTTTATAAAGTTTAAAGTCTTCTTCAGTAAAGATTTTCTTTTCCTGAGACAGCGAGTAGATATTGAAAAATTTGTCCCCAAGCGAGAGAGCCCCTGAATGCAGGTCAAGAATGGTCGCCCCACCACTACCACCACCATAACTCATTCCCTTTTCAGCAAGTTCTCTTAAACTTTTAGCTTCGTGCTTACTGATAACCGAGTCCATGACAAACCGTCCGCATTTCTTTGGCAAACACGTCTTGAACTCGGTCCCGTAGTCCCCGGAGCAGTCGACGTACACAGAGCGCTTTGTAATGTGTTCAGAAGCACTTGCAAAAACTTCAACGTCGTCACCATATCGTTTCATCAGGTACTCTCTTACATAGATATACGCCACAATTATAACCACTACTGCGGCCAAACGTTGTATAATAGACACACCAGCAATATCTTCTGACTTGGTTTGCGTTTTCTTAACTTTTCGGGCACTTTTTTTCGTTTTATTTGGCTGTTCAAGTTCACTTTCCAACTCCACAATTTTCGCCATTTTGGAGTTTTCTTTCCACTTGTTTTCAGTCTTCGCCAAAATTGACCGCGAAACTTAATTTCGAAAAAAAAAAGCCCTTCTGAATGGGCTAGGTTTTATTGTTTTTAACACGTTTTTCATCCTAAAAAACAAGTATTTTAAGATTTTTGTAGCTTTGGGAAAGGTAGAAAGTTTTAATACAACATGAAAGCTTATAATAAGTTTTTAAACCTTGGTTTTAACTTTTTTAGTGTTTAGTTTATTTTTGACTTTCGAGAAAAATGTCGGCAGGAGCCGAGAAATTTAGCGTTAAAAGTTCTACGCATGCTCGTGCGATTCTCGCTCGATCTTCGGTCTTTCTTCGTGTCGAAGGCATTGACACGTTGACTTGATCATATCGGGGACAAAGTTGTTGTATTTTGGCAGGAAAAAATCATGAGTACTTTAGCAGAAATGCCGTGCTATACGTTGATTAATGTTCCAAGTGACCTGGAACCGTTATCGGAACAGAAACTGAAGGACGATCTTGGTAAGAAAGCTTTTATTAATGCGATCAAGTCGGTCGCCTTTAATAAATAGATAATATATCATTTTAGAAAAGAGGAATAGTGTTTCAGTACTATTAACGTAGATCGTACCAGAAATTGTCCAGTTTTAATATGTGTGGCTTCTATCGTGTGATCCATCATAGAGACATTTGAAGTCTTTTAAATACAAATCTAAAATCGGGAGAGTTTTCCCCCGGGGGTTTTCCCCCGAGGATGTTACCCAACCGGGGATTTTAAACCATTCAAATATTCCTGCATAAAACGGTGAAAATTTCCAGATGTTTTGTACACTCAGTACCACTGCCAAGTGTACAAAATTTTCAGATTTTTTGTACACTCGGTACCACTGCCGATGGTTCAAAATTTTCAGATTTTTTGTACACTCTGCACCACTGCTGAATGTACAAAATTTTTTGTACGCTTGGTACCACTGCTGAGCATACAAAATTTTCAGATTTTTGTATGCTCAACACCAATGCCAATGGTTCAAAACTTTCAGATTTTTTGTACGATCAGCACCACTGCCGAGCGTACAAAATTTCAGATTTTTTGTATGCTTGGCACCACCACCAAGTGTACAAAATTTTCAGATTTTTTGTACACTCAGCACCACTGCTAAGCATTCAAAGTTGCCAAGTATTTGAGTTTGACGAACAATCACCAAACTGATGTGTTAAATAATATTACTTGTTCAGAAAAAGGGGATGTGAAGGCAAAGACAGAAGCATTAAAGAGAGTAATCTATCAGATTATCAATGGTGATAAAATGCCAGGACTTTTGATGGTCATAATCCGTTTTGTTTTGCCCTCCCATAATCATACGATCAAGAAACTGTTGTTGATATTCTGGGAGATTGTTCCAAAGCTTGGTCCAGATGGTAAACTGCTTCAAGAAATGATTCTTGTTTGTGATGCTTATAGAAAGGTGGGATACTGTAGACCACATTAACAGACCTTGCCCTGAGTAAAACAGACAGCTGTTTTGTCTTTCGTTGTTTACCGGTACTTATGCACCTATCAATGTTAAGCCCCAGGTTTGGGGGGGGGGGGGGGGGGACCCATGGGGATATCCCTGGGAAATATCAAGTGCTAAAATATAATATTAAGATAATTTTATGTGTCAAAAACCCCGTCACTCAAGTTTGTCAAGAAAGTCAAATTTCCCTGTCTCAGATATGTCGATCAGTCAATATCCTGTGGGTTGCCTGCCTCCCCACCCTGGGGCTTAACATTGATAGGTGCATTAATACACTGTACCTGCTGTCAACTATACTTAAAGTGCGAACTCTTTTGTAAGTTTGTTTAGGTTTGAAAAGTGACTTTTCCCAATTTAGTCAGTTATATTTACAGCAGTTAGTGGCTTTATGTAATGAGAGATTTATACACTTGACAGTATTGACACAAGGTTGATTTAAAAAATAAACAAACAGTGAAATAGTTTGCACTATGTTTGCAAAATTACAATCATAATCAAAATAAGGAAAATATGAAATGTATACATCGTGGGATCAGTAAAATCTGATTGGCTAATGTGGCCAAGTTCACAAACGCCTTAACAATTAAAATTCAAAACAAACTATAAAATTTGACTCACAAACATGTAACCAAGCAAACATGTACACTCATTGTACAGGTAACAAGTGGATGTTTATGTTTTAAATAAGAAATATAAGACAAGTATTAAAATTGAGAAACATGTTTTAAGAAATTAAGAAAAACACAATATTTGAACTTTGAAGAAATGCCAAATTAGAATATTTATTATGGTAAATGCAGGCATTTGATCAAAGGCACTCCATAGTAACGTATTTTTAGGTGCTCACTACATGCGTGTGCTTGATCGAGTGTATTTCTGGGCAAGGCCTGCATTATGTAGAAGATTTTGATTTTTCAAACATGTATTGTACTGTGTTGTGCTGTACTGTTATGTATAATGTACTGTATTATATTGTACTGTAGTGTACTCTGTTGTACTGTATTGTAATGTACTGTAGTGTACTGCACTGACAGTACTGTACTGCACTGATAAATACATTTCTGTTTTTGTATTCCAGGACCTTCAACATCCTAATGAATTTATTCGTGGATCAACTTTACGATTCCTTTGCAAGTTGAAAGTTAGGGTTTATTTTACTAGACTGTTATTTTCTTAATTTTTTTTCTTTTCTTATTTTTTTTCTGTTTTGTTCATTGAGTTGTTTTGTCCCAATGACTTAGGCATGGAATGGTTTAATATCTGCAATTTTTTATTGATTGAATGTCCTTTTTTCTTTAGCAAGCTGAGTTGTTAGAGCCACTGATGCCTACCATTAGATCATGTCTTGAACATCGACATTCATATGTGAGAAGAAATGCTGTGATGGCCATTTACACTATCTACAGGTACTACAGGCAGTACAGTACAGTACAGTACATTGCAGTGCAATATAGTGCAGTACATTGCAGTGCAGTATAGTGCAGTACATTGCAGTACAGTACAGTACATTGCAGTACATTACAGTACAGTACAGTGGAAAGATTTATTGCTGACTGTTTTGTTTTTGTTTTCTAAAGGAATTTCAACTTTTTGATTCCTGATGCCCCAGAATTGGTTCACACATTTTTGGAACAAGAACAAGATGCTTCTTGCAAACGTAATGCATTTATGATGCTCATTCATGTTGACCAAGTAAGAAATGCTGCTGAACTTATTTAACTTGTAAATTAAGAGAATTTTCAGTATACGGTACTGTACATAAATATGTAAAATTTGTAGTGGCACTCAACTAATACTTCAGACTACTGTACTTGCATTTCTAACTAGCTTAGGGGTCAAATTTGATCATGAATATAGATGTCGATACATGGAAAATGTTTGTAGATAAGTAAAATTCAGCTGTGAATAGAGTTTTGTTGATTGGCCAAAATATTTGCCTAAATACCAAAACAAAAATGCCCATCTCACAACGTAATTATATAAGGTTTCACAATCTAACGTAAGGTCTCACAATGTAACGTAATGTCTCGCAATGTAACGTAAGGTCTCACAATGTAATGTAAGGTCTCACAATGTAATGTAATGTCTCACAATGTAATGCAAGGTCTCACAATGTAACGTAAGGTCTCACAATGTAACATAAGGTCTCACAATGTAATGTAAGGTCTCACAATGCAATGTAAGGTCTCACAATGTAATGCAAGGTCTCACAATATAATGTAAGGTCTCACAATGTAATGTAATGTCTCACAATACAACGTAAGGTCTCACAATGTAATGTAAGGTCTCACAATGTAAGGTGAGGTCTCACAATGTAATGTTGTGTTACAATGCAATGTAAGGTCTCACAATGTAACATAAGGTCTCACAATGTAAGGTGAGGTCCAACAATGTAATGTAATGTCTTACAATGTAATGTAATGTCTTACAATGGAACATAAGGTCTCACAATGTAATTAATAATTATTATTGAATTATTTAATGTCTTCACAGGATCGTGCCTTGGATTACCTCAGCACTTGTATTGATCAAGTTAATTCATTTGGTGATATACTGCAGCTAGTCATTGTGGAATTAATTTACAAGGTCAGTGTTGCAGTTTGACTGTTTTGATAAGAAAATATTAAATAATTTTTACCATTAACATAATTATACATTTTATTATTTTTCAAATGTTTTTGTGAAATGAAAAAAGTGGTGACCAAGAATTATGATTTAGCGACAAAATAGTTACTGTATGTTCAGTGACCAGATATGCATCTTGATATCTAACTCTATTTTATGTATTTAGGTGTGTCGTGCTAATCCCAATGAGCGTGCTCGGTTTATCAGATGTATTTACAATCTGTTGAATTCATCTTCACCTGCTGTGCGGTATGAAGCTGCTGGGACATTGGTTACTCTGTCGTCTGCACCCACTGCGATTAAGGTGTGTGGTGTTGTTTAGTTATCTGGCATGTGTGTATGTGTTACTGGAATTTACTATATGATATGGGTCTGTCACTACCCTGGTCCCAGAGGTTCTACGCTAACCCTCTCAACCCTGAATTCCCTTTTAGTATTTTACCCTGGTTAACTCCAGACGACTTTTACTCGTCATTGGGAGGCCGCTAGGGTTGAAAGGGTTAACTATGCAAAGACCGAAGTAACCGACTTTCAACGAGAACTGTACACAACAAAAACACTTTCAGTCACTGTAAACATTGTCGTATGTAAATTTTCGTCGTGGTAAATTCATTTTTACAATATTTGAAAACTATTTTAGCCTGACCTGCTGAATTTTCTGATTTTGTTTTTCAATTTTTGTAATGAGGCTCAGGAGCTTATCAAATTGTAGAAAAGTCGCGTTAACCCTTTCACCACCGTGGTTGGCCATTTAGTATTTTACTAGCCAGAGCTAACGCCAGACGATTTTATTCGTCAAGGGAAAAGGTCTGGTGGTGAAAGGGTTAAACTGCTTGTACTCTTGACATTCGAATAAAATTTAAAAAAACTTTGGCCATATATTAGCGAGGTTCAGATCGCTCTTCCACTTCCGCTACCGTAAATGTGGTTAAGCTGATGTAATGTGCGTTTTTTCGTTCTGTAGTCGTAGTAGGTTTTAATCCTGTTACCGTAAAACGCTTTCTTTTTGCACTAGGTTTGAGACCTACGACCATTACTAAACGTAAAAACAATATTTCACATGCTTAATTATATTTACGGTAGCGGTAGTGGAAGTGTGATCTGAACCTCGCTAATAAAAACCTTGAAATAAAAGTAGTGTGCTGCGTAGGCAGGATTGAAACACAAATGGAAATATAGTAAGGTTGGATATACTGCCGAAACAGGGAACGTAGAAGCCTCAAGGCTACGTTTACACGGTACTAGACGACCCTATTTCGCCGCGTAAACAGACGGAACCGTACTAATTCGAGACACCAGTTCCGAAGTTTTCTTCCGTGTAAACAAGCGGATCCGAATTCGTCCCGTACCGTGTAAACGGTCGAAGTTTAATGAATAAAATCGTCTGGCATTAGCCAGAATAAAATACCGACAGGAAAGGACAGGAAAGAGTTAGAGAGATAGTTTATAACTCATTCCTGTCCGAGGGCTTCCCCAGAGGTGAATAAAATCGTCTGGCGTTAGCCAGAATAAAATACTAAAGACCAATTCGGACAGGAAAGAGTTAACGTTTCGACGTTTCTCTCTGACGAAGCCAACCTCTAACAACGAACGAGAACAACAACACTTGTACTAGTTTGACTTGCTCGGAAAAATCCTGAGTTAACCAAGACGAGCAGCAAAATAGAAGACTTTTCTTTACATGTCGAAATATAGTAAGGTTTGGTTGCTGCCGAAATTATTGAACGTGGATTTCTATTCGAGCGAAGGCCCTTCGTCAGAGAGAAACGTGATGAATGGTCGGTAAATTAAACTGTAAGAAGTTGAAGGAAGATTTAAAACCGTATAGGCAATGACCCTGCGGTTTAAACAACGGCTAATAAATTAAAGTAATATGACAAGCTAGAGAAACGAGTCTAAAGCCCTATCAAACGAGAACGCAAGTCATCGCAAGTTGGCAGTCACACTATCTCAGCCAGCCGCTCTGAATATAGTTTCCCGAAAATATCATGTACCGTGACAAAGTTAAAACTTGTTTAAAACACTCATGAAACCTTTATTTTGTTAATTTGGGTGTTCAAACGACCGCCACAGAAATTCGGACTGCCAACTTGCGATGACTTGAGTTCTCGTTTGATTAGGAGATAAGATCAAATAAACGGAGAACTGGATTTGAAATTTACGCTTGCGAAGCGAGTGACAATCTGAACATTTACAATAAGGTATCTTTGCTTAAATTTCCTCGCTTAAGAACGAGTTTTCTATAGAAATATCTAAACTACTACTACTTTACCTTAAGAAATTGTAATTCCAAGCTGTTCAATCTTTTGTCTTCACAATTTCAAAAATTCGGCAACCGTGCTTTATTATTTATGTGGTGTTAAATTTACTGCACGGCTGAGCGTTGCCATGACGTAACAGGGTGTCACGTGGTGCGAATTATCCAATCAGAACTGAATATTAAATAAGCTTATTGAATGCCTATAAACACTTGATTCAGTTGAATAACATTGTAAAAAATGTTTTATTTGATTTGTATATTTATCGTTGTATCTTTTATAGGCTGCTGCTACGTGTTATATTGAGTTGATTGTGAAAGAAAGTGACAACAATGTGAAACTGATCGTTCTGGATCGTCTTATTGCATTGAAACAAAATCCATCCCACGAGAAGATTATTCAGGTTGGTGCCCACTAATTGGTTAATTGTAACTCAACGGCCCCACACGCACGACCAAGTTTTCCTTCCTTTTCTCCTTAGCCACAAAAGCTTTTTTCTCCAGGTTTCCTGTTTTTCTCAAACGAATCCCTTTTTCTCCTGGACCGATTAAAATCGCTCCTTTATTATTTCCTTTGCCCAAAGGACACGTTTACTCGACTCTGTCTAACCCTAGACAATTTTCTCTTTACTTTACCTTTTTTTTTATCAAACTATAGGAATTGGTGATGGATATCTTGCGAGTCTTGTCCTCTCCCGATCTAGAAGTTCGTAAAAAGACATTAGACTTGGTACTCGAGGTTGTCAACACCAGAAATATTCACGAAGTTGTCATGGTTCTCAAGAAAGAGATTACTAAGACTCACACAGAGGAAAGCACAACTGAAGACTCGGGCAACTATCGGCAAATACTCGTCCGTACCTTGCACGCCTGTAGCGTTAAGTTCCCGGATGTCGCAGAGTCTGTCGTGCCCGTTGTAAGTATTTTTACAGTTGATTTCATATTACTTTATCGCGGTGTGTTTCAAAGTCCGTTGGGCAGTTGCGAAGTTCGTTTGGAAGTTGCGAAGTTTGTTTGGAAGTTGCGAAGTTCGTTCGGAAGTTACGAAGTTCGTTCGGAAGTTGCGAAGTTCGTTTGGAAGTTGCGAAGTTCGTTCGGCAGTTGCGAAGTTCGTTCGGCAGTTGCGAAGTTCGTTCGGCAGTTGCGAAGTTCGTTCGGAAGTTGCGAAGTTCGTTCGGAAGTTGCCAAGTTCGTTCGGAAGTTGCGAAGTTCGTTCGGCAGTTGCGAAGTTCGTTTGGAAGTTGCGAAGTTCGTTTGGAAGTTGCCAAGTTCGTTCGGAAGTTGCCAAGTTCGTTCGGAAGTTGCCAAGTTCGTTCGGAAGTTACCAAGTTTGTTCGGAAGTTCGAAGTTTGTTCCAAGTTCGTTCGCGCGTGTAGCTGTTTATTTACTTCCGGTTATTTTATAATAATTGACAATTGACACTCATATTTTTCGTTTCAGTTGATGGAGTTCTTAGGAGACTCGAACGAGCAAGCGGCTTTCGATGTGTTGGTGTTTGTGCGTGAGGCTGTTCAGCGGTTTCCCAATTTGAAGCCTATCATTGTAGAGAAGCTTTTGGAAACCTTCTCTCAGATCAAGAGCTTGAAGTAAGCTGTATTACACTCACACGGCCCGAGGGGGGGGGGGGGGGGGGGGGGGGGGGGGGGGGGGTACGCCTTTTTAAGACGGCTAGTTACTGTAGTCTGCAGTTTGGACTTTGGAGATATTTTATTTCTTTTATCTCTTTTTGTTTCGATTGTTTTTTTCTCTGTAGAATACACCGACATGCGTTGTGGATTTTGGGAGAATACTGCGAGAACGAGAGTGATCTTCTGAGCGTAATGGATGTGATCAAATCATCACTGGGAGAGGTAAACACATCAGTACTTCATATAATTTATTGTAAAATTGAATAAGAAAATAAACGTTATGATTGAGGGTAATGCATGGGAAATTCGATTAATTTCAGTTACCCTGCGAGCAGAGCCTTCTTTTCCTTCTTTCTTCGCTGAGAGAGAGGAAGAAAAGTAGGCTCTGCTGTATTCGTGACTGGTTTCCATTGCGCATGCATGTCAGTTGCTTGGTTACAATCTCGAACCCAGTCCCAATCAGAGCAGAAAACAAAACGAGAACCGGTTAAACGGGTCTTAAACGGGTTACTTCGTCCTAAATCTTGGACGAAGCCAAACACGAATACAGCAGAGCCTACTTTTCTTCCTCTCTCTCAGCGAAGAAATAAGGAAAAGAAGGCTCTACTCGCACGGTAAATTTCAGTATTCATGATTTTGTTTTCTAGGTGCCAATGGTCGATGATGAATTACGAAAGGCTGCCGGAGTTGAACAGGAAGATGGTACGAATACCTTTGTGTTATGTATAAATGAATGTAGGTACAACTGCAGTTTAGCGGATACCAGTGTGAAACACTAAGACTGAAGGCTCAATTTTACCATAAACCCTGACCCTAGACACCTTCTCAGGCGGTCAGCGGACGAGTATAGTGTTCGCTACACTGCAATCTAGCCTAAACGTAGCTTTTGTTGTAAGAACTCATCATTGACTCGGACTCTAGAGTTTAATCGTATCGCCAGAGTCGGACTGGCTTCGTATTAGGGGCGGTGCCATTAGGGAGAGGGGCGCCGTCAGGTTTTCTTTCAGAATATTTAACAAGGGGCAAAACAGGCAATACTTACTACGTGTGGGGCAAGGAGCGCCGAAGGTGCGACGAACTTTTAGAGGGGTTCGGGGGGATTGCTCCCCCGGAAAATTTTGAATTTTAGAGTCTCTGAAATAGCATTTCCTGCATTTTGAGGGGGGCTTGAAAGAGTTTTGAAGGATATAAAATACCAAACAAAATATTCAAATATACTCATTTTATATAGGAATACAGCATAACATGCAAGGCATACATCATGAGGACATGTCGTCATACATGGATAAATCGACTCACATTGTGTGTTCCATTAATTAGGTGACTACTTCATGTCAGGCTGTCAGCTGCATGAAGCGTACTAAAATATTTTTTAATCGTAATATACTATTAGCTGCACAATACTGATTAAAACGTAAAACGACTATAAATCCAAAATCGGGTTTTGAAATAGGAATTGCACTACATATCAAATATAATATTATACAACGGGAAAGGGGCGCAGTAACGGCATCCTAAGGGGGCGCATGTGCCATTGACACAATGGTACATAGGCAGGGCCGTCGAGAGCCGGGATGGGCCCTGGGTCAAACGTTGTAGCCGGGCCCCCCACCGAAATGAATGTTTTAAAACCATCAATATATCGAGTATTCCAAGAGTATTCTTACATCAGAAGCATCAGTCAAGCTAAAATATTTACAATGGCCATACTCATACCGCCTTTATAACACATTAAAAGCATGCAAAACAGATGAAGTTTCTGTGGTTTAACTGTTTTGATGCTAAATTTAATAATACATTTCTTGGACTAAAATGTTACGGGCCCCTATTTGCCCCGGGCCCAGGGGTAATTACCCCGCTTACCCCCCCTTCTCGACGCTACTGTACATAGGGCCAGTCCGACTCTGCCGGTATCGCCACTTTCGCGGACTGAACTGGACTCGATTCATGACTCGACTCGCGTCAGTATAACCCCAAATGACTCGACTCAATGAGTTTCTGGTTAACTGACTCGAGTTCTAGTCTTGACTCTTACTGTTTTACATACGTAAAAACGCATAAGTTGTCAGTCTTTAGTCTGCTAACAGCCTTGTTACAATCACTTTTGCAATCAGCCTTTTACAAGTTACTTTTTAACAGTCTTGGGCAATCACTTTTGCCGAGCTTATCTCTTTTATGTATTTACAGAAACCCAGGAACAGAATGTTGCCGTGAGCAAAACTCGAGTGACAGCGGATGGTACTTATGCTACAGAGAGTGTGTTTGTTAGTGCTGGTGTTGGGTCACGCGAGGAAACAAGGTAACACCGTATGATATGTAAAATGCCTATAGGAACATGTTATGTTGGGTGTTGTTAAAGTGCCTATGTCATCCTCAGGGACTTTACATATTTATACTAATTGGAACATTCTGAGAAGATTTGTAATATATCTTCTCAGGCGAAAATGTCATCTTCATGGATTTTTTTTCCGTTAAAGTTGACGGAAATGACGTCAAAAGAGGAATCTGTAAAGTGGTTTTCATATAGACAAATTCCTCTTTGACGTCACTTCCGTCAACTTTAACGGCAAAAAAATCCATGAAAATGAAATTTTCGCCTGAGAAGATATATTACAAATCTTCTCAGAATGTTCCAATTAGTATAAATATGTAAAGTCCCTGAGGATGACATAGGCACTTTAAAGCGCCGCACAGACGACCAAGTTTTCCTTGACAAGTTTTATTTGTTTGTGTGCACGACGTAGGCACTTTAACACAGTGGTTAGCGCACGTGTCTTTCAACTCGGCGACCTGGGTTCGATTCCTGCTCGGTGCAGCTATCAGATTAAAATTTCACCTTGGCTGCATGTGAGAAGATTGGTTCCAGTTTGACTCTACCAAACACCGCAGGTTTCCTCTATATGTACTCCAGTTTCCTTCTGTAGTAACACTGGGCCAATGAGGGATGGCCCTTACTGGACCTCTAGGGAGAACAGTTTAGATATAACTGATAGAGTTATCCAGTGTAAACAGAGTTAGTTTAGTTTCCTCCAGTTTCCTCTTGTAGTAACACTGGACCAATGAGGGATGGTCCTTACTGGACCTCTAGGGAGAACAGTTTAGATATAACTGATAGAGTTATCCAGTGTAAACAGAGTTAGTTTAGTTTCCTCCAGTTTCCTCTTGTAGTAACACTGGACCAATGAAGGATGGGAGTAACTCGCCTCTATATGAACAGGTCTTGTTAATATCTTGTTTTGTAGACCGCCTCTTCGTCAGTACCTTCTGGATGGAGATTTCTTTGTCGGGGCTGCATTGGCTAGCACACTGTCCAAGGTTGCATTGCGGTATATTGGCTTGGTGCCCGATCAAAAGAAACAAAATGTAAGTAAAAAATCATAGTTGTATTACACCGAAGCTCGTTTTCCGGCCCGTACTGAAAACGATACAAGCTGATTGGTTGCCGAGCGGTCGGGACCCTACGATGTTGATCGCTCGGAACCGCTCGGTTCACTACGCTTTTTTCTCGGACCTGTAAGTTTTGGCGGGAAAATATTTGAATGGATTTTAAATAAAATAAAATAAAAGAGAACTAGATGTCTTCATTCAAATATTCCGAAGAATAAAATGTGCTTGGATATTTGTTTTTTTATCTAAAAACACGACAAATGAAAGCCGAACTGGTGTAAACAAGAAGCGACACGAAAAAGCCAACAGGTAAGGTAACGGCAAACTCCGAAGACGGAAATAGCGTTGAACCAACGATTCCGCTATCGTGTAAACCGGGTCTGAGTTATTTTCCCGGACCGGTACGTCCGAATACGCAAAACGATGCTATCTCATTGGTTGCTGAGCTGTCGGAATTCTACGATTATTGACCGCTCGGAACTACTCGGACAATACGCTTTCTTCTTGGATTTTTAAGTTTTTCTCGGACCTGCAAGTTTCGGCGGGAAAAATTCTGAGTTGATTTGGATCCAAATAAAAGAGAACTGAGTATCTTTATTCAAATATTCCGAACAATAAAATGTGTTGGAACATTACTGCTGAGTTTCTTTAAAACTGTTTACTTAAAAACTCGACGAATGAAAGCCGAACTGGTGTGAACAAGAAGCGACACGAAAAAGCTAACAGGTAGGTAAGGTAACGACGAACTCCGAAGGCGAATACAGCGTTCAAAAACATGAAAATGAACCAGAAGCCATATATAATATATTTCTATTAACGTCGTTTGTTTGGTCTGTACGGGAAAGTAATTGTGTTCCAATTAAAAGGGATCCATTAATTCTTTGTATTAACAATGATTTTCTTTCGGACTGCGCCGTTGTGAATCGCTTTACTTGGTTCTGTAGGAGTAGTTCGGCTGGGTTTCGACTACACGCGTAAAAATCTCGCAAGTTGTTACAGCATTGTTGCCTGAACAATGCTGTAACAACTTGTTGACATATTTGAACAATATTGATAAATGAACAACATTGTTCATCATTGTTTCAACAAGTTGTTACAGCTTGATGAAACAACAACCGTTGTTCACGCATGTTGCAACAACCGAAGAACGTGTTGATACATCAACCATGTTCACCATTGTTGTAACATTGTTGTTCATCGTTGTTATTTCGTCATGCTGTTACAACATGTTGTATCATGTGCGAACAACGTTGTTGGCTATAAAAATGTGCTGTTGGAACAACTTGTTCATGACTGTCGATTTATCCATGATCAAGTTGTTCGAACCATAAGTCAACAACTTGTTGACAACTTGTTCACGGCGAGCAGCACAACATTGTTCACGGATGGCAGCACAACATTGTTCATGCCTGTTGACAACCGTGAACAAGTTGTGCGTTTTTAAGCGTGTAGTTGTTCGGCGTAGGAGATTTTGCCGACTGATACACAAACCTTTTAGACTAGCGACTTATACTTTTCCCTCTTATTTGTGTGTTTGTTTATTTGCTTTTTTTTTTTTTTTCTTGTTTTTTTTCTTATTTTATCTTGTGTTATTTTATTTCACTTTATTTTATTTTATCTTATTTTATTTTATTTATTCTATTTTATTTTATTTACTTTTCAGTTATTGATTTACTTTTTAATTATCTATTTACTTTTCATTTATTTATTTATTTTTACATTTATTTTATTTATTTATCTATTTATTTATTTAATTATTTATTTCTTTATTTATTTATATGTATATATTTATTTCTTTATTTATTTATATGTATATATTTATTTATATGTATTTATTTATTTATTTATCTATTTATTTATTTATTTATTTATTTATATATTTATTTATTTAAATATTTATTTATCTATTTAAATATTTATTTATTTATTTATTTATCTATTTATTTATCTATTTATTTATTTATATATTTTAGTTATTCTGTGCTCAATGCATGTTGATCATGGCCAGTATCCTGCACCTTGGAAAATCAGGACTCTCCAAAAAGGTACGCAGCACCCCCCTGTAATCTTCAATTTATTATTTAAAATATTTTTTTTAATTTTAGACTGATTGATTTTATTTAGAAGTGTTTTTAAAATAAAGAAGAATGTCTTCTTTGCTTGTTCAAAGATATTTTTTTTAAAAAATTGCAAATAAGATACCTTATGACGTCATCTACTCCACTAATTCCGTAAAGGAGGAATATCTACGGGAATACAGTTATTGCTTGATATATTCCTCATTTGGGGAAAGTTGTTGGCGCCCATTGCAGCACTAAAACAGAGAAGACGACCCAAACATATATAATAAATTCTTCATTAACCTCGTTTGGTCGATTTGTACGGAAAAGTATTTTCTTTCGGGTTTTTTTTTGACAGACCTCGCATCTTCGTTGTTCAGGCTGTACGAAAATCTCAGGCAGATATACTTTCCCATATAGACATCACACTCGATTATATAGAGAATAATACATGGATGTGCGGAAATATGAAATTTATTTCGAGTGTTGACCAGGATATCTCACGAGTGAGCGAAGCGAACGAGTGACATATCCTGTTCAACACGAGAAATAAATTTCATATTTCCAAGCATCCATGTATTGTTCTGTTTATTATATAAAAAAATTGTCCTATTGCCTTGCAAAAATTGCATTAAACTATAATGCTGATTCAGCGATAATCGTCACATGTGCGATTATCATAAATAATCGCACATGTGAGATTATCACTTTTATTAGTGGCGGGAAAATCAATAAAACACTCTATTTTATATAATAATGAGTGTTTAATCTTTTACAGTCGATTACAGATGACGATGTTGATCGCATATCGTTATGTTTACGTGTGTTGGCTACACGGAGTACATTAATGAAAGATATCTTTACTGTTGAATGTCGACGAGCTCTTTCAAACATGCTGGAGTCGAATAAGAAAGACCAGGATGAAACCAATAAGGTAAGGACTCTGGCTGGATATATTTCTCCGGAGTACCTGTATAGCTGTGTTGGGTTGTGTTGTGTTGTGTTGTGTTGTGTTGTGTTGTGTTGTGTTGTGTTGTGTTGTGTTGTGTTGTGTTGTGTTGTGTTGTGTTCGTCTTTGTTGTGTTGTGTTGTGTTGTGTTGTGTTGTGTTGTGTTGTGTTGTGTTGTGTTGTGTTGTGCTGTGTTGTGTTGTGTTGTGTTGTGTTGTGTTGTGTTGTGTTGTGTAGTGTTGAGCTGTGTTGTGTTGTGTTGTATTGTGTTGTGTTCGTCTTTGTTGTGTTGTGTTGTGTTGTGTTGTGTTGTGTTGTGTTGTGTTGTGTTGTGTTGTGTTGTGTTGTGTTGTGCTGTGTTGTGTTGTGTTGTGTTGTGTTGTGTTGTGTGGTGTGGTGTGGTGTGGTGTGGTGTGGTGTGGTGTGGTGTGGTGGTGTGGTGGTGTGGTCACTGTGGTGTGGTGTGCCGTGTTGTGTTGTGGTGTGTTGTGTTGTGTTGTGTTGTTTTGAGAAGCAACGGTTTTCTTATTCTCCGCGCAAGAAAGAGGAGGATAATGAAAGAGTCCTACGAAGCTACTTGTCAGCGTTAATTAATGTAGAGTAGCTAAAGTGTTTTACTTGGGTTGTTTTTTTAGGCCAGTGAAAGGAAAGCTGTATGTATCCAGGCTGATGATCCTATTGCGTTCATGCAACTCCTTGCCACAGCAGAAAACGAAATTCTCGAGGTAAGTGTTTTGAGATGTGCTTGTGTGTCGAAAAAAGGTAGTCCAGTTAAGGCCTCTGTTCACATGACACAGAGTTATCTCCGGGAGGGAATAACTCGGGGGCTAAGGTCAAAGTTTGCCCTGTTTTACATGATTAAACGCTACTACCCAGGGTCTTATCTCCGCTCCCCCACCCCCGCCCACCGCTGCGAAAAGACCCTGGTCCAGGCTGGTCACGTGTCGTCTATCAAAATTTTCGACTGTGGGAGTGTCCCCTGTGTATCAATGCTTGACCTCGCTGGAATAGTCGAAGAAATGCATGTATACGTATCGGTTGTTTTGTTTTCTGGTATTAGATTTTGAAATGAATGGTTAAACCGGTGATACGATTTTAAAATTGAAACAAGTTGTTTTGACAGCTATTGTTTTTAGTTTATAATAAATCGCTGTGTTTATTTAAGTTTACAATGAAGAAAGTTTTAGATGTTCCCATTCGTTTTATAATCGTCAACCTGTGTGCTTAAATTATACAATATATAGTCGATTAATCGATATCTTATTATCATTTTTCTATTTATATAAACTCCAGTTACTCCACAAATTTGATCTTTCGTCGTTTGATCATGAAATATGAATACGCCACTGCGAAATCTGTTGTCGCTCCTCCATTCGGCAAAGTATATTAAAATAAACGAACAATTGTATTAATCAACGACAAATAAACAAAAATAAACAGTACTAAAATTGTAAAATATTTGAAACCAATATCATTCTATAATGCTATGGCAAGACACTAGACACATTTAATAAGGCAAAGGTGAAATGTTGAATCTTTGTTGTCTACATTTCTGAATGCGCTCTGCGCTGTGTTGTTTACTTAAATAAATAGTACTTTCAGCAGACTTCAAGAAAGCGGGCGAGTCTTATCGATTTTTCTGCTTCTTTGCTGGCACAAACTTCTTGTCCAATAAAGAAACCCCCGTTCAAGTTAACTTGTTACGTATCTTTTAGTTTTGATCGTTTTAAACGCAACAACCTAATACCCGCCGCTTTTCGGACTATTAATAATAACACGTCGCATTAAATTATAGTTCCTCGCCAATTGTTTAAAATATAATAGGTACGGATATCGACTAACCTTTTTAAAATGAACTTGAAAATTGGCATTTTATATCAAATATATTTATCAATTATCATGTTCGTGGACGACTGACCATAATTTTGTCCGCATGAGAAATGGTCAAAACAACCACGGTTAATACAACGCAGCACAGTAAACCTCACAGTTGATAATGAAATGGAAGACTGTTTCAAACTCTCAATATAAACAATAAAATACGCATGTGTTTCACCTGTACGTTGTTGAATACCACACGTGAAAGCTGCCGTTATATTTAAGTGAATACGTCCAGTTAAAAGCCTTGCGATTCGAATGCTTAAAACGAATATTCTCCCATCAATAACACATGTCGCCAGCGCTACAAAGCCAGCAAAATATTGATCTTTGAGACTTTGGCATTCTTATTAAATTATATCTCGTTTCGGATTGTTTCTCCAAGCCCTTGTGCACCATTATGAGTCGTGACATTTCATCTGGCCAGATGTTTTGCGTTTTGTATAAACTCCGGTGGCTATGGGTCGGTAAGTCGAGAAAGTTTTTTGTACCACCCTACCCACACTAAATTTATTTTGTACTGCCCATATTTTGGGCAGCACGTGACCAGCCTGGACCAGGGTCTTTTCGCAGCGGTGGGCGGGGGCGGGGGAGCGGAGATAAGACCCTGGGTACGAGGTTGGATCAGTTCAGCTTGGTCAGTTGAGGTGTATCAGTGTTGCTTTCTCCTGTCCTTGTTTTGCTCTTCCGTGTTCGAGAAAGAAATTAAGTGCACAATGTTTTCGTTCAACGTGTGTCCTTTCGTGTCAGTCGTCGTATCTGTTGCCTTGTTGAGCACGACGATGGCTGCTTATGGTAACAAATGTTATTCCAACGACGATTGTCATTACGGCGAAAAATGTTGCAAAGAAAGTACAGATTTTTCGTACGAAAGATCCATCTGTAGTAGTAGCTGCCTTGGCACATCTTGTTCTTCCGACAGTGATTGTGGCGATACTGGAGTGACCGAATGCTGTGGTTCAAGCGGGAAATGTACAGATTGTCCGGCTCATTGTTTGTCTAACTCTGATTGTAGTTACGGTAAATACTGCTGTGGAGCATTATCACATTATTACGGAACGTGTTATTCTAACTGCGTTGGCAGGTTTTGTTCGAAAAACAGTCAATGTGGTGGTCCGGATGAATGCTGTGGTTTATATGGATGTACAACATCAAATTGCCCTTATAAGTTACCGTCCTGGGCTATTGGCTTAATTATTGCTGGGTTTTTTCTTATTCTTCTGATACCCTTCGCCATCTGTCGTTGCGTAGTAGTGTGGAAACCACGCAGCCGTGACCAACTAACGGAAGATAATGTACGTCTTATTCAAACTCACTCAAGAGTTGTTTCAGTTCAGAACTCTCAAGGTCAAAGTGATCCATCGTGTCTGCCCAGTCGACCTCCTCCGTACAGCTTCAACACAAGCGAAACTGAAGCTGTGTCTCCGTACAGCTTCAACACAAGCGAAACTGAAGCTGTGTCTATATAACAATCTGGAATACTTACTAATTTGATTTGTTGCCAAAGCCCGATATTAAATATGGACTGCATGTATACAAAGGTCTTCTTCTTACAGTCGTGTCCATAGTAAAGTTAGGCTCTGTTTATATGAAGCGGATTGAGTGTTCAAATCAAATCTCCCATGTTGTTTCTCCTTGTTGTGTTTACATGAAGAAGATTGAAAGTTTTCGATCTGATCGAAACGAATGGCTGAAGTCAATCCACGCAGTGGAGTGGATTGACTTGAGATTCAAGCAAGGATCGACTTGAATGTCTCCAATCTGATTCATCTAAGCGCGGTTTGACTAGATTAGAAGAAGACTTTAACTTGAAAATGACTTGATACGCATGGCGGCATGAGTGAAGTTAGTGTAGCTTATATAGACTCAGCAAAGTGAAAAGGTGATAAACTGTCGAGAATAGTTTTAATACAAAATACTGACGTTTCAAGTGAAGCTCTTTAGTAATTAGTGTAACCATAGCTTATATAACGTTTCTTGTGTAAACTTCATTTATTATCTATTAAATACAAAGCGGCAACAAGTCTGACCCGAATTTTACACAGATTATTCAAGTACTTTTTTATTTATAAATACTACGCCTACACAACACTTATCTACACTCTCGCGGATATTGTGTATTGCCAGTATTGGTAACTTTGAGCGCTGCCTGAGATAATCTTTGCAAAGTCGAATCGATTATTCGATTTATATATATATATATATATATAATAGTTAAAGTAGTCGTTTACAATAGACCACAGAGTGCTCGATACTTTTGAAGGTAGAGCAAGATAGATTTGTGTGAAACTTTTTCAGTTGCCTGATGATCGCTTAACGCGTGAAACTCGGAGTAGCAACGTTCATTTTATTAAATAAATAAATAAATATATATATATATATATATATATATATATATATATATATATATTATGCATATATATTATATATATATATATGATTTTGTTCACGGAATGTCGGAAAGTGCTCAATACCATAAAGGTAGAGCGAATATAGTATAGTTTAAGTGGGCTTACCTCAAAATGTTGAGTTTCGCAACTGTCAGTTTCCCCGCGTACAGTTGCGACACTCAACATTTTTAGGTAAGCCCACTTAAACTATACTATATATATATATATATATATAGTTTTGATCTAGCATATTTGTTATATGATTCAGTAACTTGTCGTTCTTTATGAAATAGCGTGATATAGTTTGAATACACTGCAGTTAATTATATATGTCAAGAATGTAAATGTCTTTGTATATTGTCTTTGTATAAAAACGAGCGGAAGTTCTTCGAAAATGTCTATATTTCGCAATCTCGTACCTTCCGCTCGACCACATTCCAAAAAGTAGTTATTGACTTTTTTGGTCTTCACGCCCAAACAATTCTACGTTTTAAGACACGAGACCACTATTACTTTGGCAACACCGCTGTCAAGGGTTTTGCGCCTGCACGACGTCCGAGCTCGTACGTAAAGAAAAGAGCGGGAAAACACTGAAATATTTAGACTGGTCCGAGAGTCACGCACAAAACCCTACTCTACTCTACTCTACTCTACTCTACTCTACTCTACTCTACTCTACTCTACTCTACTCTACTCTACTCTACTCTACTCTACTCTACTCTACTCTACTCTACTCCACTCCACTCCACTCCACTCCACTCCACTCCACTCCACTCCACTCCACTCCACTCTACTCTACTCTACTCCACTCCACTCTAGTCTACTCCACTTCACTTTTACTTCACTTTTACTTTACTTTACTTTACTTTACTTTACTTTACTTTACTTTACTTTACTTTACTTTACTCCACTTCACTTCACTTCACTTCACTTCACTTCACTTCACTTCACTTCACTTCACTTCACTTCACTTCACTTTGCTTCTCTCCTCTCTACTCTTGAGTCGTTCTCTCCGCAGCATTCGGGGCAGTTAGTAGTAGTCAGTAACAGACACTGAGACTGTACCTATCTGGTAATAATTCCATGTCCTACATAACCCAGGTACTTCATGAAAGCCTTACCCCAACACACACCCTAACCTAAGGATAGAAATTCGTGTAAATAGGACATGGATTTATAACCACCTATCTGTAATCAGAAAATGATTTATTACAAAATTAAAACAAGCGTTTTCCTATACCATTGCGACCTTGATTAATGCTTATTTCTGACTTCTCTTTCAATTCCTATCCATTTCAGGATCGCTACGATCAGACGCTCTCTCAAGCCGTTGGTCTTGATAAGCAAGAAGAAGACGCCAAGAGCTCTAAACTCAACAAGGTTCGTGGCTACTATACCGAGCTGTATATAACTGGACTGCGGGTGCCCTATATCAATGACTGGCAATGAGTAACCATTTTTCAGCGGTTACTACTATGGAAGAAACAATCCATAAACCAGCCGGTTTATGGGTCCTTTCTTCCATGGCAGTAACCGCTGACCTTTTTCTCACAAATGAATGTATGACTAATTAATCGGCCTGCGGGCGCGGCTGAGCCCACAGTCAAGTATACATATTGGTCAGAATAAGGTCAGCGGTCGCTACTATGGGAGCAAAGACCCATATTTTCGCCATCTTTGTTCGGCTCCTTTTTGGACTGGACCCGCACTCCAGTTATATATAGGTCAGGGCTTCTAACCCTGGTTTCCATCATGAAAAACCAACCTAAAGCGCCTATGAAACGAAAATTAAGTTCGTCTTATTTGAAAGAGCACTTAAAATAACAAAGTAACATCTCTTGCAACCCCGTACCCAGGGCTATTTGTAGGGGACTGGGCCAAGATGGCGGGAACAAATGGCCCTGGTGGAGGCCAGGCTATCTCAGCCTCTGATTGGTCAAGAGCTTATGGCGTAAATCAGACGGTTTGATTTTGTTTTGTTTTTTTAAATTGTATTTTGACCTTGTCGGTTGTTCCTGCACACGGCACGGGAAATTATATTTTAAACCATGCGATAATTAGGTGTAATTAGGTATAATTACTGTGTAAAGAACTGAGTTCTAGTTAATAAAATGCGCAATATACTGCGCATTTTGAGCTAGCCTCCACCAGGGCCATTTGTTCCCGCCATTTTGTTTTATTCGCCATCTTGGCCCAGTTCCCTACAAATGGCCCTAGGTACGAGGTTGATCAGTTTGTTTGATATGTAAATGTCACATGTTGAGTTTTAAGATTCCGAAAGCGATAACAAGAGCAACAACATTGAGAACGATGAGTCTAAGGGGGCTTTCCATTTACACGGTTAGACCGGTCAGTCCGGTTAAATGGAACACGATTCGTTTGAGGCCTGGGATGGTCTGACTGGAAAATTTGGTCCTAATCAAAAGCAAGTCCATTCTGGCCGGACTGACCGGTCTAACCTTGTCAATTGGAAAGCGCCCTATGTCACACGCTCGAGGTCACACTATAAATACGTATCATGTAAGATAATGCAAGACGTATGTTGTTTGTTTCAAAATGCCATATAATGAACCTCTTATTAACGTCGTCCGCTTGGTCATTACGGAAAAATATCAGACCTCGGTTTTTTATGTACAGACCTCGCCCTGCGGGCTCGGTCCGTACCATTGAACTAAAAATAACTGGAACGCTACGTTCAGTAAACTGCGCATACAAATCTTGAAGCCAAAATTTGACTCCCATGAAGCCAGTTTTGACTCCCAGACACGCACTTCCACGCGTGTTTCTACTTTTTTGTTTTGGCCGTGTTTGTTTTTTTCGTGGAAAGGCTGGGTACGACTTGCATAATTTGGCTTCAAACTTCCGGTTGAACGTAGCGTTCCAGTTATTTTTAGTTCAATGGTCCGTACTGCCAAGACCTCGGTCTGATATTTTCCCGTAATGACCGCGCTCTCGGTTAATAAGATGTTAGTCCTCGTATCTTTTGACCATGGTTATAGATCCGCCATTAAGACTATTTTGGTGTTGTGGTTTTAGGTAACTCAATTGACTGGTTTTTCCGATCCTGTTTTCGCCGAAGCGTACGTCAATGTGAACCAGTACGATATTGTTTTGGATGTATTAGTTGTCAATCAGACATCAGACACGCTTCAGAATGTTGTCCTAGAGCTTGCCACTTTAGGTAAGTTGTTTCCATGGATACTAGGAAACTTAATGACGTGAGCTTGACAATATTGTTGTAATTGATCGATGGGGATTAAAAGGTGCCCCTGTATTATATTTAAAGTTTAGCAATAATAAAGTTTTGCGATACCTGCTCGGTACGATTACGTATACCAGATTAAAAATTTTGCTTTAGCCACGTGTGAGAAGAGTTAAAAAGTTACTGTTCATGGCCCAACGTTTCGACACTCCGATCTAGTGTCTTCATCGGTTTAATCATGGATAGTAAAAAGACAAAACAAAACAAAGTACCATTTTGCGACGCCAGTTTCTTTGAAACAACACAGAAAACATCAAAACAAAGATCAACAACGTTTACCTCGAACACTCGTTTGTGGCTTAGGCAGGTTTGTAAGGCGATAAAATCATTTGAAACGTCAACATAGTCATCTGAATATGAGAACATGAAGAATTTGAAGAAAAGTTCACTTAAAAACCTCAGTAAAACAAGCATACTCACGCCATTCGTGACATCACAATTTGCAACTAGGTTTCAACCGTTTTGCAAACTGAGTAAATGCGATTTAATCAATCAAAAGGCTCAAAACACCTTTAAAGCCCTAATCAAACAAGAACGCAAGTCATCGCAAGTTGGCAGTCATATTTCTGTGGCGGTCGTTCGAACACCCGAAAATATCATGTACCATGACAAAGTTAAAACTTGTTTAAAACACTCATGAAACCTTTATTTTGTTAATTTGGGTGTTCGAACGTCCGCCACAGAAATTCTGACTGCCAACTCGTTTGATTGGGGCTTTACAACGATGGTTTAATGGAGCGTGGGTCAGTGCTATTAATATGACAAGCTTCCAAATAACGTCTTTGATGATACCGTGGATTGGTAGTGATAATATTTTAATTATCTCATCGTGATCTCGTGGTTAGTTCGGCACGCGTGCTCTGACAAAGCGGATTTCTTTTTTTGAAAAGGAAACAGCCTTTTGGTCCTATTTTAACCGCGTACGAAACTGACGTTTAATTTGCTTGATGTACTCCTGATTACAGTCATTCCACGGAATGATTCCACGGAATAGAATAAATAGCATCTCCTCTCTGTTGTTTTGCAATACGGTCCTTAGGTTTTCCACATTGAACTAAAAATAACTGGAACGCTACGTTCAGTAAACTGCGCATACAAATCTTGAAGCCAAAATTTGACTCCCATGAAGCCAGTTTTGACTCCCAGACACGCACTTTCACGCGTGTTTCTACTTTTTTTGTTTTGGCCGTGTTTGTTTTTTTCGTGGAAAGGCTGGGTACGACTTGCATAATTTGGCTTCAAACTTCCGGTTGAACGTAGCGTTCCAGTTATTTTTAGTTCAATGGTTTTCCATAGTTATCTGTATTTGACAAGTTATTTGTTTTATATCATTAAGTCATTCTATTTTTTGGACGTTTTAGGAGATCTAAAACTGGTGGAAAAACCATCTCCTATTTTGCTGGGTCCCCACGACTTTTCAAACATTAAGGTATTGTATTTCCTCTACTGAGCTACATATAACTAGACTAGAGGTGATGTTCAAGAAATGACGGAAAGATATGTCCTTTTTCTCATGGTAGCAACCGCTGATCTTATTTTTCCTTATAATTTGTATTGGACAGTGGGATCAGCTGCGCCCACAGTTCGATCAATCTAGTTTCAAATTCATTTAAAAAGGGTCAACGGTTGCCATTATGGGAGAATGCACTATCCCTCTTCTTTTTCTTCTTCTTCTTCTTCTTCTTCTTCTTCTTCTTCTTCTTCTTCTTCTTCTTCTTCTTCTTCTTCTTCTCCTCCTCCTCCTCCTCCTCCTCCTCCTCCTCCTCCTCCTTCTCCTTCTCCTTCTCCTTCTCCTTCTCCTTCTCCTTCTCCTTCTCCTTCTCCTTCTCCTTCTCCTTCTCCTTCTCCTTCTCCTTCTCCTTCTCCTTCTCCTTCTCCTTCTCCTTCTCCTTCTCCTTCTCCTTCTCCTTCTCCTTCTCCTTCTCCTTCTCCTTCTCCTTCTCCTTCTCCTTCTCCTTCTCCTTCTCCTTCTCCTTCTCCTTCTCCTTCTCCTTCTCTCTTCTCCTTCTCCTTCTCCTTCTCCTTCTCCTTCTCCTTCTCCTTCTCCTTCTCCTTCTCCTTCTCCTTCTCCTTCTCCTTCTCCTTCTCCTTCTCCTTCTCCTTCTCCTTCTCCTTCTCCTTCTCCTTCTCCTTCTCCTTCTCCTCCTCCTTCTCCTTCTCCTTCTCCTTCTCCTTCTCCTTCTCCTTCTCCTTCTCCTTCTCCTCTCTCCTTCTCCTTCTCCTTCTCCTTCTCCTTCTCCTTCTTCTTCTCCTTCTCCTTCTCCTCCTCCTCCTCCTCCTCCTCCTCCTCCTCCTCCTCCTCCTCCTCCTCCTCCTCCTCCTCCTCCTCCTCCTCCTCCTCCTCCTCCTCCTCCTCCTCCTCCTCCTTCTTCTTCTTCTTCTTCTTCTTCTTCTTCTTCTTCTTCTTCTTCTTCGTCTTGAATATACCGTTTATCGGAAGCGAAATATACCCGGGATATGTAGACTACCATCTTGAATCGGGCACTCGCTATCAGTCTTTAAGTGTGTATGAAATGAAAATTAAAGTTTGTTTTATTTGGAAAAACTCTTAAAATGATGAAGTAACACTTTATACAGTTTTTCCATATCTCACTTCGTTCTTGAAAAAAATAAGATTTGTTTGCTATGAAAATAACACTGCATACGTCACACTGGTGATTTTACAATATAACTGCTGTTGTGTGACGTATGCAGTGTGTGGTGACCTTAGTTCTTTTTCATTTCGTTGTTAGGCCAGTGTCAAAGTGGCGTCTACAGAAAATGGCATAATCTTCGGTAATATTGGTAAGAAAAGCGTTAAATTTGCATATTACACAATTGACACAATGAGTGTTGACACAATTAATGTTGTTTACTTGCTGTTGTAGTGTATGATGTGTCTGGTGGATCAGGTGATCGTAACTGCGTGGTGCTCAACGATATTCACATTGATATCATGGATTACATTCTTCCAGCGACATGCACAGACACAGAATTCAGACAAATGTGGGCCGAGTTTGAATGGGAAAATAAGGTATCTAGAGTCACTTGCCTGCGAATACAATCGCCTCACCTCAAAACGAAATGTTTGGGAGAGACGTGTGCGATTCGTGTGTAGAAATTGTTCGTTTAGAGTCAGGACGAAGCTGCTGATTGGCTATTCTGTTTAGTTCGCAAATTACTGGATTAACAAAGATCAGCGCGAACGTCGTTTCTCTGAAATACCAAAACAGAAACCTATTTTTTTGTCAATGAAGACTTGCCGATAATCATTCTTTCCACAAGTTCGATTTGTGATAAACGTTATCAAACGATTTTCCAGACATTGAGCATGACTTCCTCTCCAGACCTCAAACTTTCGTAACGTACCAACGCAAATTTTAAATTTAACTCAACTGAGCGATTTCAACCCGGGCTGAAATCAATAACTCGGAGGAAATCGAAGCGAAGAAATGTTGTCCTTATAATCGCTACGTTCGTATTACAAGGATTTAATAAGAAGACCGGGGTTGAAATTTTAGTCCTATCTGAAAATCTCCATGTAATCGGCCCCTTAGAGGCTATTGACATAAGTCAGGGTTATTTGGGAATCAATATGTATGTATTTACATTTCCTTACAATTGTATATAATGATCGAACTTCTGTCTGATGATTTAGGTTACTGTGAATACTAACATTAAGGATCTTCGTGAATACATCAACCATCTGATCGGCTGCACTAATATGAAACTTCTGACACCCGAGAAGGTAAGTGAGGGAGTAATAAAGGTTGTAGGTGGATCACATTTTGTATAGGCAGGGAGTAATAGGGCTTGTGTGTAGTAAGGAGTAATACAAGTTGTAGTAGGTATTTCATATGTAATAAGGGATAATTAGGGTTGTAGGTGTATTTCATGTACAGTAAGGGATAATAGGGGTTGTTGGCGTATTTCATGTATAGTAAGGGATAATAGGGGTTGTATGTGTATTTCATGTGTAGTAAGGGATAATAGGGGTTGTAGGTGTATTTCTTGTATAAAAAGGGGTAATAGGGGTTGTAGGTGTATTTCGTGTATAGAAAGGGATAATAGGGGTTGTAGGTGTATTTCATGTATAGTAAGGGATAATAGGGGTTGTAGGTGTATTTCATGTATAGTAAGGGATAATAGGGGTTGTAGGTGTAGTTGTTGCTGTAACTAGTTATTACTGTAACTGTAGTTATTACTGTAACTGTAGTTGTAGCTGTAACTGTAGCTGTAACCGTAACTGTAGCTGTAACCGTATCTGTCACTGTGACCTGTATTTATACAGGCGTTATCCGGCGAGTGTGGTTTTATGGCTGGCAATCTCTATGCTCGAAGTATCTTTGGCGAAGATGCCTTGGCTAATGTTAGTATCGAGATTCCAGTTGATCAAGGTCCCGACGCACCTGTCACTGGACATATTCGTATCCGTGCCAAAAGTCAGGTCAGTGATACAAACTAGACTAATTCTATTGCCTCCCTCTCTTGTCCAATAAAGCTAACGTTATCTTAATTGGTCGGGGCTGGTGTCTTAAGAAGCGAAAGCGCTTTAGAGCAGATCAGTATAACGGGAGCATTCGCTGAAAATTTCAAGCAAATCTGATGCATATTCTTTGATATATAAACTCTCAAAGTTTGCCATGGCTTATCCGTTTTTGAGGGAATTATTCGCCTGGTTAGAGTGCTTGATGACGTATGCAGTTGGAAAACTATGCATAACAACAACAATGTATGTTTATATTACCGATGTCACCGAACTCGCTAACGTTTTACCCAAAACTTTTGAAAGTAGATTTTGTAAACAAAGGTAATGAATATCTACTAAAACATTCTCAACGCTGATTTAACCGCATGAAAATTACTGACAAACACATAGGATGCGTAGATAGTCAATAGTTATGTTTTGAAACCTGTGATAGGCATTTTTTTTAATTACAAAATATATTTCAAATGTTCTGACGTAATTGCTAACAGCCGCTTTGCGTTTGTGGGCGGGGACGCAAAGGTTAGTAGGCGTAAACGTCGTGTGATTTTCTCCACGTTTCGACAGTTCGGTGACATCGTAATAATCCAACGGCATACATCATCTTCCTTATATATTCGTTTCCAATCTTTTCTTATTTTGTATCTGAAAAAGTACATGTCACATTTATTTCATTTTTTTGGAAATTGGAATTTAGATTATGAGCTTGAAATTTGTTCTATTGGAAATTTTCCCTTCACAGACACATAGGATGACAACCCTATTTATTTATTAGTGACGTTTTATGATTAGTATTTGAAATTTTGTTTTAGAAGAAATCACATTTTTTTCAATAAGTGTGAAGGTTTAGTAAATTACGTTTATTGTTTTGCAGGGAATGGCTCTAAGTTTGGGCGACAAGATCAATTTATCCCAGAAGAAACAATCGGCAAATTAAGCTCACTAAATTAAGCTCAAGTTTGGAGCTATTATTGTAATAGATATTCTACGAGATTAAACGATATAATTTTCTTTGATTTGATTGTCTTGTTGTTGTTGTTGTTGTTGTTGTTGTTGTTGTTGTTGTTGTTGTTGTTGTTGTTGTTGTTGTTGGTGGTGGTGGTGGTGGTAGTGGTGGTGATTTTGTTGTTGTTCGTGGTGTTGGTCGTGGTGGTGGTGTTGTTGTTGGTGGTGGTGGTGATTTTGTTGTTGTTCGTGGTGTTGGTCGTGGTGGTGGTGGTGGTGGTGGTGGTGGTGGTGGTGGTGATTTTGTTGTTGTTCGTGGTGTTGGTCGTGGTGGTGTTGTTGTTGGTGGTGGTGGTGGTGATTTTGTTGTTGTTCGTGGTGGTGTAGGTGTTGTAGGTGGTATTGGTGGTGTTGTTGTTGTTGGTGGTGGTGGTGGTGTTGGTGTTAGTGTTGGTGGTGATTTTGTTGTTGTTCGTGGTGTTGGTCGTGGTGGTGTAGGTGTTGTTGTTGGTGGTGGTGTTGGTGTTACTGTTGGTGGTGATTTTGGTGCTGGTCGTGGTGTTGGTCGTGGTGTTGATCGTGGTGGTGTAGGTGTTGTTGTTGTTGGTGGTGGTGGTGGTGTTGGTATTGTTGGTGGTGGCGATGTTGGTTGTAGTGGTGGTGTTATTGTTGGTGTTGGTGGTGGTGATGTTGTTGGTGGTTATGTTGTTGGTGGTGATGGTGGTGGTGGTGGTGTTGATATTGTTGGTGTTGGTGGTAGTGGTGTTGTTATTGTTGTTGGTGGTGATGTTGTTGGTGGTTATGCTGTTGGTGGTGGTGTTTGTGTTTAGTGATGGTGTTGTTGATGGTGGTGTTGGTGTTGGTGTTGTTGGTGGTGGTGTTGGTGTTGTTGTTGTTGTTGTTGTTGGTGGTGGTGGTGTTGTTGATGTTTGTGGTGGCACTGTTGATTATTATCTCAATGTTTGCAAATTGATCGAGGTGGTTTTTGGAGGATTCAGTGGATCTTCGGGAGTTCTCGAAGGAAGTCGTCGCTTCCTCGGCAGTGTTTCGTTTAGCTTCGTAAACCGACGGCAAAGAGCCTGGGTAGTAGCCACGAGGTTTTTAAAGGACAAGATGGAGTAAAAATAAACATGGAGGGAGATTTAAATCTCTTGCTGTTCAACTTCATTTAAAAGGTATTAAACTTTAAGCAACCGCTTTATTGTTTCTTTAAAACAAGTAGAAGTAGATATTTAATAACTTTATATCGACGATTGCTGTGTTGATGGCTTGTTCGAAGCAAAAATAAAGATTTAAATTTCTGATATCTCGCACGTGTCCGTTGTGCCGAAAAGGAGTCGGCAGTCTTTGGTTTTTCTTGTGAAGTCTGTCGATGTTGGAAGAATTTCTTTAGCGATAGAAGGTCCCAGTTATGTTCCTCCAAGTATTTCAAATTAGGTTTCAAATAGAAAACGCCTTGAACTTGTCATTTCACCGTGATTCACGGGAGGGTCTATCCAAGGACCAAGATGGCGAATAGTTGACACCAACCTTGGTGCGGCCCCATCTTGGTGGGTTCATGGGGCTCGGTTTTTTGACTTGGAAATGAATTTCCTGCATTTTGAGAGCATATTTGAACAAAATTGAATGTATTTAATTTTTAAATAATTTATACTATTACTGTACATATATTTTTAATTACTTTAGATATGTATTTGTGACTTATTTTTTCTTTGTTTATTATAGATAAACAGCAGAAACAGCACACACAAAGTTTTTAATTTATAATGAAAAATGTTATCACCAGATGAAAGGCAATGATAAATATTTTGGCTTCTTTTTTGGGTGAGTTACATACTTTATTGGTATTTACTTAATTATTGGTACTGACTTTTATTTAGAAATTATAATTTCTATAAATAAATATAATTATAATTTCTGTAATATTTTTTTCATATAAATAAGGTCTTAATGAGAAAGATATTTCTCAAACTCATTAATAATTCATAAGAAAGAAATGAAGGAAATCAGAGACGAAGGTTTGGATATCCGAGGAAATAATTGAATAGTTAATAAGCCAACTATCTATGGCCTTGTTTTTCAACCCACTTCCTTGTGTTTGATCTATTACATAAAGATTGGATCAAAATATTTATAAATGTTTATTATGTATGGTATTGTAAATATTATCTTTCTCATTAATACTGGCACTATGTGAACATGGTCTAAAACTTGATTATTTTTCTGTCATGTAGGAGTTCAGTAGACAAAGAACCAAACAATGACAGTTGTTAGAAATGGCATTGAAACAGATGAAATAAACAGCTATTATTATTTTGGTAAGCTTAAAACTTACTTGAATTCTCAGGGCCTAAATTTTATTTTTAAAGATTTTGAACCCACAAGCTACTGTATTAGTGAAATAAAATCACAAGCTAAAAATAGCTGTCAACTTTTGAAAATACCAGCCTGGTGAGATTTTCTCATGAAGATAATAAACTGTGGTAAACTGTTGGCCATTTGTATCGCTGTTCGCTGATAATTCCGATTCTCACAATTAAGCCAAAGACAAGTTATGCCAAGCAAATGATGCTGTGTGAAAAGAATGACGACAAGTATTGACAATTGAAAGTTACACCCCCTATTTGTTATTGATTTGATCTGTTAAACGTATAGTTGTCATTGGACAACGTTTGTTTCAAAACTCAAAAACAACTAGTTATTCGCTAAACGCTAAACACTTTAACACTAATGGTAATGGTGTTTAATGTATAAACACAATTACTGGTGTGTTACCGTGTTTTCTGGGCAATAACCCGCACGGTGTATAACCCGCACAGCAACAAAAATGTCACTTTTGGAAAAATAAATCAGCATGTTACCCACACCATCGGATAACCCGCAGCTGCTAAAAATAGATTTGGGCAAGGGAGCACGCCAGACTGACTTGTATTTCTTTGTTCGGCGTTCCTTCATTTATATTCAGCCATTTTGAATAATGTGGTATATATCAGCGTATCGCAGGCGCGGGCTATGGAGCTGAAGGAAACCCGAGCGCGTTCCGAAAATGAAATAACCGGGGCCGTAGCCCGTGCCTGCGATATACTAATGAATATACCGCATTATTCAAAATGGCTGAATATAAATGAAGGAACGCCGAACAAAGAAGAAGAAATACAGGTCAGTCTGGCTTGCTCTCTTGCTTTGGGACCACAAAATTTAAAAAAAGTACAGTACCAGTAGTTGAAAGATGAAAGTAGAATCCTTGGTCTCTGGTCTTCGTGATGGCGTCGTCTTAAGAATTCAACAGATTACTCGCAGCTTTTGCAGCAAGGGAGCTCCTTGTGTATGTTTTAAGCCCAGGTTGTTTAACTTATTCCTGTCCACCCTCCACAGCTTTCCCCTCATGGTGAATAAAATTGTTTGGCATTAGCTAGAATAAATTACTAAGTACCAAATATACAGCCAGTGTCTGTTGAGTTTTGTGACATTCTTATAGAAACCAAATGTATAAAACAATTAAGTCTGAAGCAAGATCTTTTTTCTCCTGTATTGTAGACCACACATGCTTGCTGTATCCAGCTTGATGATGCTACACACGCAAAGGTGACTAGGTATAACCATTTTAATTTAAAGTAATATACAGTATTATATTATAGTTATTGTGCAATGTTCCCTTTCTTTGGTTGTGCCACTGACAATGTAAAATAAAGAATAATTGAAAAAGGAAAGAGTTGCTTTCACAGAAACAATTAAGAAACAAAAAAGTTTGGCTAAATTGGTTTCAAAAGAAAAAGAAAAGAATTGCAAATTACATGTAACCCATTTCTGTCTGAGCTGGCCAAAAATTGCTCCTTTATTGTTTCACTCTGTATAATGCCAGACAATTTTACTCATCAAAGGGAGAACCTCCCAATATTCTAGGCAGCAATGGGTACTTGAATTGCTAAACATTTCTTTGGAAGTGTGCAAATGATATTTGGAGATTTAAAAAAGAATTTACAACCTTCACTTTTAATTCCGTCTGCATTTATTCGAACTAAAAATATTAATTTTTGTGAACATAATAATAAGGTGTTAATTCTCCAAGTGACAAACCATACTGGACAAGTAGAGAAAATTCTACTTGGCCCGGCTGGGATTTGAATCCACAACCTTCGGTTTACTAGTCCGATGCTCTACCAACTGAGCTACAGTTGGGAGCTGAAGGTTGAATGATAGTACTTAGGCTATTTGATATTTCAAAACAGACTAGTTTCTTCAATATTTAGACAACAGTCTTCATATACATGATGATTAGAGCATCGAACTAGTAAACCAAAGGTCGGGGTTTGAATCCCAGCTGGGCCAAGTAAAGTTTTCTCTACTTGTCCAGTATCGTTCATCACTTGGAGTAACACCTTATTATTCTCCACATGAATTCACTGTCCCACGGTATGTCCCACGGACCATGTTGCACCTTCTGGTATTCTTTTCAAGCAAGTAAAGTTACAGTTGGACTGTACTATTTTTGTTTTATTTACAAATACACCACAATATTGTGTATTGCTTGACAAAATGTTGTCAGTGAAGTACAACCAAGGACTTGGGAATGTGGCATTCATTGTTTAATATTGTTACAAAATTTATTTTAATTACTATATAAACATGGTCCAGTTGTGTTAAAGGAAAAATGCAATGTAAAAAAAATGGGATTAATTTTTTACATTACATTAAATTAAACTAGACAGTAGTGAAACACCACTGAGAAAATTTGGACTGGAAATTTCAAAGTTATAATTGATGGGGTTTTTTAACTGGAAATCTTGTCAAATCCAAAATGATGTAACATTGGAAAATAGCGACATTGCTGTTGTCATCACAAGCATTTTGGATGCTTCATTTTGAAAACTGGTTGTTATTTTTTCTCTTTTCTTACAAAATTAAAAAAACCCAACTTGACAGAAATCAGAATTACATTGGTTGGGGAATAAATCAATTTTCAGCTATTAAGTAAATTTGGAGAAAATAATATGTCACAAAAAAATTTTCATTCTCATGTTTTTAGAAAATTATTGAACATTTAGAAAATTCTTTGGCTTGATTAATTCATTTGATGACGTTTGTTGAACAACTCTCTGCTTAGAGTTTAATTGGTTTTTAATTGACAATGCTATTTTCTATTTGTTGGTTGAAATCGAAAAACAGAAAGGAATTGAATTAATATCTTAATTAATATTCTTGTCAACTGGACCAAGTTTTTATATTAATGAAAATATTTTGAAAAAAAGCTGCTTGAAACTTAGGAGAAACAAAATAAAGGAAAAGAAAATGGCAAAGATACAGTTTTAGTTTAATTGATAAATTATACTTTAAATTAAAAAATTGAACGTATGAACAATTAGGAGGTTTTTCTTGAAAAACTATCTTGCTTGTATATCTTTCTAAGAAAGTTTATCTGCTTTGAAGATTCCCAAGACAACAAGAATAAAAGATATCCTAAAAAAAATCATTTCAAGCAATATATAAATTTCGTCTCTCTTGAAGCCATTTCCTTTCCTTAGTTTTGTTTCTATTAAGTTTACAACAGTTATTTTTAAAATTGTACATAATTTCACCAATCATCCTCAGAAAGTGTGAATAAAAGCCTGGCCAAACGCTTTCAACATTTCATTCAACATCGTTCAACATTGTTGAATTCAACCGTGATTCAACATGTTGTGAAAGTTCAACAATGTTGAACGATGTTGCATGAAATGTTGAAAGCGTTTGGCCAGGCCTTAAAGTGCCTCTATGGCCTGTGGGATCTTTACATATTTAAATAACTTAGGTTAATAGAAAATGTTTCCCGAAATTTTTTCTCAAAAATATTAAATCCCCTCCCATTAACAGCGCTTCAAAGTTGGTACCTCTATAACTGTGACCGTGCGTTAGGGACATGGTGCGAGTTTACTCTGTGACGTCACGGTCGGAACCGAACTTCTGACTATTTAGTGTGTTTTTGGTATTGCGTCTCTTAAACCTTTATTTAAGCAATGAAAACTTTAGATATATTCATCAATATGTTCCAAGATGGTTCGTCTGACTCAGACTCGGTGGAAAAATTTTGGTGTTCCGACTGTGACGCAAATGTGACGTAAATCTATCAATTAGAACCCAGGCCCAAGAAAACGGTCTAACTTTCAAAATGGCGCGATTTGGGCTGATTTGGCCAACTTCGGAACACTGTTAATAGGCGAGCATTTAATATTTTTGAGAAAAAATTTCGGGAAACATTTTCTTTTAACCTAAGTTATTTAAATATGTAAAGATCCCACAGACCATAGAGGCACTTTAAGGCCCGCGCTAAACGTCGCACAATAGACGAATTTAATTCGAATTAACTTCGTCCGTAATGCGACGTCGAGTTAAACGTCGAATTTCAGTCGAATGTAACGGAGTAATGGTTTTTACTTGGACTCATGGAGCCTGAGCAGTTTCGTTGAATAAAATTGAAATAATTAAATCCGTCTGAATTAAATTCGTCTATTGCGCGACGTTTTAGCGCAGGCCTAATGCTTTGTGGTTGTTCTCCATATACATATATATATATAAGTGAGTTTTGGTTCACGAAATGTTAGAGAGTGCTCAATACCATATATAGATAGAGCAAAATACAAAGTATGAAGTATAGTTTTACCTTAAAGTCTTCGCTACCAGAGGTTTCACCCTAAACGGGATCATCAGAGTCGCCTGATGATCCCGTTTAGGGTGAAACCTCTGGTAGCGAAGACTTTAAGGTAAAACTATACTTCATACTTTGTATATATATATATATATATATATATAATAATTTGCAAAGTAGAACATGGTTATAACTGTAGGATATCACTGAGCTGAGTACTGTACATTGGTTTCGCATCTGATTGGCCAATATTTATCGCGCTGTTGATTATTCCGCAATATATACACTATAAGTAGCATTTCAGTTTCATGTCAGTTTCTCTTTATATCGATCAGTTTCCGCTTGCTTTTGAAATCCAAAACGTACAATTGAAATGGACATTCCGAACTTACGTTGCAATGTTCAGAACTACATTGCGATGTAGATACAAATTTAACATTACTTTATTACATTAAAATTACATTACTTTATTATATTAAGTAATACCATGACTTGAGGGAAATTAGTGATTAAATCTCCCCGAAAGGCGCGGGAGGATTTGTGGATTCCACAATAATTCATTACCATCAGTCCAGAAAATTATTTAAGATAAAGTATTTCGAATTTCCAAAGAATTAATGATTTAACGAATCTAAAACATTGAATTGGGTTTGGTTTTGCTGTGTGGATAAAAAAGATAATTTGAAGGTCCATAATTGCTAATGTTTAAAGTGCTTATGCAACGAAATTTCACCCCAGTTTTTTTATAATTGCATTTGAAAGAACACTTAAAATGACAAACGTAACATCTTTCGTAGAATTTCGTTTCCTTGCTTCGTTCTTGAGATATTCAGGTTTGTTTGATATGCAAATGTCATACTTATGACATCACACTGCATAATGACTTTTTGAAATAGCATCAATTTTAGGATAGTCCAAATATTTTACACCCAGCTACACACGTTTAGTGACCAGTCATGGCTACATACATGCAAGTGCAAATTTTTATTAAGTACTTTCGATAAGTACTCTCAAAGAAAATCATACTTTTCTACAAAGTCATTATGCAGTGTGATGTCATAAGTATGACATTTGCACATCAAACAAACATGAACATCTCATGAATGAAGCAAGGCAACGAAAGTCTACTTTAAAATACATCGCTCTTATGACTACAAGATAAACCGGCTGTATACTGTAAGCCTTCGCTCGAAACGTTAGATTCCTACGTTCTCTGTTTCGGCAGTATATCTAACCTAAGTTACTATATTTCGATTGTTGTTTCTACACTGCCTACGCAGCACGCTACTTTTATTTCACTACTTGTATACTGTAAGGGATGTTAAGCCTTGATTTATTTTATAACAGTGTACTGTACTTCAGTTTGACTCAGTTTATCCATGTTCTGCTTTGCACCAAAGGACTGTCAATGACATGAAAACTTCGAAAACCAATGACCAAAATGTTTACAAATTGGAAACGTTTTTTGGAAGGGGGGGGGGGGGGAGTCACAATACCGACCACAAGAATCTTAATTGAGCAAAGACGTTAAATGCAATAGACGATACGCTTGGATATGACAGACATGCAGACGATAAATTTAAGAACAAGGAGATGATAATGAGGGATGATAGACTTATAGATGTAAGAGAATTACAGACAACAGACTTAGAGGCAAGAAGACAATAAACTTACAAAACAAAGTTCAGAGACGGTAGACATGAAAATTATGGACTCGGGGACAATAAGACGACAGACTTTAGAGACAATTTAAAATAACAGATAAGTACAAATGAAAATGTTAGATGTGGTGGTGATAGATATTAAACCTTTCACAGACAATAGACTTGGTAATGATTGACATAGAGATGACAGACATACAGACAATTGACTTGGGCATAATGACAGACGTACAGATAATAGACTTAGAGATGACAGACGTACAGGCAATAGACTTGGAGATGATAGACGTACAGACAATAGACTTGGAGATGATAGACTTGGAGATGACAGACGTACAGACAATAGACTTGGAGATGACAGACGCACAGACAATAGACTTAGAGATGACAGACGTACAGACGATAGACTTGGAGATGACAGACGCACAGACGATAGACTTGGAGATGACAGACGCACAGACAATAGACTTGGAGATGACAGACGCACAGACAATAGACTTAGAGATGACAGACGCACAGACGATAGACTTGGAGATGACAGACGTACAGACAATAGACTTGGAGATGATAGACGTACAGACAATAGACTTGGAGATGACAGACGCACAGACAATAGACTTGGAGATGACAGACGTACAGACAATAGACTTGGAGATGACAGACGCACAGACAATAGACTTAGAGATGACAGACGTACAGACAATAGACGTAGAGATGACAGACGTGCAGACAATAGACTTGGAGATGACAGACGTACAGGCAGTAGACTTGGAGATGATAGACGTACAGACAATAGACTTGGAGATGACAGACGTACAGGCAATAGACGTAGAGATGATAGACGTACAGACAATAGACTTGGAGATGACAGACGCACAGACGATAGACTTGGAGATGACAGACGTACAGACAATAGACTTGGAGATGACAGACGTACAGACAATAGACTTGGAGATGACAGACGTACAGACAATAGACTTGGAGATGACAGACGTACAGACAATAGACTTAGAGATGACAGACGTACAGACAATAGACTTGGAGATGACAGACGTACAGACAATAGACTTAGAGATGACAGACGTACAGACAATAGACTTGGAGATGACAGACGTACAGACAATAGACTTGGAGATGATAGACGTACAGACAATAGACTTAGAGATGACAGACGTACATACAATAGACGTAGAGATGATAGACGTACAGACAATAGACTTGGAGATGACAGACAATACAGACAATAGACTTAGAGATGACAGACGTCGCAATGAAGTGGGAAAAAAGAAAAAATCAAAAGTGCACTGCCATAATAATGATTTTCTAAAGCATGTTATCAATTGGTTTTCGGTTATTTCAAGTCATTGTCATTTCTTGTATTGGGTGGGGTCATTGTATAAGAGAACAGGTCGTCGTGGCTGATGTGGACTTTGTCTTTTCAACAAGCAACTGTAAGTATTATACTTAAAGAGTTTTTTTAACCTGACACAACAATGTATTATCCAAAGAAGTTTTCTATTCATCTTTTCCCTCTGATCTTTTCTTTAAAAGCGATTTCTTGAACACAACTGAGAAGTTAGTATTGTTTGTTCAAATCATTTCCACAACTATTGAAAAATAAAGAAGTTGTGCATGATAAATACTTTTGAGTTTAATGAGTTTGTCGATTGGGTGTCCCTTCTCACAAGATGTGTCTTTTCCCTATAATATTGACTAGTTTCTATCCGAAAAAAAGAATAATTGAACAGGAATCTTTTTCTGTAAACTTCTTTTAAAATAATTATATTTATTTACAAAGTTGGTTAGTTTTTAGTAAAGCACCGTTTCACCACAGACATTAAATTTGGGGAGATTATGTAGTCTCGTTTAAGTATTTAATCTTGAATAAATATCAGTTTCAACCATTGATTGTAAAAGGACTATAAGCACCTTTTGTTCTTAACAATTTCCAACTCGCTATCATTTCCAATGATAGCTAAAATTTGTAGATTGTACCATGAAACAAATCGATCAAGTCTAGTTAAAGTTATATACCGTGAATCTAACATAAGTTAGTCCCAGGGTCGAATTAGCATGCCTGTTCTTTTATTTCATTTACTTTCTACATCAAACTTCTTTATAACAATTAGTCTGCCCCAAAGTCCATCCATTCTTCCCAAATACTTCTTTGGATAACACATTGTTTTTGCTAAAGTTTAACTTTGTTTTTGTTATGCTGTTACATGAAGGTGATGGAAAACTTATACTACAAAAAATTAGTTTTCTTGACTTGTTTAAAAAAATATATTACTTTCTCTGGTTTATACAGTGGATGAGACATACTTCTCACTGTGGAATTTAAGTTCTTGACTTTTTAAAAAATATATAAATACTTTTTGTGGCAAAACAATGTTTCTACTGTCAGAGGATGAAAATCAATTTCTACAGAAATAGTATTTCACTCAAGTCGTGTACTTTATTTCAATTATTTTTCATGATTACCAACCTTGCCAAATAAAAGCTTACACCAGAGACGAAAGATATATATAGTCCTTTTTGTTAAAGAACAATGTTTATACTCTACTCTCAGTGGATGAAGTTTCAATGAAGTCCTGAATTGCTATATAAATTTCAAATAAACGTTTGCCCGAGAGACGAATTTTGTAAATGTTTGACAATGTGATAAATTAAAAGTATGATATATTCCAGTATTTCCATCACCTCGTGTAGGTATACAATTTAACAAAGTTATTTTGCTTTTAGTAATTAATGTCAGGTTAAAAAAGTAGAAAGATCTTTGGCTGTACAAATATCTGTTCCTTTGTTGCTGAACAGCGCATTTTTTCTAACGACTTTTCCAATAGAAAGTTTTAAAAACAATCATTAAACAGCCATGTTCTTTCTTCTCAATTGTGCCAAACTATCATAGTTTGTGAAATATCTTGCTATGTTTATTTCCATGGTTTTGTGCAATTGCGAAGCTCTTTGACTATAATACTTGTACTTGCTTAAGAAAAGAATCAAGTCTTCTATAGCTGCCAATAAAAGCCTTTGTTTTCTCAGTGTTTAACTCCAATTATTCAAAGTTGTGTTTTAACAACTGGTTGGCTTGGTGTTAAAGTCTGTTGAAACAACTACTGTTATTGTTTGCTATGTGAATATGCCTTTTGTTCAGTTGTGTGTTCTCTGATGTTGACAAAAGCAATATTCACTCAGTCATTTTCTGTTCGCTTTTATATTAATGATTCACACCAATACACAAACTGTTCTCTTTCAAAAATTCTTTATTGTCGTTGTAATGATATTACAGATTGTTTAATAAATTATCTACAAATTTATTCATGACTACGTTCTTATTAAAATATTCAATTCCCATGGGAATTAACTATTATATAAAAAGGTAAAACTGCCCCGGCCGACTCCCCAAGTGCCACTCTTACTTTGAGTTGAAGTAGCATATGCTAATCCAACTCAAAGCAAGAGCAGCACTTGGAGAGTCAGCCGGGGCAGTAAAGCGAACACCAACTTCAACAATTGTGAAGCTAGCATTCACTTGAGAGCTGAGCCGCATACCTTGCAAACGCAAAACATATTAGTAACTAAACACAGCATGAGCGTAAGCACTTACTAAGCACTATGTACTTAGCGAGTACTTACAGCTCAGCTAGTAACCTAAACATGCAAATTTGAAGTCCACCGAAATTAATTATGCCAAATCTACAAAGCATGCAAGACCCACTTCCCAACTGGTCTACAAAGCATGCAAGACCCACTACCCAACTAATCCCTAGCTCCTGCCTTAACTGCCTAAGTCCTGCCTAACTGCCTAAGTCCTACCTAGCTGCACACCACTCGTAATTTTCACTTCTACCACCATCAGACAACCACAGAGACAACTCTCCTAACCATCCCCCTACCACTCCCCAACCACCTCCCCCTTAAATTTCCTACACTCGCCCGCCATACTCAACAAACATGCACATTCCTCACTTTTACCTAAAAATTACAGTATTAAAAGAAAAATAAATATAAATAAATTACATTATAATTTAGCTAACTTATTAACCCACCTATTTACTATGACTTTTGCAGCACCCTTTCGAAAAAGTTATCCTACAGCATGCAAAGGCCCAGAAAATGGTTCAATCCTGACATGCCCAGTGTTACCGAACCGCCTTAAATGGTATGATGCTTGCTCTCATGATACATTATTTTACTAGATCAAAGAGGATTTTTATTAAAGGGTCCAATCAGCCAACACCCATGTTTGTTTATTTTTGTTTTCATTTGTTATTACAAACGATTGTGCAAATATTTTTTTTTAAAAACAATCGAAATGCTGTTTTTGTCAGTGTGCTATGAAATAGTGTTATGGGTGTTAGTTGAGTAGGACATTTAAACAAATAATTGTAAAAACAAAGTTATTGAGTTGTGATAAATAAACTATGTTTAACAGCTTCATAAGTGAAAATGAAAATAAGACTGGTAAAATATATGAAGGAGAAACTAGGATTTTTTTAAGAAATCCATTCAATGTTTAAGAAACAAGCCACTGGCTGTTGCATCCAATGAAAACTTTTCAATTGTCACAACTACTTGCACATGAGAAAATTCAAATATATATAACGCCTATGTAGTTATTGTACTTTCAACAGTTGAAAACACTGCCATTGCCACTGACAGTACATGTATGTACATCAAAATTTTGATTAAATCACTAGTTTTTCCTTCACACATTTTAGCAAAAGGTAGCTGACTGTCTATTTCTCTCACAGATAATGGCATGATTAGGATCTGAATTTTTTTTTAACATTTTTCAATTTTATGAAAAAAAGCTTGGTTCTCCTTTTTAATAAAAATTTTACGTTTTAGTTGATTTTGAAATGCATATGAAAACAAATAATTAAAAAAAATCCAAGTTTATTATGACTAGTGACTAGTTCACTTTTTCTTATTTTAATATTTTGGTTTACATAATCTAGCCTGTGCCGCAGACATCCAAACCTGGTTAATTGTCAGTCAGACTGACAAACCGGGTTTGGATGTCTGTGGCGCCTGCTAACTTCCTAATGTTGCCTTATAATAAATCTTAATTTTACCCATCATAAATCTTAATTTTTACTTATAGTAAATCTTAATTTTACCTTCTACTGTAATAAATCTTTATTTTAACCAAAAAAAAGTTTTAATTTTTACCTTTTATATAAATCTTAATTTTACCCATCATCAATCTTAATTTTTACTTATAGTAAATCTAATTTTACCTATCATAAATCTTAATTTTAACCAATAATAAATCTTAATTTTTACCTATCATAAACCTTCATTTTTATTTATAATAAATCCTACGGTAATTATATCTTATAATAAATCTTAATTTTAACCCATCATAAATTTTAATTTTACCCTATAATAAATCTTAGTTCTAACCTTCATAAATCTATCTTTAAAATCATAATTTTAACCTATTATAAATTCTAATTTTATTTTATCATAAATCTTAATTTTATCCTAGATATTAATATTTTGGTTTACATAATCTAGCCTGTGCCCGCAGACATCCAAACCTGGTTAATTGTCAGTCAGACTGACAAACCAGGTTTGGATGTCTGCGGTGCCGGCTAACATAATCATGCCAAAACCCTGGAAAGTCCTATGATTATATAACATGTTGATGTTCTTCCATACAAACCAAAAGTTAAGCTTAACTTATTAATTATCCTTTGTTAATTATATTATAAAAATGCTTTTTTAGATCTTTAAAAGAAAGAAAGAAAAAAACCAAACAAAAAACAAACAAAAATAAAAGGTAAGGGTCCTCTTTGATCTCAGTATAATGTATCAACTACTAGACTAATTTACATTGAGAAACTCACACATGTTGATCTGCTGGTCTTGGTCCATCGGGTCCTGGTCCATTGGGTCCTGTGGTCCATCGTGTCCTGGTCCATCGGGTCCTGGTCCATCGGGTCCTGGTCCATTGGGTCCTGGTCCATCGGGTCCTGGTCCATCGGGTCCTGGTCCATCGGGTCCTGGTCCATTGGGTCCTGGTCCATTGGGTCCTTGTCCATTGGTTCTGCACCTTATCATCCTTTATAACAGGCATACAGCTTCCAAACTGTTTGGCTGTGTATCTTTTTAAGCAAATTTTGAACCTAAAATGATGAAATTATCAAAATTATTAGAATTGCTATTGGAGAATAATTATTAGAGAAATATATAATGTTGATAAGTCAGGTTTATTTTGTTTGAAGGTGGAGTCAGAATAGTTGTGATTAGGTTGGATTTATAATAATAAGATTTATTAAGATAAGCTTTATTAGATTAGTTATTGTATTTGTTGTAGTGTAATGACCATAGCGAGCATTTAAAAATAGCTTAAACTGACTTTATCTTTGAGAGCACTTTTAACGATCTTAACAATCTTCTTTAAACATAAATCTTAATTTTAACCTATAATCAATCCTAATATTAATTACCCATCAAATCTTAATTTTTACTTTTAACAAATCTTAATTTTACCTAATAATAAATCCTAATTTTACCTTATAATAAATCTTAACTTTAACCCATCAGAAATCTTATTTTTTACTTATAAATAATCCTAATTTTACCTTATAATAAATCCTTATTTTAACCCATCATAAATCTTAATTTTAACCCATCATAAGTCTTATATTTTACTTATAATAAATCTTAATTTTACCTTATAATAAATCTTAATTTTAACCTATCAAATTTTACCCTATAATAAATCTTAATTTTAACCCATCATAAATCCTAATTTTAACCCATCATAAATCTTAATTTTACCTAATAATAAATCCTAATTTTAACCCATCATAAATCTTCATTTTAACCCATCATAAATCTTCATTTTAACCCATCATAAATCTTATTTTTTACTTATAATAAATCTTAATTTTACCTTATAATAAATCTTAATTTTAACTCATAATAAATCTTAATTTTATCTAATAATAATTCCTAATGTTGCCTTATAATAAATCTTAAATTTAACACATCATGAATCTTAATTTTAACCAATAATAAATCTTAATTTTAACCTATAATCAATCTTAATTTTAGTCAATAATAAATCTTAATTTTAATCTATAATAAATAAATTTAACCTATCATAAATCTTAATATTAACCTATCATAAGATCTTGATTTAAACCTATCAAATCTTAATTTTTCCTTTCAGAAATGTTAATTTTAACCCATTGGAAGTCTTCATTTTCACCTATTATAAATCCTAATTTTAACCTATCATCAATCTAAATTCTAACCCATCATAAATCTTAATTTTAACCCATCATAAATCTTGATTTTATCTAATAATAATTCCTAATGTTGCCTTATAATAAATCTTAATTTTACCTATCATAAATCTTAATTTTAACCAATAATAAATGTTAATTTTTACCTATCATAAACCTTCATTTTTACTTATAATAAATCCTAATTATACCTTATAATAAATCTTAATTCTAACCTATCATAAATCTATCTTTAAAATCATAATTTTAACCTATTATAGATTCATAAATCTTAAATATTAAGTTAATAACAGCTTAACTCTAAATAATAACTTAATGCTGACAAAACATGACTTGTAGTCCAACAGTTACTTGTCAGCCTAAAAAATGTACTCAGTATTTAAATACCCCAAATAACATGAGCCTCAGTAGCTCAATGGTTAGAGTGTGTGACTAGTTCTCACAAGGTTGCAGGTTCAATCCCTGTCTGGGAACTCTAATGCTTACATCTTGACTAGCAAACTGAATTAAGTGTAGCTTTTTGTCAGACTCAAAAACATATTCTTAATACCAGTGTCTACCCAAAATAACCAGGGTCTGTCAGCTGAGCCTCAGTAGCTCAATGGTTAGAGTGTGTGACTAGTTCTCACATGGGTGCAGGTTCAGTCCCTGTCTGGGAACTCTAATGCTTACAGCTTGACTAGCAAACTGAAGTTTAAGTTAAGTGTAGCTTTTACTTAAATTTTTTAAATTATTACTAATAATCCTCTTACCTTGAATGATGATATCTTCAAGTAGCACTAGTCATTTTGGTGGGTTGATGTAGGGTTGTTAAACTTTTCTTGACAACTTCTCCTTTAGTTTGTTGTGTTTCATTCTTTCTTTGATCTAAAATAGAAATAGTCAAAAATTAAAATATAAAATAGGCAGCATCAAAATTGGATAAATTGTTTAAAAGTTTAAATTAAGTGTAGTTTACTTGAATTCATTAAACTATTGTGGTTTTTTACACTAAATAATCCTCTTACCTTGAATGATAATATTTTGAAGCAGTACTAGTCATTTTGGTGGGTTGATGTAGAGTTGTTAATTCTTTATTCACAACTTTTCCTTTTGTCCATTGTATTTCATTCTCTTGATTTAAAATAAGAAATAGTCAAAAATTAAGATAAGAATCAAAATTAGTTAAATTCTTTAAAAATATAGTTTTAGATAACAGAAATTAAGTGAGTAATGAAATTATAAAAAGTGGATTAAAGGATAGAAGGAGAAATGAAATGGAAGATTGAGAAAACTGGATGGTGGTACTAGCTTAGTTGGGGAGGGAGAAAATAATTTTCTAAGAGGAGTTAGCTATTCTGAGGGAACCTTGTAATAGTGTTACAACAACGAACATTAATAAATTATATAATTTTAGGATTTTTAACATTCAAGATAGCAAGGTTGTTAGTTCAAGTAAAATGATATGAATATTTAATTAGATTAGCCAATTTGACCCAAACCAAGATTTTTTTTTGTAAAAGTTAAGAAAACCGTTCGGAAATATTTTCATTGAAAAGATTTACTTACATGGTAGTAAAAATCTTCTATCGTTGTTCTCCATTAGCATTAAAACCAAATTTTCTCGGCATTTTCGATCATCAAAGAAGCTGCCGCCATCTTTCCTTCGGGCACATGGTCTTCTTGTTAAGCCATTTTTTCGCTAAGTCTTTCCACCAAATGTTCTCCAAACTTCAATTTCGGCATCACGGACGTCTTACGGTGTCACTGTCGAAATGTGAAGAATTCTCCTTTCGTTTTATACTGCTATTTTCTCGTCAAACTCACAATTGTGGTACCGTACGAAGACACCCTTCCGCCATGTTCGCTTCTTCTCGGCTTTGGCTTAGGCACCAGCCCCCCTAGCTATGCTAATAGTGTGCATATCTTATTATCATACAGGTAGTTTAGAAACTAAAATAAGGTTTTAAAGTATTTTCTGTGCAAATACAGCCATCATATTCACTAAAACGATATCGTAATCGTCTGTAGATGAAGTGTAAACGCTTAAAAATCGTCTTATTGACGGTTTTCCTTATTTTTTTTTTGTGTTTAATTATTTATAGGCGGAATCAGTATCCCGATTATACACTGGTTTTATCGATCAGCGGAGTGGCTGAGTGGTCACGGGCGCTGTCGAAGGCGCGGACCCAATCAATTACTGGGCGCCACGCCCAGTATGAACAGAAAGCAAAACAACTTCCATCGTCAGACGGAAGTTGGTGGCGGGAGAAGTGGAAGGGGGGAATGGTGGGGGAAGAAGTGGGAGGGGGGAAGAGTAAAAGAAATTTTTTTATTATTTTTTTCTAAGTCAGACACTTGTCGACCTTCTCCTCTCTTTTTCTTCTTATGTTCTCACATGGTTCCCTCTCCAGGAGAGGGAAGAGAGAGGGAAGACTCTTCTCTCGAGAAGAGAAGACTCTTCCTCTCGTCACACACACCACCTTCGCTCGCCAAACTAAAGGTCTTAGTCTGACAGGCTTGCATCATGATGTGTCATGGCGATAGCCAAAGTTCATGTGTTATGTTGAGATGCTACTTATGAATAATTATTTTTCTCCAAATATTGTGGGACACTTCTTAATTATTATTCTTGAATAAATTATTTCTACGAACGTCTACCAAGCGTCTATTTACTTTGTTCTGTTATGGTGTTGTTTTGTTGCCCTTGGCTATGTAATTACTTTAATGGCGGCTTCTCTTTCCTTTGCTATCCTTGCTATCCTTCGCAAACATTGCTTTACTTGAAAGGTGTCAACGAAGGCACAAAATTTCGGTCACAAATACTTGTATAAGTCTAAGTCTATTACAGTTGGCCGGCATGACAATTTATTGTGGGACGTTTATGAATAATATGGTTCCGCATACTAAACTGCTGGCGAAGGGAAGCTTCTTCTTCAAACAATTCGATCACAAGAAGAGACTTCTCACGCTAAACTAACACGTAAAATAACTACCATGACACGAAAAGGCAAAACGTGAGGCGACTAGTAACAAAATCAACCCCGCCATTTACCAGAGCTCTATTCATTTCTCACTTCATTAATGGCGATCATTCTCACTAAATGCTTGCATACTTACACGTATGATGAATGAATAATAGAGACATAATTCCCTTCGAAGTTGAGCTTTGATCACAGCCATCTTGTTGATCTTCTTGATACCCTATAGGCATATTGCGGAACACTAATATAGAGCTGTAACTTAACGGGATCCGCCCTCCATGCTCGTGAATATAGCTCTAAACTGTATTGGTCTATACAGCCGATAGCCACAAATTTTAAGCTTTCATCATCCCAATGATACTACGACGAACATGTCTCAAGCCCCGAATGTCGTTTACTAACGTTACAAAACTCAATTGGTGCAATTCAAATAAAATATCAACCGTTTATCACTGCGAATGTCTAACTCCGTTCATGCAATGACCACACGCTACGGTTTTGGTCGAGATTTAGCAGTGGAACACAGAGCTAAAGACTTGAGTGTTTGGAAGTTGTTAAGGTGGCTCGACAGTCTAAATCACAAGAAATTATCGTTTTTCCCCATAAAACGTTTTGCACAAGTCCCATGAGCTGCATTTTAGTTCATTGCATAGCTCTAGTGGTGGTCTTGATTTATTGAAAAGTTTAAAACGCTCAAAGTTTATCTAAGTGAAGAAATCGTGTATCCCGTAAATGTAGAAAGCCTGATTTGCATAAAATCTGTCGCTTACCACAAACACAATTTCTCTAGATACGCAAGCGCTACAAGTATAAATCTTTTCTATAATCAAGACCACCACTAGAGCTGTGCAATGAACTAAAACGAAGCTCATGAGACCTGTGCAAAACTTTTCATGAAAAAAATACATTATCTCATTTCCCTTAACCTTTTCATGCGTGGATTTCCGAGACGTCTCCTCTTTTACGAGTAAAATCGTAAAATAAACTAAGCGGATAAACTAAACTGCTCGAGGAGAGATCTACCGTTTCTTGCTACATTAATCATTGTGAAAGTTAGAATTGAGATCCCCTACTTCGCATGCGCAGTTAATTAAATGTGGTGCTTTATCAAACAATCACTACTGCACTACATGTGGGAGAATGTGAAGTTGCGCAGACAGTTAGATGCGGTAAGCTTTGTTCAACAATCACTAGTGCATCAAATGTGGGAGAATCTGAAGCTAGTCTTTCTAGTTCGCATGCGCAGTCAGTTGTAGTAAGCTTTATTCTACAACCACTATTGCACCACATGTGGGAGACACTAATTTTATACTACACGCGGACTTGCGCTTGCACATGCAAAAATGTTTTAATAGTCGTAACGGGGGGTCAAACGTACACAAGAAGAAAACTTCCATAAGCCAAAGATAAAGCATTTTCAAAACATATTCTAAAGTCTTACAATCTTGGCAGCTATCATAGTTGGCTAGTATGACAATTTATTGTGGGACGTTTATGAATAATAAAGTTAACTTACCAAGCGCTCTGTAACTTGTTCTGTTATGATGTTCTGATGTAGTCCAGCTTCTCTTTCCTTTGCTATCCTTCGCAAACATTGCTTTACTTGAAACGTGTCAACGAAGCAACAAAGTTTTGTCGCAAGTTCTTGCATAAGTCTAAGTCTATTTACAGTTAACTGGCATGACTTTTTATTGTGGGACTTTTATGAATAATAATTTGATTAATTAACAATTATTCGCCGAAGGCTCAGTGAATATCGGTGAATAATAACCTCGACGAAGTCGAGGTTATTATTCACCGATATTCACTGAGCCTGAGGCGAATAATTGTTTTAGTTTAAATACATTTTTTCGTACTTTTAGGAACAACATTTTCTTTAAAATTGTTAATTTCCTCGTCTGTCGCATTGACAACTTGGCTGGCGGCCATTTTGGATAAACGCTGTAGGTGATATCGAGAATTAATCCGAAGTAACTCGAGCAATCAGCGCGCGTATAATCACCTGTGTATTTATACTAATGGCGTTTACTTGTCAGGGTCAGGATGCGAGGTTGTTGCTATATTATAATTGCAAAGCTGAATTCTTGAATATATATCTAACGCATGTATGATGAAGTAAATAATAATCATTTAGTCATCTAACTCGTTTGATGATAAATCGCCTTGGGAGAAGCCATCTTGATAACCTTACAGATACTCTGGTAATATTGTGGGACAAATATAGAGCTTCAAATTATCAGGTTGCTTAGTTATTTATAGTCTGTATAGGTACATACAGCTCTGTATAAAGAGGTATAGCCGGGTATTTCGATATGCATAGCCTCGTATAGATATATTAGCTCTATTCCTTCCCCTTGACCCTGCCTGTTCCCATCACATAACCACTACCGTATCCTGTAGTACATGCTCTTGTCCCTTTTCCTGTCCTTGTATGTCTCTCCTTACACCTAGCTGTTCCTATGCTTATGGCATCTATGTACCATATATTGTTATATATGTAGTTTAGAAACTAAAATAAGGTTTTAAAGTATTTTCTGTACAAATACAGCCATCATATTCACTAAAATTATATCGTAATAGTCTGTAGATGAAGTCTAATCGTTTAAAAATCGTCTTATTGACAGTTTTCCTTAATTTTTTTTGTGTTTAGTTATTCATAGGCGGAAGCAGTATCCCGATTATACGGTGGTTTTCAACGATCAGTCCAATGGCGGAGTGGTGAAGGGCGCTGACGAAGGCGCGCACCCAATCGAATCCTGGGCGCCACGCCCCGTATGAACAGAAAACAAAACAACTTCCATCTTGAAGATGGAAGTTTGTGGGGGGAGAAATAGGAGGGGGGAGGAGTAAAAGAAAAATAAAGTTTTTTTCTTCTAGTCAGACACTGTCGATCTTCTCCTATTTTTTTCTTCTTATGTTCTCACTTACTCTTCCCTCTCCAGGAGAGGGAAAGAGAAGAGAGAGAGAGTGGGAAGACTCTCCTCTCGTCCCATACACCACCTTCGCTCGTCAAAGTAAAGGTCTTAATCTGACAGGCTTGAGCGTGCATGTTTCGTGTGTCATGGCGATAGCCAAATATCCAGTATCATCTAATTATTTTGGTCCAAATATTGTGGGACACTTTAATTATTATTCTTGAATAAATTATTTCTGCGAACGTCTACCAAGCGTCTGTTTAATTTGTTCTGTTATGGTGTTGTTTTATTGCTCTTGACTATGTAATTACTTTAATGGCAGCTTCTCTTTCCTTTGCTATCCTTCCCCAACATTGCTTCTGTTGAAACATGTCAACGAAGGCACAAAGTTTTGTCACAAGTACCTGCCTAAGTCTAAGTCTATTACAGTTGGCTGGCATGACAATTTATTGTGGGACGTTTGTGAATAAGTAAACAGCTGGCGAAGGGAAGCTTCTTCTTCAAACAATTCGAGTAATTAATGGCGGTCATTCTCATGATAGTTTCAAGGTTGTTGCTATTGATCAGAGAACTGAATTCTTGCATACGTTACGCGTACGATGAATGTATGATAGAGACGTGAATCCCCTTCGAGGTTGAGCTTTGATCGAAGCCATCTTGTTGACCTTATTGATACTCTGGTCATATTGTGGGACACTACTATAGAGCTTTAACTTAACGGGGTCCGTTTTATTATCCATGCTCGTGAATGTAGTTATAAACTGTATTGGTACATA
>JAWNZC010000419.1:1872500-1875000 GCA_035771165.1 Paragorgia papillata
GTCTTTAATTAGAATACATCAAACGTGTATCTTTACAATCAAATTACTCCTAAGGATTTTTCAATGTGGCCGCGTGTCGAGGCATATCAAACGCGCTTTAAGCAGCCGTCATACGACACAGTTCAGACCACGGATCCCAGCTAAGCCCTAGATGTTGATTTTATGGAGGGAGGAAAACCGGAGAACCCGGTGAAAAAGATATCAACTAAACTCTACTCTAACTCACATGAATCCCAAGCTCGAGAACGGGGTTGTTCCAAGTACTAACCCCGTCTAACTGGGCTTAATAACTATTGGTGAGAGGCAGCGCTCTAACAGCACACGCCATCCGTGCTCCCCTCTTATGCATCGTTGCCCATTTGCGTTCGTCATAAGACATTGTTACAGAGAGTCTAAATTTTCTCCTAAAGCGAACTGGCTATGTCAAAATTTGATAGTTAATAGCGCGAAGACTATTGCATCAGATTATCTTGAAATGTTCTGTGAATTCTCATACCATAATTAAAACAACAAATTGCCAATGAGTTTTTTACTTTATATATTCACTTAACCCCTTGACACCTTGACAACCAGGGGTCTTCCCTTGGCGAGTAAAATCGTCTGGCGTTACCCATAAAATAGCGAGGTTCAGATCACACTTCCACTACCCCTACCGTAAATATAATTAAGCATGTCAAATATTGTTTTTACGTTCAGTAATGGTCGCAGGTCTCAAACCTAGTGCAAAAAGAAAGCGTTTTACGATACCAGGATTAAAACCAACTACGACTATAGAACAAAAAAATGAACATTTACATCAGCTTAACCACATTTACGGTAGCAGTAGCGGTAGTGGAAGTGTGATCTGAACCTCGCTACTACTAAAGGTGCGTCTATATGTGCGCTTAAGAGTCAAGAAGTTAAAGATATCAGTGTTCTATACCTGTTTGTTGCTAGATGCACTAACTGTGTTTTCTAAACCCTAAATAGAAATACAACATCCAAAATTTAGGACCAAGCATGGTTTTTTTTTTACATGAAACACACCATACACAACACAACGCCACACAACATATCACACAGCAAACCAACAACGCCACGCCGAACACTACATCACACAACACCACAACGCACCGCAATGCACCACATCGCATCGCACCGCACCGCAACACAACGCAACACAACACAACACCAAACACAACACAACACAACACAACACACACACAACACACCACCAAACACCAAACACCAAACACCAAACACCAAACACCAAACACAACACAACACAACACAACACACCACAACACACCACCAAACACCAAACACCAAACACAACACAACACAACACAACACCAAACACAACACGCCACACCAAACTTCTTCATCTCACCTTTAGGCCACTAGTTAAACATTGTAAATTTTTAACAACATTACTTTCTGCTGTATCACGAGCGCGCTCCTATGAGAGACAAAAAGACGTTTTATTGTATTAAAAAGAAAACGTCAAAATTTTAGTAACTTAATTTAGTGTAAGAACAGTATTTAGTATAAGATGCTTTACTACAAAAGAAGTGTTTAAACGGGCGCGAGATCGTGTGCTTATGACTATGTATAGGTTATCATTTACCTGATATTCTAATCGTTGCGGCAAAGTATCCTTATCCGTACGAAAGGCAAGTGATACGCTCTTAAACAATTTCTAAAATATGTCAATAAAAACGTTTTAATCTTACTGAATAAAAAGATTTGGCTAGGTTTGACATGGCTAGTTCGGTAGCAATGCTTTATGATGTACACAAATGGAGAACTATGCATAAAACAATAGATTTTAACATCAATGATCCATCTGCGACGTCATAAGGCATTGCTACCTAGAGCCAAAACGAAGTTCCTTCAAAACTAGCCATGGCAAACTTTGAGAGTTCATAGCGTAAAGACTGTACTCCAGATTATCTTGAAATTTTTAGTGAGTGCTCCTACAATGCTCTTCTGTTCATTAAAACAAAAAAAAATGCCAACACATTTTTCACTTCGTTAGCACTTTAAATCTCCTTAAGATAAAACTTTTGTATTTGTATCAAGGTTGCCTACCTCTAATTCTTTCTCATCTGATGGCAAACTACGACAAAAAAGAGATTAAAATGTTTAGAAAAATAATTAAAGAAACATTATTAAATCTGCCCACCACTAGCCAAGCCTAGCCTAGAGCCTGCTCAGTTGTGTCGTGTCCTATCCGTTGATGTATTCCCCTATACCCACCTACACTGGGCTACCCTGCGCTAACCTGCTCTGCCTGTCCTAACATGTCTTGTCCAGCCCCACCCTAACATGCTCTGCACTGCCTTACTTTGTCTGCCCTATCCTGCGCTAACCTGCTCTGCCTGCCAGAACCTGTCTTGCCCCGCACTATCCTAACATGCTCTGCACTGCCTTACTTTGCACTGTACTATCCTGCGATAACCTGCTCTGCCTGCCATAACCTGTCTTGCCCAGCCCTATCCTAACGTACTCTGCACTGCCT
>JAWNZC010000419.1:1880000-1882500 GCA_035771165.1 Paragorgia papillata
GGGAAGGGAAGGGAAGGGAAGGGAAGGGAAGAGAAGAGAAGAGAAGAGAAGAGAAGAGAAGAGAAGAGAAGAGAAGAGAAGAGAGAAGAGGAGAGGAGAGAAGAGAAGAGAAGAGAGAAGTGGAGGAGAAAGAAGAGGAGAGAAGAGAAGAGGAGAGAAGAGAAGAGAGAAGTGGAGAAGAAAAAAGAGGAGAGAAGAGAAGAGGAGAGAAGAGAGGAGAGAAGTGGAGAAGAAAGAAGAGGAGAGAAGAGAAGAGGAGGAAACGAAAAGGAGAGAAAAACAGAAGAGAGAAAAAGAATAAAGAGAAAACCAATAAAGGACTGGAAAACAAAGTCTCCTAGGTGGACACGACTTCATTCCTCAACGTATGTAACATGAAGAAAACGTCGTCTTCCCATCACAAAACATATATATCGACACAGCTATACAGATTTAAGTATTTTCCCTCCACTTTCCATGTCTCTCGGACGCCACTAAACTAAACAACTATGCATTAGTAAAAACATTGTCTGTACCTCATTCTGCAACACGGTGCATCGTTTTTCTAACGTTTCTACGCTTTCCAAGGCTGCGTTAAGTTCCAACGTTAAACTTTCGACTCTTTAGGAAAATAAGTTAAAATTACATTGAAGATAAAAAATGGCTGCAATATTAACTTTGATACATGTAAGAGTTGCAAGTTTAGTGTAGTCTTCATGGTTTACCTTGTTTCCAAATCACGACGATGATAATGGTGGTGGTGATGATAATGATGTTGATAATAATGATGATGATGATGATGATGGTAGTGGTGGTTGTGATGATGACGATGATGATGATAATGATAATATAGATGTTGATGATGATGATGATGATGATGGTGATGATGATGATCAATGATGTTGATGATGATGATCAATGATGATGATGATGATGATGATGATGATGTTGATAATGATATGACAATGAAGATGATGATGACGATGATGACGACAATGATAATGGAGCTCATTGCCTGTGTGTAAGAGTTGCAAGTTTAGTGTAGTCTTCATGGTTTACCTTGTTCCCAAATCATCGCTACCCAATGAGAGATTACCAATTTTTTGAAGAGCCCTGTCTCGTTCTTCCAACAGTTGCTTATTCTCTTCTACAAATATTGAACATGATAGTGTTACTCCCCTGTTACGAGTGGTTACTAATGGTTATTAGTTCAAGATCACAGAGGTGCCTAAGAAAACTGAGATACTGAGTTCGTTATCACAGAGGTTGTCTAAAAACACTTCAGTCGCGATGATAAATCCTTTATCGCATTTGTGACCATGGATTAAAGCTTATTTTCCCAACCACGCATAAATCAAGTTAATTGCCCCGGTAAAACCGAGGTGATCGTGAACAAATGGTTATTAATAGTACTAATGTCATATCAGTCAGATTACCTTTCAGAATTTCAATTGAAGCCAAAAGTTTTGACGCCCTAACAAAAGAAACATGTTTTTAAAATATTGTTATGATCTAAGCAGTGATAGATCCAGCTTGATCTGGTAGGGGGGGTGCTGCAGGGGCGGATCTAGAATTTTTAAAATCTTAGTCAAACCATTCCTAGGGGGGTCCGGGGGCATGCACCCCCGGAACATGTTTGACATTTAGACCTCTGAAATGGCATTTCCTGCATTCTGACGGTACTTTGAAGAAAGATTTAAAAGTTTTAAATCGTGTTTTCAATAGCGCATTTTATCAAACCTGGAAGGTGTCAAATAAATTTAGGGATAAAGTGGACGTTTTATTATGGATTTTATTAAGGATATCACAAGGAAGCTAGACATTAGAAATGTGATTGACATTTTCAATGAAAAGCCATGTGGCATCCCACTGCAGCAAGGCACTAATTGAGTAATTGGCAATTGTTTTGCTGATATTTGTTTCACTTGTCCGCCATTTCTGGCTTTGATTGGAGTCCGCCAAAACGATGCGTGTGCAACACTTAGCAACAGAACTCACTTTGGTCATCAATATCTAGACGTTGTCATGGCATTTAACAAACCTTTTCTCCGAAGCTTTTCTTGCCAGTGATAGTAGCCAGATCTTTTCAGCAAAAAACTCCATTTCTTTCTCCAGTTCATTTTGAAGACACTAGAAAGAAATTCTGTCAATTATTGACATATAGGAGACCACCTGACCAGTTACATTATATTATTACTAAACTCATGAATAATCCACGTCGTAAATGTTTATACAGTTCGGCCACTCATATTGCATATATTATGTATGAATCTCAAATCATTAATAATTCATGAAGAAAACACAAAGGAAATCAGTACCGTGTCGGTGGTTTGGATGTCGAAGGAAGAAATTACATAAATTAAGCAAACTTTCTTCTTGATTTTCTCTTAAAATACTGATTTGTTTGAGATGCTATATCATACACTCGGAGGAGTGTTTCATCAGGATAGCCAAAAACCTCGAAGTTTGTTCAAAAACCTCGGCTTTGCCTCGGTTTTCAACAAACGTCTCGGTGTTTGGA
>JAWNZC010000419.1:1890000-2092500 GCA_035771165.1 Paragorgia papillata
GTATAACAAATCCGGAACGAGAGTAATCCGGTATCGTGTAACTGGGGCCTTAATAACCTCGACCGTTCGGTCTTTACGGTAAAATATTAAACCTCGGTCTTGAGCGTATTAACCTCGCTATCGCTCGGTCAATACAGCAAGACCTCGGTTTGATATTTTACTGTAAAGACCTCACTCTCGGTTATTAAGTAGCTAAATACTATCATTGCTGTTAATTTTATTACTGTTTTCACATATCGAACTAAACAATCTACGTTCAACCCTCATCGTCTCACCACCGACCACTGAAAGTTGTGGATTCGGATCCCAGTTAAAAACTCAAATATTTATTTTTTCTGAATAGAATAGCTCGAAGAATATTTACACATAATTATCTATTCCACTCTGTCTAACGCCAGACAATGGCCAGTATTTTTTTACTAAAAACTTTGGCAGTTTACCACCGACCTATTCATGTTCTTAATAAAATCAACACCTAACATCTTAGCTGTGATCCGTGGTCTGAACTGTGTCGTTGGCGGCTGCTTCGAGCGCCTTTGATATGCCTCGACACGGCCACGTTGATCTGCGTCCTTTCCAATTCAGCCGCTGGCTGCAAGTAAGGATGATTGGCCACCCCAGTCCTTCCTTCCTTCCTTCCTTCCTTCCTTCCTTCCTTCCTTCCTTCCTTCCTTCCTTCCTCCCTCCCTTCCTTCCTTCCTTCCTTCCTCCCTCCCTCCCTCCCTCCCTCCACCCTCCCTCCCTCCCTCCCTCCCTCCCTCCCTCCCTCCCTCCCTCCCTCCCTCCCTCCCTCCCTCCCTCCCTCCCTCCCTCCCTCCCTCCCTCCCTCCCTCCCTCCCTCCCTCCCTCCCCTCCCTCCCTCCCTCCCTCCCTCCCTCCCTCCCTCCCTTACTTCCTTCCGTCCTTCCTTCCTTCCTTCCTTCCTTCCTTCCTCCTTCCTTCCTTCCTTCTTCCCTTCCTTCCTTCCTTCCTTCCTTCCTTCCTTCCTTCCTTCTTCCTTCCTTCCTTCGTCCTTCTTCCTTCCTTCCTTCTTCTTCCTTCCTTCCTTCCTTTCTTCCTTCTTCTTTCTTCCTTCCTTCCTTCCTTCCTTCTTCCTTCCTTCCTTCCTTCCTTCCTTCCTTCCTTCCTTCCTTCCCTTCCTTCCTTCCTTCCTTCCTTCCTTCCTTCCTTCCTTCCTTCCTTCCTTCCTTCCTTCCTTCCTTCCTTCCTTCCTTCCTTCCTTCCTTCCTTCCTTCCTTCCTTCCTTCCTTCGTCCTTCGTTCTTGTATATACCTTCTCAGTTGCTTGTGTAATTCTTCTACCTCTTGAAGAAGTTGCGCGTTGATTTCCTCAGTATTTTCCATCTAGAAATAAACACCATCCTTGTTAGAGTAAAATAGTTTTCACCTGTCTAAACATACTCAGGAAAAGCTGTACTAAATCTGCTCCTTCTTTATTGCAGAATATTTTTTTGGACCAATTAGATATCAAACTGAATCAGAACAGTTGCGGGCCGATTTATGGTTCAGATGCATGGTAAGTAATGGAGAACAACTAACACCACCACCATCACCAACAACACCAACACCACCACCATCACCAACAACACCAACACCACCACCATCACCAACAACACGACCAATACAACAACAACAACAACAACAACAACAACAACAACAACAACAACAACAACAACAACAACAACAACAACAACAACAACAACAACGACAACCACAACAGCAACAACACCACCACCAACACAACAACAACCACACCACCACCAGCAACAACAACACCAACACCACCAACATCACCAACAACACCAACAACACCAACACCACGACCAATACAACAACAACAACAACAACAACAACAACAACAACAGCATCAACAACAACAACAACAGCAACATCATGCACCACCATCACCAACAACAACAACACCACCACCGCCAATATAACAACAACAACACCACCACCAACAACAACAGCAACATCATGCACCACCACCATCAACAACAACAACCCCAATCACCACCAATACCAATACTAACACCAACAACAACTAAGTGTACCTGAAAGCTTAGCTCAGCGTTATGGTCCACCAGTCTTTTGTTGTTCAGCTGAAGATCTTCAATTTTAGTAACCAACTCCCTTTATTAAAACACAACAGAAATATTAGAATAAATTATAGCAGTTTATACAATTACATTGTTTAATTGAAACACCAGTTGTTGGTCTAACAATGCTGTTCAGTTTATACACAGCAATATGTATAAAGGCCTGGCCAAACGCTTTCAACATTTCATTCAACATCGTTCAACATTGTTGAATTCAACATGTTGAAAGCGTTTGGCCACCCCTGTTGAATGACAGTGAACGTTGTTGAATGGTGTTGAATGATGTTGAACGAAATTTGAACATGTTCAAATTTTCGTTCAACACGCGTTCAACATTTCTATTGTTCTCAAAATGTTGAAAGGTGTCGAAGCATTTCGCCACATTTCATTCAACTTTGTTGAACAGAGACATGCGCCATGCGGGTTATTGTCGATGCCAGCTTTTGTGGTAGCCCGCGTTCAATTAATTGTCATTCATGAATGTTGAACGATGTTGAATTCATTTGGCGACTCGTGCTTTCAACATTATTCAACATCGTTCAACAATGTTGAATGCGATGTTGAAAGCGTTTGGCCAGGCCTTAACCAGCGTCAACTCACCAGTCTTGTTTCTGTGGAGATTCTCCACCAATGCCTTCGACACTTTCAGAGCTGTTATTCATAGATGGGTCACCTTAACGGAATATAGTAATAACAATTACGGTTACAAGTAATAGATACAGCATGAGCAGCCGAGCTGTATCTGATTTACAAGGCGAGCTGCAAGCGAGCGGGTTTGTATGGCGTGTTCTGGTCTGATTCTTTCTGTACAAGCTGTTGTTAGTAAACAACTCTGAACTCTAGACAGGATTCAAACCCACACAGTGGCGTAGCCAAGGGGGGGGGGGGGCGGTCCCCCCCAATGGTCTCCAAGACCGTTCTCGTGAAAAGTTTAAATCCGTTGAGAAACTTGTAGGGGGGGGGGGGGTTACATTGTTTTAAGGCCAAGTGAGTAGACTATGGTATACTTAAATTACAATACTATACGACTTGTTTATAAATAAATCTAAAGTTTACTATGTTTCTTCGCAGTGTGTCGCAGGCTTGGACTGGGTCCAATTTAGGGGCCTTGCCATCTCAGCTGTGAAGGGGCCCAGACCTAGGGGGACAATTCGAGAAGACTCTAGGGGGGTCCGCGGGCATGCTCCTCCGGAAAAGTTTGAAATCTAGAGTCTCTGAAATGGCATTTCCTGCGTTTTGGGGGAAGATTTTATAGAATTCCGGAGATTATAAAACATTAAAACGTCATATAAAACACACAATTTACACAAAATACAACAGATTTCAGGACTTTTCAACATTTAGAACAAAACATTTTTAACATTTCAGAACATAAGAAGCTGTTCCATTTCAATTCCGAGGACTTTGACGCAAGTTTTCGATACACTGCCTCGTTATCAACAGCCTTCAGTTAATCAACTTCTACAGAACAAATCATTACTGCTTCCAAAGTGTTACTGTTGGTCTTGCAAACTATTTTGAGTATTTTCCTTATCACTAATTTCACAAATGCGGAATTAAGTAATTGCTTTAATGCTTCCAATTTGATATTTTATGGGTGTGTCTGGTCATGGGCCCATTTTGATGTCCCGGAAGGGCCCATGTGCCATGGCACAATGGCACATTGGCCTATGGTGTGTCGAAGCTCAAATGCGCAAGTTAGACCATATGAGACAGTGTGCGTAGTATTTGGCAAGTATATTGTTAAAACTCAAAGGGCACTTCTGCCCCCCTTGCCCCTCTTGGCAAAAAGCAGGGGCCACCGCCCCTCCTGCCCCCCCCCCCCCCCCAGTTGCGGCGTCCCTGGTCTTTTCCATCTGAGTTCCAGTGGCTCAATGGTTAGAGCATCTGGCTGGCATTCGGAAGGTTGTGGGTTCGAGTCCTGTCTGGAGCTCAGAGCTTTTCTGAGTATTAACACTTTGAAGCCTGACAACGAGTCTTCAAGGTTTATTCTGGCTAACGCCAGACGATTTTATTCAGCACAGGGAGAGGTATATGCCTCAAGGTGTTAACAACTTATGACAGCTTGTACAGCAAGAACTAACAAAACTTTATACAAAACTCCAAGTTGGAAGTACTATACTAACTAACGACAGCTTGTACAGCAAGAACTAACAAAACTTTATACAAAACTCCAAGCTGAAAGTACTATACTAACTAACGACAGCTTGTACAGCAAGAACTAACAAAACATTACAAAATCCAATCTGAAAGTACTATACTAACTAACGACAGCTTGTACAGCAAGAACTAACAAAACTTTATACAAAACTCCAAGCTGGAAGTACTATACTAACTAACAACAGCTTGTACAGCAAGAACTAACAAAACATTACAAACTCCAAGCTGAAAGTACTATACTAACTAACGACAGCTTGTACAGCAAGAACTAACAAAACATTACAAACTCCAAGCTGAAAGTACTATACTAACTAACGACAGCTTGTAGAGCAAGAACTAACAAAACTTTACAAACTCCAAGCTGAAAGTACTATACTAACTAACGACAGCTTGACAGCAAGAACTAACAAAACATTACAAACTTCAAACTGAAAGTACTATACTAACTAACGACAGCTTGACAGCAAGAACTAACAAAACTTTACAAACTCGAAACTGAAAGTACTATACTAACGTAATTAAAATTTTCTATTAACTAAAGATAAAATCAGGCGAAAAGATGATGAACGAAATATTGACGTTTCGAGCGGAATAAGTGGCGGAACCCTTCATCAGATGGTGTCACGTGGGTATCACGTGGTATACACGTCACCGTACCGTTGTTTATAAATAGACGGCTATAGTAGCCAATCACAGTGCATGTTATTGCATAGACTTGTTTTAGGTTATCATTTGCAAAAGCACCGGTCTGTTTTTACAGTGACGCCACTTGAAGTGACATATGCCACAGATCATTCGAATTATAATAAAACACAATAACAATAAAGTCGCGTCGGTAAGGCTGGAGCAGTGGACAGCTGAAGTCTTAATCACAAGATGTATCTTACGGTCTTATCAAAGCGACGACTTCACTTTTATCTTGTTCAGTGAAAAGACTAGGAAATTACGTGCTGTATTACCAGTGTTTCATTCAATATTAAAAACAAGTGAAACTGGAAATTGTAATATTTCGTCTTTATGTGACAATGTAACTTTGTCTGAAGATGACTTTGAAACAAAGTCGAAATATAAAGTTAAAACAGTAGTTCCAATTGTTTTAACTCGTATATTGAGTTTTCAGAATGGCATTATTTTTCGGAATATCTTCCATTCTATGCGCATTCAATATTCGTGTTGCCATTACGCTCGCTTACGATGCCTAAAGCGATAAGAAAATTCATTATTAGGGCCTGTTTATATGGAGGAGAGTTACTCGGTCAACCGAGTTACCCGGTGTCACGGTCTCAGCGATCCCCCAGTCTGAGTTATCCCCTAAGACCAACTGCGCAGTTATCCCCTGCTTTTCTTCATTGATATTTTCGTTGTTCTAACTCAAAAAATACGTATAATCATGGAAACGATACTTTTATCACGTTCTTTTAAACATTTGGTCGCAAGGTAATCAACATCGTAAGTATAAATTTAAATATAAAACGTCTGTGATTATTACGAATGTCAATACCATGTAACTCATGTAAATAATAGTTCGCTAAGCTTTCGTCTCGCTAAACTCGATATACTTCATCAGAGCATAGTTTCCATGATTATACGTATTTTTTGAGTTAGATAAACGACAATATCAATGAAGAAAAGCAGGGGATAACTGCGCAGTTGGTCTTGGGGGATAACTCAGACTGGGGGGTCACTGAGACCGTGACACCTGTTTACCGGGATAAACTTTACGTTCTGTTTATATGGAAGCGAGTTACCTGGCGGGTTGTAATATTTGAGATGATTAGCGTCAACTAAAGTGACATAAACAACGAATATAGAAAATTCATCCCCCTATGCCGAGTTACCCGGGGGAAAGTGTTTATATGGGGAAATGTTTATCCCGCTTTGCCAAGATCCCGGCTGCCAGTGCCCAGTTCTCGCCAAGGCGAGTTACCCGTCTGTCTCATGCATATAAACACTGCGGTGGGAAAAACAGTGTTTGTTCTACTGACCGGGAACTCGCCAGGTGCCGAGGAACTCGGCTAGCCGGGTAACTCGCCTCCACATAAACAGGCCCTAAGTCATTCCTGTCCGAGGGCTTCCCCTGAGATGAATAAAATCGTCCGGCGATAGCCAGAATAAAATACTAAAGACCAATTCGGACAAGAAAGAGTGAAAGACATTCTCCAAAACATTCTCGAAAGAGTGAAAGACATTCTCCAAGAATCTCGAGCGAGATTCAGTGAAGTTATAAACTCACAGGTTGTCACTCACATCAGTAACAGACAACAGGTAATTGTGCGAAGGTACAAGTTTAAATCCACTGAGCGCTCGGGTCAGAACAGACAACATACTTGACTTCGGCAGTGTAAAAAGGGAGTCATCATTCGAACACAGCTGGCCTGTTTAGTTGGATTGGCTCGGCAAACCAGGCTTTGAATTAATTCGCGCGATTACGTGGGAAGTTCTAGCTCGCCTTCGGGTCAGTGCAGCATTAAAATTTTAACAGGTTTGACGGGATAAATGCGTGAACAGGTGTTTCGATCCGCTTTGCCAGGCTAACCAGGGAAAAGTAAAAAGGTGGTAAACTCGGTCGAAAATAGTTTTGACAACTGACAACGAAATACTGACGTTTCGGTGCTCTGATGTTACACAGACTGTGGCGCAACTACTGGGTGGGAAGGGTTGGTAAACCTCACGGGCCCCGAGCAAAAGGAATTAATTAGGGGCCCCGGGCATTTTGTCATTATTATTATCATGTACGTCATGACATTATATTATTATCATGTCTTCCACTAAGCTATGCGCGCAGGCTATGCGGAATGGAATGAATGCAGTTATGAATCTATTCAAATAATCTGCCCACTTTAACAGATTTTGAATCGGAGTGTGAGTGATTAGATTTTGCTCAAAAGTGCCCTCAAAGTGCAGGAAATGCCATTTCAGAGACCCCCGAACCACCCTTAAATGCGGTCACTAAATCGCAAAGGGTCCCCGAAGTAATCAATCCCACGGGCCCCCAGATGCCTAGTTGTGCCACTGTACACAGTATTTCGAAACGTCAGTATTTCGTTGTCAAAAATTTTGGAAATTTTGAAATCGAGAGTCGCTGAAATGCCATTTCCTGGCTTTTGGAGGAAGATTTTACAGACTCTAAATGTTAAAAAACGTCATATAAAATACTCAAAACACGCAAATTAAACGTCACATAGATACTCAAAATGTATACACTCAGTAGATTGAATACACTGTTTACAGTTTATTTCCTGACACAATTATTGATATTGCATCAGTTTTGTAGTTACATGTCTGTTGTTTTATATCAAAAAAAAAAGGGGGGAGCCGCGGCTCCCACGGGATAGCGCAAAGTGAAAAAGTGGTAAACTGCTGCCGATATATATTTTGTCCTTGGCCTATACTACTACTACAGCAAGGAGCAACTGGGGATCCCGTCTTTTAAGCATGCTTAAAGGAAAAGTGTTTTAACAAATTATTTAATATAGCCACCGGGGCTCGTATAAACTAAACAGGATTCAGGCCAACTCGATTGATGCAACTCACTCCTACAAAAAAATTATGGAAGTCTCTCTTCATAATTATAAGAATAAAAAAGTAGAGTGCTGAGTACGGGAAGTAGTGTGTTTTGGATAGAGCAAAATGAAAAGGTACACTACAGACGTAAAGTATAGTAAATAAAAAGTAATCGTATATGCACTGCTTAATAAAGATGATCAATTCATTTCGTAACAAACGTAATAGATGTTAGTATATATAGTACTTTCAGCTTGGAGTTTGTAATATTTTGTTATAGTTCTTGATGTACAAGCTGTTGTTAGTTAGTATAGTACTTTCAGCTTGGAGTTTGTAATGTTTTGTTAGTTCTTTCTGTACAAGCTGTTGTTAGATGTTAAAACACAGTAAACGTCAACATACTACTTTCAGCTTGGAGTTTGTACTGCTTTGTTTGTTCGTGTTCGGTACAAGCTGTCGTTTAGACGTCACTGAACTCCCAGCTCCAGACGGGACTCGCCAAATGCTTTTAACCAAATTGGGTTCCGTTTAGAGATCAGAGTTTTCTGAGCTTTTGACATCTAACGACAGCTTATACAGCAAGAACTAACCGAAAACATTTAACGGAATAAAATTTCAACTCAGTTGAAAATTCGATACAAAATATTCATGGTATACAAACGGACTTTTCTGACGCCATGTCTTCATGAGCTTATTATCGGATATTTTGGAAGAAGACTGATTTAGATTCGAACGGTCGACATCGGCCAAGGTGGGGGTAGCTTCTGACTCATTTGATAGCTATCTTATGTGAAAACCTCAAGCCAAAGACATGATCTTTAATCTTCTGCGATATGTAAAGCAGGCATGTGTAATTAAACGTGTATAGCTCATGCTCGGCTAAGACATATATATGCTCATTAATACCAAAGCGAATATGAAAGTCTACATAGATATATTAATATAAGTACATGGAAAACTATATATATATATACCTTGATTCGCTTTGCAAGTCACGGCAATCCATTCTTCTGTTGTAGCCTAAAAAATCACAGGAAAGAGACCCATAAGCATGTGAAAACAGGGCGGCTGTTTCGTTGAGCAGACGCCGGTTCGTATTTATATGGATGTGAAAGCTAATAAAATGACACAATCTACTACACACAATAAAGAAACACCTGTAGGACTAACCTACCGGTCGGTCAGACTATATACAGTAGTCCACACCCCCACAGATTATAAGTTGCTAATATGTTTAATTTGAAGGGGGTTTGGGGAAATTAGTTAAGTCAGGCTAAGGGAAACTAAAAGGAGGATTCTCATTATGAATACATAATGAAGGGCTTCTCTCGAAACGTCAGTATTTCGTTATCAAAAACTAATCTTGGCAGTTCACCACTTTTTAACTTTGCTCTATCTAAAACACGGCCTACGCGCAGAACTCTACTGTTATACTGATAAAGGGCTCAGCTTGGAACGTCAGTATTCCGTTTGGCGTTTACAGTCAACTCTCGCCTTGCGGACACCCCGCTATTACGGACACCCCGCTATTAAGGACAGTTGGTAAATCCCCGGCCGAAACTACTATGAAATGTATTGAAATGATATGTATTGAAATAACTCTCGCTATTACGGACTCTCGCTATTACGGAATTGCGGACACTTCATGTGGTCCCCAACAAACATTTTTATTGTTCTACTCTCGTTACAACGGACACCTTGGACGTATTTTTCTCTCGACACATGAAAGTGAATGACTTTTTAATTTATCGAGTGACATATTTATGTTACTGATTCATGTTACCGTTGTATTTTTGGTTTTGGAATAAAACAAATATTTGAACACAAATTTTTGACTTGTATTTTGACTTGTACTGTGTACTTATGTATCACAGTAAACGTCAACTAGTAATTGAAATTGAAATAAAATGGGCATTTTAAAACAAAAAAGCAGTAATACATTGTAGTGACATTTTACAACCTGAAATCGGGATATTTTCATCGCATCCCGCTATTGCGGACTCTCGTTATTACGGACACCAAATGACGGTCCCCAGGGTGTCCGCTATAACGAGAGTTCACTGTATATAAAAAACTAATCATAGCAGTTTATCTTTCACTTTGCTCTATCTAACTGAACACGGCCTACGCGCAGAACTCTACTGTTAATTATACTGATAAAGGGCTCAGCTTGTAACGCGTCAGTATTCCGTTTATATAAAAAACTAATCATAGCAGTTTACCACCTTTTCTATCTCAAACATGCACTGCCTACGCAGCACTCTACCGTTATATTGCTCTGACGAAGGGCTTAGCTTGTAACGTCAGTATTTCGTTATCAAAAACTTAGTGGCAGTTTACCAGCTTTTCAGGCGTTGCTCTATCTAAAACACGGCCTACGCGCAGAACTCTACTGCTAATTATACCGTGATAAAGGGCTCAGCTTGTATCGTCAGTATTCCGTTATCAAAAACTAATCTTAGCAGTTCACCACTTTTTTTACTTTGCTCTATCTAAAACACGGCCTACGCGCAGAACTCTACTGTTAATTATACTGATAAAGGGCTCAGCTTGTATCGTCAGTATTTCGTTATCAAAAACTAATCTTAGCAGTTCACCACTTTTTTTACTTTGCTCTATCTAAAACACGGCCTACGCGCAGAACTCTACTGTTAATTATACTGATAAAGGGCTCAGCTTGTAACGTCAGTATTTCGGCGTTATCAAAAACTATATTACCAGCTTATATTATATTATTCAATTTATATCAAAAACTAATCATAGCAGTTTACCACCTTTTCTATCTCAAACATGCACTGCCTACGCAGCACTCTATTATTATATTGCTCTGACGAAGGACTCAGCTTGTTACGTCAGTATTTCGGCGTTATCAAAAACTATATTACCAGCTTTTCACGTTGCTCTATCTAAAACACTGCCTACGCAGAACTCTACTTTTATTTCATTTTACTCTGCCAGATAAAGGGCTCCGCTTGAAACGTCAGTATTTCGTTATCAAAAACTAATCTTAGCAGTTTACCATCTTTTCACTTTCCTCTATCTAAGGGAGCGATTATACATGGAACGGACTGGCTCGGTTAACCGGGCCCGCTTTATGTATCAAACGCATGTTGTTTTAAAGGTCAACTAAACCTTTTGAAGTTATATTTTCTTCTGAAAGGGTTATCATCTAACTTAGCAAAAGTAAAGAAAAATATGAATTTCGGGGTAAAGAAAATAATTTATTAGCGAAGCCTTCTTAGGTCCTCTTGAAGCATGACCACGTTTCTAGGAGAATGGGTACTCCATTGTCTTTGACGTCATACCGGTAAAACCCACCAATCACCTTGTTGTTTGTTACCGGTATGACATCACAAGGTACTAGTACCAGTCTTTATTTCGACGCGGTCGTCGTTCACACGAGTTCAGCAAAAGGAGCAAAAACTCAAATCTAGACAGTCCATAAAAGTGGAACAGAGTGACTGGTTTCAATTATTTCTTCGGTTTTAGATTGAACTTTTCCGACTTTAACGGAAAATAGAATAACCTGGAAACGTATAGTTGCCCTTTAACATTTCGATTACAAGGCAAGCGGGCTAGCCCGGTTTCCCGGGATCCCGGTTGTCGCAACCAGGCTGGTTAACCGGGATGAAAATGCCCATGTATAATCGTTTCCATCCCGGTGTCACAGGAAATATGTCCCCCCCCAAAAAAAAAATGTGCCCCCCTCGGACAGATTTCCTAGGAAATATGTCCCCCTCTTCGGAAATTTGCCCCCCCCCCCCACTCAGAATGATCCCTTACAGGATAATTGATATACGTGTGATGTGGACAAAACTTTAAAAGTAAAAAATATATATTTCTGGGGCCGGTTGTACGAAGCCCGGATAGCGATTTTTTCAACCTTCGTAAAAATGGCCGAAGAGCTGTGAAACTACGGATCTGAAGCCCACAATAGATCTTAAAAACTTCAGTTTATAAATACCAAATCCTAATCTTAGGTCATAACAATCAACGGCCAATTTTACGAAGGTTGAAAAAATCGCTATCCAGTGGATAGCGCTATCCGGCCTTCGTACAACCGGCCCCTGAATGATAAATTATAACAGCTAAATATATATTTACAAAAACTACAATATACAACTTAATATATAACTTATTTATTTAATAAAAACTTTGCCTTAATTGGACTGTCACTAAACTAATCATTTTTACAAAGTTTTGATGGTGGAACACATGAATGGCAAAGCCATTACTGATTATTCTCAGGAAAAGAACTTAAATTAAGACAAGGAAGATAGTACCAGTTGTCACAAAGATCACACTGCGGCATATCATCATATTCTGGCAAAAAACACGTACAAAATGTCTGTGTGACTAATTCATGCGGTTCCTTAATAAATACATATCATTTTTTGAAAAACGGCAAACTACACTATTATATTAATAACAAAGCAAGAAAATGGTGAGCTGCCGAGAATTTCGACAACGAAATACTGACGTTTCACGCGGAGCCCTTCATTAACCTCGAGCCAACACGCTCTTTAGAAAGCAAAAAAGAGTTTCTTATCTAAATATATATTTTAAAGATTTGCTCAACGTTCTTGGATACCGGAGTGAAATGAATGATCTCAAATGTGCGCAAAAGCCAACCTCGTACGCAGCCCCTTGTGCGCTCAACGCAATTTCTGCGCGCTCAATACAATTTCTTGCGCGCTCAACGCAATTTCTTGCGCGCTCAACGCAATTTCTGCGCGCTCAGTACAATTTCTTGCGCGCTCAACGCAATTTCTTGCGCACTCAACGCAACTGCCTGCGCGCCTGGATTTATAATAACCTGCGAGTAACAAGAATTTAAAACAACTGAAGCACTTACTCTGTTGTTATTATAATTTTCTGTATTAATATTTTCTGTTTCATAACTGAAAATAATTAAAGCAAAACATTAGTCTTTATTCATAAACATAAGCAACATTCCTAAAATATAAATCATTACAATCATCATCATCACCATCATCATCATCATTATCCTCACCTTCACCCTCAATCACCATCACCACCATTATCACCATCACCACCACCATCACCATCACCATCACTGACCATCACCAACCATCACCAACCATCACCACCACAATCTTCATCACCACAACCACCATCTTCATCACCATCACCCTCATCATCATCACCACTACCATCACCCTTATCATCATCACCACCATCATGACCATGACCATCACCATCACTGACCATGACTACCACAATCTTCATCATCACCATCATCATCACCGCAACCATCTTCATTACCATCACCACCATGATCACCACCACCATCACCATCACCATCACTGGCCATCACCAACCATCACCACCACAATCTTCATCACCACCACCACCACTACCACAATCTTCATCACCACCACCACCATGACCACCACTATCACCATCTTCATCACCATCACCACCACCACCACCACCACCACCACCACCATTTGAGAAGAATAGTATTACTTTTGTCTTCGAATTGCATCAATCCATCCCTCCATCCCTTTTCGATAGGCGTCAATATCAATTTCTGGATCCTTTTTTTCTGGGTCAAACAAATATGCCAAATCCTCAAAACTGCCACCAAACTAGACAATAAAGAAAAAAATAAATTCAAACGATAATACTGAACAGTGAGATTGATTCAACAGATTGCTAATGCCTGATAATTATATTTATAATTTTTAATGGCTGTGTAAAAGCAGATAATAAATTACTAATCAGTTGGAGAACCCTCAGCCGACTGAGGCAGTTGACCCTATATTCTGCATGTGCCATCAGACTATGCATGTAAAAATGTGCAAGCTGTTACAGACCTGCAAACAGGTTGTTACAGGCTGTATGTTCCAACAGGCTGTCACCATTATACATGTGTTTGCACAGGCAGTCTCAGATTGTTGACAAGTCTGTAACAGGTTGTTGACAACTTGTAACAAGGTTGATGACTCCAACATACCTGATGCTAACAAGGTCGCAGCAGCTTGTTGAATGAACAACATTGTTACAGCCTGTTAACAGCCTTGCTACCAACCTGTTGTGAACACATTCTGTTAACAAGCTGTGAGATAGATTTTTAAGTGAGCGAACAATAATTTAAATTAATTAGGACAATTTCTTGCCCTAAGTCTGCATGTGCAGTCGACAAGTAGAAATTTCTGGTAAATTACATAAAGAGTAACTCTAATTATGAAAAGCTATTGGCAATGTCTATCTACAGGCAAATCAGAAGAGTGAATAAAAAATACCACCTACCATTTGCAACACCCTCCCCCCCTCCCCCCTTTTTCTTGAAGAGTAATGTAATAATTTTTTATCTCAAACAGACATTATGAGGTCAAAACATGTACAGATGTAGAACACCAATAATTTTGTATTTAAAAATAAATTATATGACTCTGAACAAACAAACAAACAAATCATTCCCAATATTTATATGAATACCTAATTTAATATTTACTGTAGAGAAAACTTCTTATAAACATAAGATAATTAAATGATAATTTACCTACAGGTTCCTTTACTAAGCTGTTTAGAAAATTGTTTTAAATCCTTGATTTAGGACAGGTTGTATTAAGACTTACTCGTATATTAAATTGCGATCAGCTGTTTTATGGCCAAAATAACACATGTACTTCTCTCGTTAGCAATGCTAAATAGTTCATCTAAAGCCTATTGTTATTGTTATTAAGTCCATATTATTTAATTCATGAATGAATTAAACTATGGCCGACAGCCGGCTGACAGGTGCAGCTTTTCCTAGACGAATAAACTATATATTTTCTGCCCAACTCTGACGTATATAAAGGCTAGATTTCTTGACAAATGCGTCTTAAATATGATCTTAAATGGTCTTGTGGTTATAAAATTATTCTTTAATTATTATAGACTTTTATGATCTTTTATGGTGTTTACTTAGATAGGTCGTTACAAATGTGTTTATAATTCCTACAAGAAACTCTTCTTTCCAAAGGGTTGTTTCTGTTTAAATGTAGCCCAAGAAATACTTACTTCCACATCGTCTCCTGCTACGGCAAAGCTCAGATACTCGACGAGTTTTGAAACTTTGACGAAGCCAGTGCCTTCGGCATCACAACCAGCGAACAAGCTTTCCAAAATTGCGTCTTCCCCCATCTGTTCGCTTTCGTGTTGAACCTGTCAAGATTTTGAAACAAAAGCGGTGTGTTAAATATTACAAAAGAGGTCAACGATAACTTTTGGGGAGACCGTATATCAATGAATTGAATATTTTAATTAAGTCCGAACTTTAATACAATTACCTTTAAACGACAAGGTTGACATTTCAAAATAATAATAATTTTAATTTTTTATAGATTTATACGCATGATCTTCAAGCTGGTTAACTGAATATATTCAGACTTACGTTTAAATCCATGATCCAAACATGAAATTCTCGTCGTCAGGACTCAATGGTTAAAGAAGTAAAATCTGACCATTTGACCCCGTCAAAACAAATGGCAGTCATTGCCATAAAAGGTACATGTAAACATTCAATTAATATTTGAATTCTTTCGTCGGAGAAACGACAGTCTACGGCTCACAGCTGTTGCTGAAGTTGTAGCCTTTTTTTAGTAGGAATTCAGGACAGTTTAAGATTAAAAAAGCGCCTAAAAAGGCCTTTTAATAAACGAAATCCAAGTGCTTTCTTCTCGTTTCTTTTCTTCGTTTCTCATGTCTCCTTCAACTATCCAAAGGAAATGCCCTGGCATCCAATCCTCCATTCTGATTGGTTGCTTGGTAACAAATCAGAAGCCGTGCTCGAGAAGTCGCGAGGGCCTGGGTCTTAGAAAGGGTTTTCCCTAATATATTCTGCATATTCAGCTTTTTCGGATAGCCTGCGAGCCAGGTGTTCTGCAGGCTAGGTATGAAAAGGGTGCTTTTAGCAAAATCAATAAAATTAAAAATATATTTTTTAAAGCCAAACATTACAATTTTGGGCTCTAGAAATAAGGTTTTAATAGCTTGCAAATTTTTTGACATTCTTAATTTTTGTAATTTTTTTTGTAAAATACTGCTATAATTTCTGCTATCCCCTTTGGAAAAATATTTTAAAATCTAGAAGACATTCAATATCTAGAACCAGCCGACAATTTAAAGAAAAATAGTAAAAAAATAATCCGAAAATCAACATCTCGAAGATGATCAAAACCAAAATGAATTTTTAAGTTCTAGCTATAAAAAAATACAACATCTTTTTATATTTACAAGAAAGAAAGAAGCTCTTTTATATTTAAAACTTTTTTTTGGTCTGATGAGGACTTGAATTTGGAATAAAGTCGAAATATTACCATTTCATGTTTGTCTAGTTGTTGATGGAGATCTTGAATGTTTCAAGACTTTCGTTCATTTTCGGATTATGTTTTATATTATATTTCCCATAGTTTGGAGTAAATTATGGGTTCCACAACAAATTCATGATCAAGTATTCAAAACAGTCAAATTTTAATAAATTTTTGAAAAACATTTCCAAGTCTGTCAAATGTCTCAACAGAGTGCGGCTGGCACAACTTAAACAATCAGCCTTACAACACTTATCTAAAGACTTATTTTCTTTACTAACTTAACTTATTTTCGTTAGTTGTCACTTTCTACACTGTTTGCTGCAGGCACAATTTCTCTTTTTTAAGCAAACAGACAAACAATATCGACAATGCACACACGTAACTGCAACTCCCACGCAAACACGACTTAATGAACCAAACAAATATTCACTTCACTCCGACCGCCGTTTATTTTAAACTTTACTCGTCAAATCTTTTCAACTATCAGCACAAGGTCCGACATTATCACTCAGTTACTAGTCTTGATATCGGAAGGCTGACACAACGCAGTGAAGATAGATTCATAGAAGCGGGAAGATTAGTGTACCGAACCAATCTGTAGGTTTCGTCGTTTTCTGCTTTGAATTAGACTGGATGTGTTTATGTGTAATGTAGGTTCTGTCAAATATCGAAACTATCTTCTAAACTTCATTTTAAGACTGAAAGTGGAGAATTGAATGTCAACCGACGATGCACATCCTTCGAAACAAGAAACATCAGTATGAATAAATTTTCCACGCCTGTTAATTTTCTTACCGAGCTTTTAGTCGAAGCTCAACACTAAAATAAAGTCGGATCTTATATTGGTTGTTGAAAAGATTCGACAAGCACTATTAAAGAAGTTCTTAGCTCAAAATAACCGTGGATCTATATATAGCAATCGGAACCTAAAGATCCGCTGTGGGAACTATATTCCACGGCGTTTCTTATATTCAAGTATTCGTTTGGCACTCTTTCGATATGGTTGGTGGCTCTTAAAAGAGCCGTTTGTTGTTGGGTTTTAATTTGGAAGATACGACTGAATTTACTGGGATTTCTTGTCGGTTTTTCTTGGGAAGAAGGACGGCTTGGATGTTGGGAAGGACACCACCTTGAGCGATTGTAACTCCGGATAACAGTCTGTTCAGTTCTTCGTCGTTACGTACGGCCAACTGCAAATGTCTGGGGATGATACGGCTTTTCTTGTTGTCACGGGCAGCATTTCCAGCCAACTCGAGGATCTCAGCTGACAGATATTCCAAAACTGCCGCCAAGTACACCGGAGCGCCAGCTCCGATTCGTTCGGCGTAGTTCCCCTTTCTCAAGAGACGGTGAATACGGCCAACGGGGAACTGGAGTCCTGCACGGGACGAACGAGTCTTCGATTTGGTTCCCTTCGCTTTACCTTTACCACGTCCAGACATTTCTTTCTTTTCTTCTAATCACAAAAATAACGCAACTTCAGAACAGAATTTGGTCAACTAAAGTGGCTCAAGCGTTTGAGCTTATTTTATAGCTACAGTCGATCAAATGGTCGGATCAAATGTAGAAATATCCGGCCAATCAAAGGCGACGATGAAAAGGGATCTGTCTTCGCAGAGGTCCGCCCGGCGCTCGACCAATCAGAAATGGCAAATTTTGATCCGAGTTAACATATAAATAGAGGTTCAAATCAAATGTTCAGCAGTATCCGCTCGTTTTCTACCAACGATTCAACGTAGAGATTTCTTGATTCAGTGTATAATTCCAAAGCAACATGCCAGCTAAAGTAGCGAAGAAAGGAGAGAAGAAGGCCGGCCCGAAGAAGCTAGGCGAAGGAAAGAGGAGGAATCGCAAGAGAAAAGAAAGCTACGCTATCTATATTTACAAAGTACTGAAGCAAGTTCATCCCGACACGGGCATCTCCAGCAAAGCTATGGGTATCATGAATTCGTTTGTGAACGATATCTTCGAGAGAATCGCTAGCGAGAGTTCCCGTTTGGCTCACTACAACAAGAAAGCGACGATTAGTTCTCGAGAGATCCAGACAGCCGTACGTCTTCTCCTCCCTGGTGAATTGGCCAAACACGCTGTGAGTGAAGGAACTAAAGCAGTCACCAAGTACACCAGCTCAAAGTGAACGTAGACCGAGCAAGATATTTCCCCCCAAAACGGCTCTTTTCAGAGCCAACACATTTCTCGAAGGAAACTAACGAAATACAGCCGATGTGCTACGCATATTCATAGCGTCTTAAATTTTGCCGCGCGTACTCGATCCGTTTTTAGCAAGTATTTCAATAATTTCAGAACTCCTTATCTTTGGCACTCGTTTAGCAGTGGGCAATACTAGGCTTCATTTATATGCTACAGAATTGAAACATTTCCGACAAGAAAATCTGAACCGGTAATCGTGTTTGTCACTAAACTTGTACGCTATATAAAGACCAAGCCCGCTGGTGGTCTTCAGATTGTCACCGTTGATGAAATTGTATATCGATTTGTGTGATGGGCTTTGACTAGAATAATCCAACTATTCCCCTTGAAATTACCGATTAATGAAAACTAGGATGAATCCAAAATCTGTTGCCTTCGCCAATAGTCTCGATGAATAATGTTATTTTTAATACAAAATATCGTATGGATCCGCTCGTAAATCAGAATACATAACAAAATTTTCAGACCGTACTATTAATTCAAGATGTTTATCTATCGTTTCATATTTCGATTAAATATCCAGAGTTGAAAAGATTAGGGATGATTTTGGCTGATATATACAGCGAGAATACGGAATCTGTCAGGAGAAACGACAGTAACTTTAATATCGTTTTGTTTCAGTTTTGGCGGCATTCGTTGAACACCAATCTCGTACCCAGAGCCCACGTTCCCCTTACCCAGCGGGCGAAATGGATAATCCGTTCACGCCATCACAGGATTCTTGTGATCCGGAAGAAGAGTTAATACAGTGTGTATCAAAAAAACCTGAACCCTTAGAAAACAACCTATTGTAGTAGTTTGAAAGCCCTAAGCACTTCGCTGAACCCACAGATGCATAAAACACACGGTCTGCAAGTTTATTGAAATATAGTAAAGTATATAGACTTATACACCTGGGAAATTAAGATAACTTGAAGTGTATGCATGGTGAAACTTGAAAGTATTTAAAAGCTTTTTCGCTTCTTTAACTTATAACGCAGCGCTTTTAGAGCTTTCAAACTACTACAATAGGTTGTTTTCTAAGGGTTCAGGTTTTTTTGATACACACTGTAGAGTTCACTGCGTTCATCAGCCAATGAAATATCGATGTGAAACGGATTATCCCCAAAGCTCGTGTAATGTTGTGAGAACCATTCTCGTTCCCAGGTCGAACGCGGTATATATTATACTGACAAGGCGCGCGCCCGCACTTCTTGCTATCAATTTCCCTGTACCTCGTGTAGATTAAAATGTAAAGAACATATACTGAACCAAAGTCGCGTTAGCTTATTTTTATTAATTGGAAATGCAAAAGAAATCTCTTCAAATACACATGCATATACTGTGTGTATAGTTCTGATTTGAACCAAGCATACACAGAGTTACAGACATATTTCTCAGGAAGTTTGCCACGGGGGCACATTTACTGTCCAGAATGCAAAGTGCTTCAATAATCCATTGCAGCTTTGCCGTAATCGTTACAAAAAGTAGAACGTGATTCTACTTGGTGCAACGCTTTGCAACAAAACATGTTGCGAGATTTGGTGAAAGTTACACGAAAAATTGCACAGTGTAACACTGCCCTAAAACTAATTAACATATGCACCATTTGTCGACATCTTGCAGTTGAAAACGATTCCGCATCCGCTCCTCAACGTTCATCAACTTTCGTCCTTTTTGTTTTCCGCGATGGTTTTTTCGCGTCCAGCTTCCTTTTACGACTTTCTTTCTTCGCGATGTTGCGTTTCATCTTTTTAGCGACACTTGCTTCAGGATTAGCAACGGCCTACAAAAGAAGTTAATTTCAGAACAAAAACGAAAATGGCAGATCCTTTTTTTTTTCGCGTTTCAGTAAGCAAGGAAACAAAAGGAAAACAGAGCTTTGTCTTTACCTCAAAAGCATTCTGTATTTTTCTTTTTTCCTTGATTTCAGACGCACTCTGCTTCGCGTTCGAGTAAGCGCGTGTGAGAAAGCTTCGCGTCCAACGAGGTTTTTAAACAGCTCGGCAACTTCTTGGGATAGATCGCGTACTTTCTCATCTGTAAATTACAATTCAAGAGTCATTACTTGCTGATCATAATTCATAACCAAAAAAACCAACAAAACAACAAACAAAAATAACAACAAGAATAATAGCTACATGACAATGACGGCATTGATAATGATGCATGTGATGATGGCGAAGGCAGTGGCAGAGATAATAAGTGGTAATGATGACGATGACGGTGGTGATAATGATGATGATGATGATAATGATGATCATAAAGCTAGTGGTGATAATGATGATGCGACGATAATGGTAATAATGGTGGTAATGGTGATGATGCATGGTAACGATGAAAGTGATGGTAGTGATGATGAAAACTGTTTGAAACCTTGAAGAACAACTCTAATTGATTGTTTTAGCTTCATCAATTATTAACACTTTAAAGCCTGAAGACGAGTCTTTAGTATTTTATTCTGGCTGACGCCAGAAGATTTTATTCAGCACAGGGAGAGGTCCAGGCCTCAAGTGTTAAAACCTATCTCTTTAACACTTTGAAGCCTGAAGACGAGTCTTTAGTATTTTATTCTGGCTAACGCCAGACGATTTTATTCAGCACAGGGAGAGGTCCAGGCCTCAAAGTGTTAACGAGTTTTTAAAAAATAACTGCCATTATTGTAAATCGTTTCATAACATCACCTGTGTAAGTAGAGCCGCCATCGAGTTCTCGATAAACAGGTCGGAGCATTTGTGTTAAATAAGGAAGAACTTCTTCTTGACCCAAATGACTTCCAACTGCGGCAATCCATCGTAAAACACAAAGACGCTACAACAGGAAAAAAAAAGAGGCAACGAATGTTTACCGAAACAAGAACATGAAACCGGTTGGAAAAGTTCAGGTGCAGTACGGTTATACTAGTAAAATTTATATCCCACAGTAGCTTTGATTGTTCATATATTCGTTCTTATAAATTGCATGTACGTTTATGGATATATTGCAATCCTCGACACCCATCGCCATTATCATCGCCATCACCATCACCATACGCACCATCACCATCACAATCTCCATAATCATCATCATTATCACCATCCCCATCACAATCCCTATCACCACAATCACCATCGCCGCCACCACCATGGCAGATTATTTTACTCGCCACACGTAAAACCCACCGACGAAAAAGGATTGATGTGCATGATGTGTTATGATGCAGTTGGCAAGTTCACTTACCTTTTGGTTCAATTTTGGTGTCTGTGAAGCCTCGTACTTCGAAATGTTGCACATTATTTTTAAGAGCCATCCTAAGGTCAGTTCGTCATCACTGACGTCATGATCACGTAATTGTTCGACATCATGTGACCGACTATCGCGGTTCGACGTTTCTTTGTTAAGCAACACAACAACTTTACTAAGGTAAAACAGATTCTTTACAACCTGAAAAAAATGAAAAGGAAAATTGCATTGCGAAGGTCTTAGGCTGTAAAGCGTTTTATACAATCAAATATTAATCATACAGTTTTCTTAAATCACGAATCTGTAATCAAGAGCAAAGCTAAAGGACTTACTTGTTCGCCAATTTCTTGACCGATATTTCGCGCCTTTAATTGGTCTAAAAACGCTTCACAAAGCACTGAAACCTACAAAGAAGAGAATGGAATATTCATAGAGGAAACAGTCACTTAGACGAGTGATTCTCTGTGTAAGATCATTTGGAAGAGAACGATAGACGGAAGAGTAAAGACTAAAAAATAACTCTTTCGTTTTGGAGTTAAAAAGGAATGGAAAAAAGTAAAGAAAGAATGAAAAAGAAGAAGAAATAAATAATAGGGTGATGATAGAAGAAAAGGACAAGAAAGAAGGAGGATAGGTAGGAAGGAAGGACGAAAGAAAAAAAAACGAATGGAAAGAATAATAGGAGGAAAGGAATGAAGAAAAGAAGGAAAGAAGAAAGAAAGAAAGGAAGAGAGGAAGGATAGAAAAATGGAAAGAAGGAAAAAGGGATAAAAGGAAGAATGAAAAAAAAAAGGAAAGAAGGAAGGAAAGAAGGAATAAAGAAAGGAAGAAAAGAAGAAAGGAAGAAAGAAAAAAGGAAGAATAGAAAAAATAATGGAAGTATGGGTGGAAGGAAGAAAGGGAGGATAGACAGAAGAGTGGAATGACTAAAGTTTTTACTTTTTTATCCAAGTCAACAGCAAGATACCCTACAGGACTATTTTCTTTTGACAGTTTGATTAGTTCTTCTGGTGTCCTCTGAGAGAACAACAAACCAAATAAACGAGAAGCCATTAAACGAATCCACGTATGAGGAAAAAGTAAGTGATTTGAGATGGAGTCTGCAAAGAAAAATAAAGATAGACAGACTCATTAACTGAGTACGAGGTTTGTGAATAGCTTCAAAATCGATCTATTTGCATGGCAGAGTTGGAAAAAAGCTGCGGGTATGCGGGTACCACCCGGAGGAAGGCTTACTTTAGTGAGGAATGTTTAAAGTGAAAACACGTGAAACAACACATTCGGTAATCTGAGATAGTTACAATTGATCAAGCAAGGTGTCGAGAAGAAATGCGATTTGCAGCAAAACATTGGCTAACCAACAATTATGCAGCACGGCAGTGGTAGCAGTTACATGTGTGAGACATGTATACGCTGATGTCTGCTGTGATATCTATATCTTCGCAGCAGTCAAGGGTAGTTGGCAGGCTATCAGTCAGCAGCGGTCAGTTATTAGTAGCTATTGTAGTATGCCAAAGCTTACCTAGGAAAACCAAGGTACTGTAAAAGTCACGCAGTATTTATGAACGTTGCAAAACACAAAATTCTCGCTATATATTTTGAGGAAGGTTATCTAAACTTAAAAACCCATCCGGAGGAAGGTTGAATACTTTTTCCAACTCTGTTGCATGGTAAGTTCATTGGCGTAGTAATTTTGAAAAACAACGTTGTCTAAAGCCCGTTTTCCAGTCGTCGCTGAAACAGGCTCACAGCGAGCTGCGAGTACTTGCATCTAATTAAAAAGAACTCAGAGTGAAAAAATAACCACTGCGAGTTCTTTTTAATTAGATGCAAGTACTTGCTGCGAGCTGCGAGCCAGTTCCTCCGATGACTGGAGATCCGCCTTAACACTTTGAAGCCTGAGGACGAGTCTTTAAGGTTTATTCTGGCTAACGCCAGACGATTTTATTCAGCATAGGGAGAGGTCCAGGTCTCAAAGTGTTAAAACCGATCTTTTAACACTTTGAAGCCTGACGACGAGTCTTTAAGGTTTATTCTGGCTAACGCCAGACTATTTTATTCAGCATAGGGAGAGGTCCAGGCCTCAACGTGTTAAGTCCAGAAAATCAAAGCTAAAGTTTATGTAAATCAGGAGGATTCTTTATCAGATGAAACCACGGATATAGTACTGATTTCCTTTGTGTTTTCCTCATGGATTATTAACCCTTTGACAGACGACAATCGGACATTCTTGTCGCTACTCCGGCCTTTCACTCTGGCTAACGTCAGGCGATTTTACTTGTCAACTGGGTACCTCTTGCAGAAACTTGCCTGTTAGTGTTAATGGTGTTTTGAAAGTCAACTTAAATTGTTCAAATAATCGTAGCTTCCTTTACTCTACACACTCACTCCCTCCCTCCCTCCCTCGCTGTAGAATTGAAATAACGTTTAGCAGGTTTTTCCCCCTTATTTTCTCTTACCCCATGCTTCGTTCGTCATCTGTGTTTTTCCTCCTTTTAAAACTGAACATTCTTGCAGGATTTTAGTGAGGGTCATCAAAGCGTTAATCAAAAGATGATCCTTCAAGGTCTCTTGTTGTCTCACTTCTTCCATATCATCCTCAGTGGTCCCCTAGAAAGAAAGTGCATGTTGCTTCGTCATAACCAAGTTTGGTAGGGCGATCACGTGGTTTCCTTTTTTGACAAATGTTATTGGTTAATTTTTTAACGCGGGAAAAAGTCCGTACTACTGAAATTGTACAGCACCAAAGCATTTCAAGTAGAGTAGAGTAGAGTAGAGTAGAGTAGAGTAGAGTAGAGCAGAGCAGAGCAGAGCAGAGCAGAGCAGAGCAGAGCAGAGCAGAGCAGAGCAGAGCAGAGCAGAGCAGAGCAGAGCAGAGCAGAGCAGAGCAGAGCAGAGTAGAGTAGAGTAGAGTAGAGTAAAGTGGAGTACAATAGAGTGAAGTAGAGTGGAGTGGCAGGGAATGGAGTAGTGTAGAGTAGTAGCGGCGCTTGGGGTTGGTTTGGGGTTGGGGGGGGGGGGGCGCTCGCTCGTCGCCGCGGTCCCCCCCCCCCCCCAACCGCCGCTACGCTAACGGAAACGGGGGAAGTCTGCACGCAGGCTACCGCTACGCAGGCTAAAAACTGTATAATACTGTGTACAGCTGTCAAATAATTAAGTACGAACAGGAAATGACTATGGTTTGTAAACTGAACTCGTGGAGAAAATTTATTCATTCAGCTGTGGTCTGTCGGATATCATAAAGATCTTTCAAATTCTATTCATATGAAACTGAGGAATGTCAACAACGATGCACTTAAATTTGGACCGAAAAAAAATTATAAGGTACCCGTCCACTTTTGAATGTGTCTTTAGAGACACAAATACAAGCCAGGGTTCCCTAAAAACTCTTAATGTAAAGTCGAAGGTTTAACTTGTATGTATTTGTTGTTTGTCATGAAGTTAATCAGGTGATTACAAAGAACGAGGCAATTATGCTAATATATTATATGGAAACCATGAAAGTGAACGGGTATTGTATAAGTTTAGCTAAATCAAAAAACAAAAACTACAGATCGAGTAAGTTTAATTCGAGGTTTAATTCACTTTATTACATGCTATTACGCGGTAACCGGATACTTGTAATTTTGATAACCACACAGCTGTGTCCTCTCACAGTTTTAGGTCATGTTTCAATCATAAAAACATCCGATAGGCAAAATTCAAAATAAACTGTATTATGTGTCAAAGTAAAAAGGTGTGAAACTGCCGAGATTAGTTTTGATAACGAAATACTGACGTTTCGAGTGAACTCACTCTTGGTGGTTATCAAATCAAAAAAGTATCCGGTTACCGGCGTGTCATCATCATACTACATGATAAATCATAAAAATTGCTTTGCTTTGCTTAATTGTTCAATACGCTTAACACGACATACTATATAGACTTGGATCAAGTCTGTTTCTCTACCTAGAGAGACAGACTTGATCCAAGTCTAGACATACTACAACATCCTCCTTACATGTAATGCACCTTAAGCAATCAACAGAGAACAACAAGTCAAACACCCATCAGCTTTAGCAAGCTCGGATAAATCCAATCCAACTCGACGACAATTCAATGACTTGAGAACTTTCATACTTTGTGGGCCAATAGCTGTTTGATGAACCAAGACACCGTTTATATACAAACAATTCGCAGCCCTATCCTCTGGCAACGAAAGCTTGTTGTATTGAAACTTGCCATTTTCTTCCATCTCTTTCCAAACAGTTTCGGCTGCAGTGCTTTGCCCAACTGCGACCAAGTTAGGTCCAGCCATCGACAACACAGATTTCAAATGCAAGACGCCTTTGGGAACGTTAACTACAGATACAGGATACTGTGGAAAAGCTTTCCTTAGTGAATCAACGCCTTCTTTGTTCGTCCTCGACGACAAGCCTACGAAAAACTCTCGTCCTGTGAACATCACATCTCCTCCATCCACCACCGCTGGTGAATCGTCCATCTCGACGATCTTCAAGCCGAGGTCTTTCAAAGTTTTTCGTACTGCGGTCGTTTCGCCTTGTCGTGAAACGTGGCCAGGTCTGGTAATCAGAGCTGTTTCATCGCAAACTACGGCTGTATCATCAATGAAAACGCAATCAGGAAATTCGTCCTCAGCGGCCATCTCAATAACGGCAAGGCCAAGCTTCTTCAATGCCGCTACAAAAGTACTCCATTGCTCTCTAGATTTCGCCAAACTTATCGTTTCTTCCGGCTCTTCTAGTCTCAAAGCTGCGGCAGAAAAACTGTCAGGTACTCCCCGAACTACGGCTTTCGTATAACGAAACTCGCAAGACATGTTTCCTCGGGAAAAAATGACCGACCTTCACCACTTCACCCAAGATGTTTATAATATATTCTTTGTGCTTTTGATCAAAGATTCAAAGAAGTCGCCGCGACGGTTGCTAGGAAATGACTATTGTCACTTGACTAACTTGTAAACTGAACTCTTGTGGAAAATTTATTCACTCAGCTGGGGTCCGTCGGATACCAGAGTTCCCTAAAAACTCTTAATGTAAAGTCGAAGGTTTAACTTGTATGTGTTTGTTGTTTGGCATGAAGTTAATCAGGTGATTACAAAGAACGAGGCAATTGAATATGGCAAACTTTCCAGAATCTCAGAACCGATGCTAATATTATTATATGGAAACCATGAAAGTGAACGGATATTGTATAAGTGTAGCTAAATCAAAAAACAAAAAACTACAGATGGAGTAAGTTTAATTCGAGGTTTAATGCTATTACGCGGTAACCTGATACTTGTAATTTTGATAACCAACCCTGCTGTGTCACTGTCCTCTCACAGTTTTAGGTCATGTCTCAATGATAAGAGAATAAATAATGTCAGACCTTGTTACTAGTCGTCGAAAACATCCGATATAGGCAAAATCCAAAATAAACTGTATTATGTCAGAGTAAAAAGGTGCGAAACTGCCGAGATTAGTTTTGATAACGAAATACTGACGTTTCGAGCGGAGTCCTTCATCAGAGTGTGAAAAATCACTCTGGTGGTAATGAAGATTACGAAGTATCCCGGTTACCGCGTAAACGGCGTAATATTTAGTGAATTTTCTAAGTCATCATCATACTACATGATAAATCATAAAAATTGCTTTGCTTTACTTTGTTCAATACGCTAACGCGACATACTGACGTGACTCGGGTACGGCAAGTGTAAACTACATGAGTCAATTCCAACTGCGATCATCCCCCCCGGGCAAACCCCCGGGAATTTGACTTTTCCGAAAATTTTTTGTCAAATTCCCCACTATGCGGACCGAAAACACAGTCAAATGCCCCACTGTCTGGGACTGTCAAGGCTCTATTAAAAGATTTTGTTTGAAATATTTCATTCATAGACAACAAAAAATTCACCACCATGAAGTTTCAATCAACGTCCTTCTTTGCATTCCAGACTTTAAACAACGGCATTTTCAAATGTTCATGTGGAATATCGACAGAAAAGATCATGCAGACTGAAGAGATGGCTAGAACGAGGAGACTTTCTAACGTGCAACCGCCGACCAACGTTTTTCAATAGTCAAATGCCCGACCTGGGATTTGCTTTGCGTCAAATTCCCCCCTATACGGAGCTCACGCCTTGTGTCAAATGCCCGGGGTTTGCCCGGGGGGGGGGGGGGGGATGATCGCAGTTGGATTTGACTCGTACATAAGGCCCGTGGCGATTTTAGTTGCGATATATTTCTTACCCCGATGCATGCGATTGAATGAATGTCTCACCAAAGTATTGAACCTCATATAGCTCTTCCCAAATGGTCCAATACCTTCGTAAGTCAATCCATTCGATCGCATATGTCAGAAGGAGAAACATCGCCGGTGTATAAACCGGCCTTAACATGTAATACACCTAAGCAATCAACAGAGAACAACAAGTCAAACACCCATCAGTTTTAGCAAGCTCGGACAAATCCAATCCAACTCGACGACAATTCAATGACTTGAGAACTTTCATACTCTGTGGGCCAATAGCTGATTGATGAACCAAGACACCGTTTATATACAAACAATTCGCAGCCCTATCCTCTGGCAACGAAAGCTTCTTGTATTGAAACTTGCCATTTTCTTCCATCTCTTTCCAAACACTTTCGGCTGCAGTGCTTTGCCCAACTGCGACCAAGTTAGGTCCAGCCATCGACAACACAGATTTCAAATGCAAGACGCCTTTGGGAACGTTAACTACAGATACAGGATACTGTGGAAAAGCTTTCCTTAGTGAATCAACGCCTTCTTTGTTCGTCCTCGACGACAAGCCTACGAAAAACTCTCGTCCTGTGAACATCACATCTCCTCCATCCACCACCGCTGGTGAATCGTCCATCTCGACGATCTTCAAGCCGAGGTCTTTCAAAGCTTTTCGTACTGCGGTCGTTTCGCCTTGTCGTGAAACGTGGCCAGGTCTGGTAATCAGAGCTGTTTCATCGCAAACTACGGCTGTATCTTCAATGAAAACGCAATCAGGAAATTCGTCCTCAGCGGCCATCTCAGTAACGGCAAGGCCAAGCTTCTTCAATGCCGCTACAAAAGTACCCCATTGCTCTCTAGCTTTCGCCAAACTTATCGTTTCTTCCGGCTCTTCTAGTCTCAAAGCTGTGGCAGAAAAACTGTCAGGTACTCCCCGAACTACGGCTTTCGTATAACGAAACTCACAAGACATGATTCCTCGGGAAAAAATGGCCGACCTTCACCACTTCACCAAGATGTTTATAATATATTCTTTGTGCTTTTGATCAAAGATTCAAAGAAGTCGCCGCGACGGTTGCTAGGAAATGACTATTGTCACTTGACTAACTTGTAAACTGAACTCTTGTGGAAAATGTATTCACTCAGCTGGGGTCCGTCGGATACCAGGGTTCCCTAAAAACTCTTAATGTAAAGTCGAAGGTTTAAATTGTATGTGTTTGTTGTTTGGCATGAAGTTAATCAGGTGATTACAAAGAACGAGGCAATTGAATATGGCAAACTTTCCAGAATCTCAGAACCGATGCTAATATTATTATATGGAAACCATGAAAGTGAACGGGTATTGTATAAGTGTAGCTAAATCAAAAAACAAAAAACTACAGATGGAGTAAGTTTAATTCGAGGTTTAATGCTATTACGCGGTAACCTGATACTTGTAATTTTGATAACCAACCCTGCTGTGTCACTGTCCTCTCACAGTTTTAGGTCATGTCTCAATGATAAGAGAATAAATAATGTCAGACCTTGTTACTAGTCGTTGAAAACATCCGATATAGGCAAAATCCAAAATAAACTGTATTATGTCAAAGTGAAAAGATGGTAAACTGCCGAGATTAGTTTTGATAACGAAATACTGACGTTTCGAGCGGAGTCCTTCATCAGAGTGTGAAAAATCACTCTGGTGGTAATGAAGATTACGAAGTATCCCGGTTACCGCGTAAACGGCGTAATATTTAGTGAATTTTCTAAGTCATCATCATACTACATGATAAATCATAAAAATTGCTTTACTTTACTTTGTTCAATACGCTAACGCGACATACTGACGTGACTCGGGTACGGCAAGTGTAAACTACATGAGTCAATTCCAACTGCGATCATCCCCCCCGGGCAAACCCCCGGGAATTTGACTTTTCCGAAAAATTTTGGTCAAATTCCCCACTATGCGGACCGAAAACACAGTCAAATGCCCCACTGTCTGGGACTGTCAAGGCTCTATTAAAAGATTTTGTTTGAAATATTTCATTCATAGACAACAAAAAATTCACCACCATGAAGTTTCAATAAACGTCCTTCTTTGCATTCCAGACTTTAAACAACGGCATTTTCAAATGTTCATGTGGAATATCGACAGAAAAGATCATGCAGACTGAAGAGATGGCTAGAACGAGGAGATTTTCTAACGTGCAACCGCCGACCAACTTTTTTCAATAGTCAAATGCCCGACCTGGGATTTGCTTTGCGTCAAATTCCCACCTATAAGGAGCTCACGCCTTGTGTCAAATGCCCGGGGTTTGGGGATGATCGCAGTTGGATTTGACTCGTACATAAGGCCCGTGGCGATTTTAGTTGCGATATATTTCTTACCCCGACGCATGCGATTGAATGAATGTCTCACCAAAGTATTGAACCTCATATAGCTCTTCCCAAATGGTCCAATACCTTCGTAAGTCAATCCATTCGATCGCATATGTCAGAAGGAGAAACATCGCCGGTGTTAACCGCCTTCACATGTAATAGTAATACACCTAAGCAATCAACAGAGAACAACAAGTCAAACACCCATCAGTTTTAGCAAGCTCGGACAAATCCAATCCAACTCGACGACAATTCAATGACTTGAGAACTTTCATACTCTGTGGGCCAATAGCTGATTGATGAACCAAGACACCGTTTATATACAAACAATTCGCAGCCCTATCCTCTGGCAACGAAAGCTTCTTGTATTGAAACTTGCCATTTTCTTCCATCTCTTTCCAAACACTTTCGGCTGCAGTGCTTTGCCCAACTGCGACCAAGTTAGGTCCAGCCATCGACAACACAGATTTCAAATGCAAGACGCCTTTGGGAACGTTAACTACAGATACAGGATACTGTGGAAAAGCTTTCCTTAGTGAATCAACGCCTTCTTTGTTCGTCCTCGACGACAAGCCTACGAAAAACTCTCGTCCTGTGAACATCACATCTCCTCCATCCACCACCGCTGGTGAATCGTCCATCTCGACGATCTTCAAGCCGAGGTCTTTCAAAGCTTTTCGTACTGCGGTCGTTTCGCCTTGTCGTGAAACGTGGCCAGGTCTGGTAATCAGAGCTGTTTCATCGCAAACTACGGCTGTATCTTCAATGAAAACGCAATCAGGAAATTCGTCCTCAGCGGCCATCTCAGTAACGGCAAGGCCAAGCTTCTTCAATGCCGCTACAAAAGTACCCCATTGCTCTCTAGCTTTCGCCAAACTTATCGTTTCTTCCGGCTCTTCTAGTCTCAAAGCTGTGGCAGAAAAACTGTCAGGTACTCCCCGAACTACGGCTTTCGTATAACGAAACTCACAAGACATGATTCCTCGGGAAAAAATGGCCGACCTTCACCACTTCACCAAGATGTTTATAATATATTCTTTGTGCTTTTGATCAAAGATTCAAAGAAGTCGCCGCGACGGTTGCTAGGAAATGACTATTGTCACTTGACTAACTTGTAAACTGAACTCTTGTGGAAAATGTATTCACTCAGCTGGGTCCGTCGGATACCAGGGTTCCCTAAAAACTCTTAATGTAAAGTCGAAGGTTTAAATTGTATGTGTTTGTTGTTTGGCATGAAGTTAATCAGGTGATTACAAAGAACGAGGCAATTGAATATGGCAAACTTTCCAGAATCTCAGAACCGATGCTAATATTATTATATGGAAACCATGAAAGTGAACGGGTATTGTATAAGTGTAGCTAAATCAAAAAACAAAAAACTACAGATGGAGTAAGTTTAATTCGAGGTTTAATGCTATTACGCGGTAACCTGATACTTGTAATTTTGATAACCAACCCTGCTGTGTCACTGTCCTCTCACAGTTTTAGGTCATGTCTCAATGATAAGAGAATAAATAATGTCAGACCTTGTTACTAGTCGTTGAAAACATCCGATATAGGCAAAATCCAAAATAAACTGTATTATGTCAGAGTAAAAAGGTGCGAAACTGCCAAGATTAGTTTTGATTAAAGAAATACTGACGTTTCGAGCGGAGTCCTTCATCAGAGTGTGAAAAATCACTCTGGTGGTAATGAAGATTACGAAGTATCCCGGTTACCGCGTAAACGCCGTAATATTTAGTGAATTTTCTAAGTCATCATCATACTACATGATAAATCATAAAAATTGCTTTGCTTTACTTTGTTCAATACGCTAACCCGACATACTGACGTGACTCGGGTACGGCAAGTGTAAACTACATGAGTCAAACATCGCCGGTGTTAACCGGCCTTCACATGTAATAGTAGTACACCTAAGCAATCAACAGAGAGCAACAAGTCAAACACCCATCAGCTTTAGCAAGCTCGGATAAATCCAATCCAACTCGACGACAGTTCAATGACTTGAGAACTTTCATACTCTGTGGACCAATAGCTGTTTGATGAACCAAGACACCGTTTATATACAAACAATTCGCAGCCTTATCCTCTGGCAACGAAAGCTTGTTGTATTGAAACTTGCCATTTTCTTCCATCTCTTTCCAAACAGTTTCGGCAGCAGTGCTTTGCCCAACTGCGACCAAGTTAGGTCCAGCCATCGACAACACAGATTTCAAATGCAAGCCGCCTTTGGGAACGTTAATTACAGATACAGGATACTGTGGAAAAGCTTTCCTTAGTGAATCAACGCCTTCTTTGTTCGTCCTCGACGACAAGCCTACGAAAAACTCTCGTCCTGTGAACATCACATCTCCTCCATCCACCACCGCTGGTGAATCGTCCATCTCGACGATCTTCAAGCCGAGGTCTTTCAAAGTTTTTCGTACTGCGGTCGTTTCGCCTTGTCGTGAAACGTGGCCAGGTCTGGTAATCAGAGCTGTTTCATCGCAAACTACGGCCGTATCATCAATGAAAACGCAATCAGGAAATTCGTCCTCAGCGGCCATCTCAATAACGGCAAGGCCAAGCTTCTTCAATGCCGCTACATAAGTACTCCATTGCTCTCTAGCTTTCGCCAAACTTATCGTTTCTTCCGGCTCTTCTAGTCTCAAAGCTGCAGCAGAAAAACTGTCAGGTACTCCCCGAACTACGGCTTTCGTATAACGAAACTCACAAGACATGTTTCCTCGGGAAAAAATGACCGACCTTCACCACTTCACCAAGATGTTTATAATATATTCTTTGTGCTTTTGATCAAAGATTCAAAGAAGTCGCCGCGACGGTTGCTAGGAAATGACTATTGTCACTTGACTAACTTGTAAACTGAACTCTTGTGGAAAATTTATTCACTCAGCTGGGGTCCGTCGGATACCAGAGTTCCTTAAAAACTCTTAATGTAAAGTCGAAGGTTTAACTTGTATGTGTTTGTTGTTTGGCATGAAGTTAATCAGGTGATTACAAAGAACGAGGCAATTGAATATGGCAAACTTTCCAGAATCTCAGAACCGATGCTAATATTATTATATGGAAACCATGAAAGTGAACGGGTATTGTATAAGTGTAGCTAAATCAAAAAACAAAAAACTACAGATGGAGTAAGTTTAATTCGAGGTTTAATGCTATTACGCGGTAACCTGATACTTGTAATTTTGATAACCAACCCTGCTGTGTCACTGTCCTCTCACAGTTTTAGGTCATGTCTCAATGATAAGAGAATAAATAATGTCAGACCTTGTTACTAGTCGTCGAAAACATCCGATATAGGCAAAATCAAAAATAAACTGTATTATGTCAAAGTAAAAAGGTGCGAAACTGCCGAGATTAGTTTTGATTAAAGAAATACCAAATGGTTTTCCGTGTTTGGATACTCTGATCCAAACACGCGGGAAATTGCGAGACTGGAGAAAAGCGTAACAAAACACGAGCCGTAGGCGAGTGTTTTTAGCTTTTCGAAAGTCGAGCAATTTCCCAAGTGTTTGGATAAGAGCCTCCAAACACGGAAAAAACCATTTGGTATTTCTTTTATAAAATAATCACAAGTGAATATGATATACTGTCCGACATTTTCAAAAAATCGTTTTGGCGGGAATTTTCCGTGTTTGGATACTCTGATCCAAACACGGCAATTGACCAATCAGGGCTCGCGTAGTATACATGTTATTTTATAAAACGAAATACTGACGTTTCGAGCGGAGTCCTTCATCAGAGTGTGAAAAATCACTCTGGTGGTTATGAAGATTACGAAGTATCCCGGTTACCGCGTAAACGGCTTAATATTTAGTGAATTTTCTAAGTCGTCATCATACTACATGATAAATCATAAAAATTGCTTTGCTTTACTTTGTTCAATACGCTAACCCGACATACTGACGTGACTCGGGTACGGCAAGTGTAAACTACATGAGTCAATTCCAACTGCGATCATCCCCCCCCCCCCCCCCGCCCCCGGCAAACCCTGGTAATTTGACTTTTCCGAAAAAATTTGGTCAAATTCCCCACTATGCGGACCGAAAACACAGTCAAATGCCCCACTGTCTGGGACTGTCAAGGCTCTATTAAAAGATTTTGTTTAAAATATTTCATTCATAGACAACAAAAAATTCACTACCATGAAGTTTCAACGACGTCCTTCTTTGCATTCCAGACTTTAAACAACGGCATTTTCAAATGTTCATGTGGAATATCGACAGAAAAGATCATGCAGACTGAAGAGATGGCTAGAACGAGGAGATTTTCTAACGTGCAACCGCCGACCAACTTTTTTCAATAGTCAAATGCCCGACCTGGGATTTGCTTTGCGTCAAATTCCTGCCTATACGGAGCTCACCTTGGGTCAAATGCCCGGGGTTTGCCCGGGGGGGGGATGATCGCAGTTGGATTTGACTTGTACATAAGGCCCGTGGCGATTTTAGTTGCGATATATTTCTTACCCCGACGCATGCGATCGAATGAATGTCTCACCAAAGTATTGAACCTCATATAGCTCTTCCCAAATGGTCCAAATGGGAGGAGTCAAATGTAGAACAGTCACCTTCTCGCAAATGTAGAACAGTCACCTTCCAACGATCTTTCTTTACAAGAATGTGTAGAACATGGAACACTCTACCGTGCAAAATGCGTAGAAAGGGAACCACTCTTAGACAGTTCAAGAGCCAGCTTCAGCTTTACTACCAAGCAGCAGTGGAGCAGCAGAGCTGTGCGCCGGAGCCGGAGTGCCGGAGCCGGAGCTCCGGCATATTTTGCCGGAGCCGGAGCTCCGGCATATTTTGCCGGAGCCGGAGCCGGAGTTGGAAAACTCCGGCAAAAACTCCAGCAGACAAAATTATGAAAAATTATTTCATATTTCAATGAACTTTTGGTAATGGAAAAATTAAGTTGTTGAATGATTTGAAGTTACTATAAAGTTTAATTACTTGCTCCGATCCGTTTCGTGGTTTCGAAAATTCTGCAAGCTCATTGCTATCGCTCTTGATACAAAAATCCGCTGACCCCGATGTATTTTGGGCTCTTAGGATCCTTGACGAAGGGTCTTTGGCATTTTGCGCGAAACGTTGAGTCGACAGAGTCGTTGATTGTTTTCACTCATAAACTAGCCGATTTATTAATTTTATTTAATAATATATGGTTTCAACGAAAAGGAGTAAAAGAAATTCTGAAATTACACTGAAATACTTTCGCCTGCTTCCACTTTTAAATATGAAATTTCCTTAAAATTTCCTTGCCGGAGCCGGAGCCGGAGCAGGAGCCGGAGCCGGAGCTAAAATAACTGGAGTTTGCACAGCTCTATGGAGCAGCTGTACGACCCAGTCACCCAGAAGACCCGAGGTCATGGAAAACCATCTGCTTGAGATGCAACACAGCACACAGTCTTATTAGTGCGATCTGCTGTTGTATCTAATAACTAATTAATTGTTAATTATTGATTGTTGGTTGCTGATTGTTGGATACCGATTAATACTACGATTAATACTTGATAATTAGTAAATAAGAACTAATAATTAATACTTGACAATAATTAATGGTTAATAATTAATACTTACAAAATAATAATTAACACAACCTAAATAATTAATATGGCCTTTTCTTTTTGTTTGGGACCGCAGTAATTGGCGTTCGCTGTTGCGGCAACCCTGCCACATTATTATATATTTTACGATGTAACTTAACTTTCACTATGAGTAATTAAGTACTTATTTTTTTTAAAATTTTAATTAATTCCTAGTCTTGTTGAACCTTGTGGCAAAACTTAATAAAGAAATAAAAGTCAATCCATTCGATCGCATATGTCAGAAGGAGAAACATCGCCGGTGTTAACCGCCTTCACATGTAATAGTAATACACCTAAGCAATCAACAGAGAGCAACAAGTCAAACACCCATCCGCTTTAGCAAGCTCGGATAAATCCAATCCAACTCGACGACAATTCAATGACTTGAGAACTTTCATACTCTGTGGGCCAATAGCTGTTTGATGAACCAAGACACCGTTTATATACAAACAATTCGCAGCCTTATCCTCTGGCAACGAAAGCTTGTTGTATTGAAACTTGCCATTTTCTTCCATCTCTTTCCAAACACTTTCGGCTGCAGTGCTTTGCCCAACTGCGACCAAGTTAGGTCCAGCCATCGACAACACAGATTTCAAATGCAAGCCACCTTTGGGAACGTTAACTACAGATACAGGATACTGTGGAAAAGCTTTCCTTAGTGAATCAACGCCTTCTTTGTTCGTCCTCGACGACAAGCCTACGAAAAATTCTCGTCCTGTGAACATCACATCTCCTCCATCCACCATCGCTGGTTCGTCCATCTCGACGATCTTCAAGCCGAGGTCTTTCAAAGTTTTTCGTACTGCGGTCGTTTCGCCTTGTCGTGAAACGTGGCCAGGTCTGGTAATCAGAGCTGTTTCATCGCAAACTACGGCTGTATCTTCAATGAAAACGCAATCAGGAAAGTCGTCCTCAGCGGCCATCTCAGTAACGGCAAGGCCAAGCTTCTTCAATGCCGCTAGATAAGTACCCCATTGCTCTCTAGCTTTCGCCAAACTTATCGTTTCTTCCGGCTCTTCTAGTCTCAAAGCTGCGGCAGAAAAACTGTCAGGTACTCCCCGAACTACGGCTTTCGTATAACGAAACTCACAAGACATGATTCCTCGGGAAAAAATGGGCGACCTTCACTACTTCACCAAGATGTTTATAATATATTCTTTGTTCTTTTGATCAAAGAAGTCGCCGCGACGGTTGCTAGGCGACCATTGATTAATTATAGCGCCGAGTAAAAAAGCCTGGGTACGAAGTTGAGACACAGGGAGCCCAAATGTGACGCATGCAATGATCGTCTTTCGCATAACGAAACCATAGTTAATAGAAAACAAGACGCCTGGGTCAGGCAGTGACGGATCCAAGGGGGGTTATGGGGGTTGAACCCCCCCTGGCTTATTATATATGTATTCTTTGAACGGTATATAAAAACAAAAAATTTCCGGGGGAGCATAACCCCAGACCCCCCGAATTAAAAAAAATCCTGGACCCGTCCCTGGTCAGGCGTTCACTGGGGCTACTGCCAAAGCGCAGTAAATAGCCTGGGTACGAAGTTGAGACACAGGGAGCCCAAACGTGACGCATGCGATGATCGTCTTTCGCATATATAGGCAAAGCGCAGAAGCCGGCTTGGGTAAAAGATACGGATTGATCGAAGGCTGAATGTGGTGCATACTTCACACTGGTGAACATATTTACGATCACGACAGTTGTCAGCCACATCTGATCACTGTTAAACTACAAAGTCAGTCGGTCTATTTCGAAATCTCCAACAACGTGCAAGAACACCTCGATCAAAAGGCAAAGCTGTTCAATATTTTGTCCAACTCCAAAAGCAAAAGGAGCAAAGAACTTACAACATGCCTCACGGCCTCACTCCGTCACACGGCTAACAACTCACTGGAAGTATGAATAGTAGCGGAAGTAAAAAGTGCAAAAATGCAAAATCGTGACGCCCTGCCACCCCCCTCCCTAAAAAAAGGGGAAAAAACCCGAGCCGAAACCTATACTCGGCCTACCACAGGTGGCCTGAGTAATAAAGATGGTTTGGAAACGCGGTTAACTACGATTCATGTTGTGAAATAAAAGTAGCGTGCTGCGTAGGCAGTGTAGAAACAACAATCGAAATATAGTAAGGTTAGATATACTGCCGAAACAGAGAACGTAGGAGTCTAACGTTTCGAGCGAAGGGCGAAGGCCCTTCGCTCGAAAGACGAAGGCCCTTCGCTCGAAACGTTAGACCCCTACGTTCTACGATTCATGTTGAAAGGTACATGAAGGTGCACAAATCCTTTGTTTTAGGTTTATTAATATTTAAACAGTACGGTTGAGTGATTGGACCCAAACGTTGCTATTGGATGATTGCTTCATTATACAGAAAACACAATATGTCCAGTAATCGTAAAGTGCGCAAATTTCTATAAACCTGAACAAAAACATAAAACAATGACTCTTGTCGAGCTTCCAAACCATGTCTATTTTCTATTAACCATGACGAAACTCACAATACATGTTTTCTCTGAAAAAAATTTACCTTTTCATCGTAGTTTTCTGGCTTGATAATCTCGAATAGTATGGGTAAAAGATCTGGTAGACGACGGTCAAATGATTGTGTTTCAACTTCGACAAACAAACCACATACGTGACAAGCCAGTCGTTGAAGACTTATCTTAGGAGAAAGAAGACAGAGTGGTTAATTTTTGGCAGGTGGGGCAAAGTTAAGTAAAGTAAAGTAAAGTAAAGTAAAGTAAAGTAAAGTAAAGTAAAGTAAAGTAAAGTAAAGTAAAGTAAAGTAAAGTAAAGTAAAGTAAAGTAAAGTAAAGTAAAGTAAAGTAAAGTAAAGTAAAATAGAGTAGGGTGAAGTGAAGTAAAGTAAAGTGAAGTGAAGTAGAGTGAAGTCGAGTCGAGTCGAGTAGAGTAGAGTAGAGTAGAGTAGAGTAGAGTAGAGTAGAGTAGAGTAGAGTAGAGTAGAGTAGAGTAGAGTAGAGTAGAGTAGAGTAGAGTAGAGTAGAGTAGAGTAGAGTAGAGTAGAGTAGAGTAGAGTAGAGTAGAGTAGAGTAGAGTAGAGTAGAGTAGAGTAGAGTAGAGTAGAGTAGAGTAGAGTAGAGTAGAGTAGAGTAGAGTAGAGTAGAGTAGAGTAGAGTAGAGTAGAGTAGAGTAGAGTAAAGTAAAGTGGAGTAGAGTGAAGTGAAATAAAGTGGAGTACTGTATAGTAGAGAAGTGAAGTGAAGTGAAGTGGAATAGAGTGAAATGGAGTAGAGTAGGTAAAGTGAGGTGAAGTGAGGTGAAGTGAGGTGAAGTGAGGTGAAGTGAGATAAAGTGAGGTGAGATAAGGTGAGGTAAAGTAAGTTGAAAGAGATAAGTAAAGTGAAGTGAGGTAAAATAAAATAACTGCAAACTACTTTACTCTTACCTTTTCTTCATTTATCCAAGTCAGAAGAATTGTAAACAGATTGTCTCTTCGTTCAACATCAAGCTAGGAGGGAAAAAAAGTAAACACTTTTACACAAGGGCAAAAACTATTCAAAAACGCCAATATTTAAAGAAAATAACGTCTCCGTTTTTAAACAAAAACAAATTAGTGTAGACATGGCATAAGCACTTTAAATTTCACTTGTTATATCTTATATCATAGTCAATCGAGATATGGGCTGGAAACTGGGCAAACTTCAAAGCGGCTATAATGAGCTGGGATTTTATGTTGAACCGTACCTTACACCGTGCACATCCTTTGTCTTAGGTTTATTAATATTTAAATAGCACAGACCATATCTCGATTGACTATGCTTATATTATCAAGTAGGACAGAATTTATTTTTCTTATACTGAATTTCTTAAAAGGTTTACGATTTTCTCGGCCTTGAGGTAGAGCTGACACTTTGTTTCCCATGCTTGGTTCGCTTAAAAAAACAACTGATAGATATGAGAAGGAACTCACTTTTCCCAGCAAAGTTTTAATAGTTACTGCAGTCAGTTTTCGGCAATTGGTAGACTCATCATTGACCAATCTCGTACAGAGTGGAAGGAAGAATAAACCCGCGTTGTTGAAAACTACTTTCTAAAATAAAACAAAAAACAACGCTAACACACACACGGCACACAAAGGGGGTGTTTACATGAGGCCGGCCTGAACTTGGACCGGCCTGAACTTGGACCGGCCTGAATTTTGCATTTCGGTTTTTGTTTACACGAGGCCGGTCTTGAAATTATATACGCTTAGTTTCGTTGTTGCTTCAAAATTCGTGTCAATTGTTTTCCAGCTCGTGACCGCCAGAGAAGCATTATTTTATGTAGAGTTGACACCAATCTTACTTCAGCTCATAGGCCGGCCTCAAAACTTCAGTTCGGTCTAGCAGGCGACCTGAGATTAGGCTGGCGTAAACTGAATCTCAGACCGGACTCATGAAAACGATATATAGTAAAAACACTACAACCAACCCGAAATCAGTCCAGCCTGAGTTCGGGCAGGGCTCATGTAAACACCACCTTACACTCACCCCCACCCCCCCGACTGCTACACATACACATACACATAATTAATAACGTATTTATATTTGGTTTTCAAAACATTAGGGTCCCTTACCTCAGGAAAAGATGTAATTATTGTTATTATCATTTCAAGCGTTGACTCCCGTCCACTAGCAAATTCATATCTATGTGTAAAGAAAATGAAATCAGGTGATTTCGAAACAAACAAATAAAAGAAGAAACGAGTAATGTTTGACATTTCACCTAATCTAAGTATTTTTGTTTTGTTTTGTTTTGTTTTTGTACTTTGCTTGAGATTATTCTATAACATGATATACTGTATCAAAATTAATTCCTCTAAACTTACTCAAGTTGACTGACAAAGAATTCCAAATATCTTCGCAGTTTTTTGCCCAACGAATAGTCCAATAAAAATTGCAACATAACCTGAAATATATATTAAGAAACCAAGATGTTTACTTCAATTCACTATGACTACGTTTATGCTTTCTGTGAACTTTAATACGCTCATTGGGCTTTCTTATTTGGCTAAACAGTGCATTATCCTCGATATCCTCACATTATCCTCAGTATCCTAACATTGTCCTCAGTATCCTGACATTATCCTCAGTATCCTAAAATTGTCTTCAATATCCTAACATTATCCTCAGTATCCTAACATTTATTTATTTATTTATTTATTTATTAAGTTTTGCCACAAGGTTCAACAAGACTAGGAATTAATTAAAATTAAAAAAAAAAGAAAAAAAAAAAAGTACTTAATTAATTTACTCATTTATTTCCTCAGTATCCTGACATTATCCTCAGTATCCTGACAATTATACTCAGTATCCTAAGATTACCCTCAGTATCCTAACATTATCCTCGGTATCCTAAAATTGTCTTCAATATCCTAACATTATCCTCAGTATCCTAACATTATCCTCAGTATCCTGACATTATCCTCAGTATCCTGACAATTATACTCAGTATCCTAAGATTACCCTCAGTATCCTAACATTATCCTCAGTATCCTAAAATTGTCTTCAATATCCTAACATTGTCCTCAATATCCTAACATTATCCTCAGTATCCTAACAATTATCCTCAGTATCCTAAGAGTATCCTAAGATTATCCTAAGTATCCTAACATTATCCTTAGTATCCCAAGATATACACAGTGAGTTAGTATCCTAACGAAACCTTAATGAAACGTTCATAAGCGAGTTCGCCGCCATCACCGACAAACGTAACAAAAAGATATATTACCGCTGTTCGCTCGCGGGCCACTAACCTGTCTACACTGAAGTCGTACAGATGATGAACTATCCGTAACTGACAACTCCGCCACTTTAAGCATGACGTCATTGATCTCAGCGACTTGCAACTTGCGTGATAAAATGGCCTAAAAAGGGAAAAGGACTTTCTTTCAACTGTTCACACTAAGTCGTAAGTTCTTCTTTATAAAAGGTCATCTCTATGGATACCTTTAGTAAAGGAAACGCGCTGCTTTGTCTGGTGTGGTCGTGCATGTCCTCTTCTACGAAAGTCAGAAGAATCTAAAACAAAACGTATGTAGTTGAAGCACGTTAATGTCGTGATGCATGTCAAAGCTTCAGTTGTTTTATTAGTTAGTATAGTAATTAATAGATTGACTAATGAATTGATGGATAGATAGATAGATGGACCGTTGGGATTGGTTGGTTTGTTAGTTGGTTCGTTCGTTCGTAAGCGAGTCAGTCAGTCAGTCAGTCAGTCAGTCAGTCAGTCAGTCGGTCGGTCGGTCGGTCAGTCAGTCAGTCGGTCGGTCGGTCGGTCGGTCGGTCGGTCGGTCGGTCAGTCGGTCGGTCACTCACCCTCAGCTGCCTATCCGTCACTTTGAGCTCGGTAAAATCTCGAATCAGAACAGTTATTGTCTACAAGAGAAAGTACACCAGGATTAGTCCGGTTGATTAATACTTTAAATTCTTCCAACTTTCAGTTGTACTCCCATAACACGTTTAGAAACACGGTAAATATTCATTAAGTTAACAATACCTTGAATGCTGACAGCACCATCTCGTAGTTATCACCAGACGCACCCCCCGTGCGAGCATGAAGCTTGAGTAACTTGAACAGTCTGCTGGCTATTCCCAAGACGTGAACTTTCAGAGAAGGCAGGGGGAACTTGACCACCAAGCAGAAACAACGCAAAGCTAAAGTCGTGATCTATAAACGAAATATGATTTGTTCTACGTTCAAAATAAACAATCTTGTAACCCACAATCTTCTGATCAACCTCGTACACAAGTGCCAGGAGTAAAAAGCTTTACTAAAAGCCCCATTCTCGAGCTTGAGACTCATGTGAGTAGACTTTAGTTCGTCTCTCCTGTGCTTCGAGGATTTTTCGCCGGGTTCTCCGGTTTTCCTCCCTCCTTACTTTTGGGCTTTACGTTCGTCTACAGTAAATATTCTGAGTTCTACTACACTGAGGGCCTGTTTATATATATATGGAGGCGAGTTACCCAGTCAGGTACATGGCGAGTTCCCGGTCGGTAGAACAAACACTGTTTTTCCAACTGCAGTGTTTATATGAGGCAGACGAGTAACTCGCACTGGCGAGAACTCGGCACTGGCAGCCGGGATCTCGGCAAAGCGGGATAAACATTTCCCCATATAAACACTTTCCTCCGGGTAACTCGGCATAGCGGGATGAACTTTCTATATTCATTATTTATGTCACTTTTGTTGATGCTAATCATCTCAAAATTACAACTTGCCAGTTAACTCGCTTCCATATAAACGGAATATAAAGTTTATCCCGGCAAACCGGGTAACTCGGCTCCATATAAACAGACCCTAAATATGACTATTCTTATACAAAATATTGCAGTTTCACCTTGACATGCTTTGAATGCAAAGCCTCGCTCAGAACAGCAACAAAAGGGTCCAACATTTTAACATGTTTGTTTTCGGAAGAAACTAACTTCTGTCGTTTTAAGGCTGTAAGCAGCAACTGAAACAGACACAGAAAACCCAGCAGTTTAGACAATACAGAGAATTAAACGTGCATGCAATATTACCAAATTTATTTTGCAGCTTCAAAGTCTCCTCGACCTTTTTCACCCATGTTTTCTCACCTGAAGTCCAAATGTGACCAGAACATGAGCATTAGTCTTGTGGCTAACCTCAGGAGCTTTTCCGCCTCTTGAAGGATTCGCGGGAACAATGTACGTGTCGGAGGTTCGCAAACGAGGGTCTTGATCTATCACGGTTTGCTCTGTCGCTCTAAACAAGGTTTGGGAATAAAATATTTAACAATAATGTTAATTTGCGTTTCCTTCCTTTCTTCCTTCCTTCCTTCCTTCCTTCCTTCCTTCCTTCCTTCCTCCCTCCCTCCCTCCCTCCCTCCCTCCCTCCCTCCCTCCCTCCCTCCCTCCCTCCCTCCCTCCCTCCCTCCCTCCCTCCCTCCCTCCCTCCCTCCCTCCCTCCCTCCCTCCCTCCCTCCCTCCCTCCCTCCCTCCCTCCCTCCCTCCCTCCCTCCCTCCCTCCCTCCCTCCCTCCCTCCTCCCTCCCTCCCTCCCCTCCCTCCCTCCCTCCCTCCCTCCAGGGTACTAACTTGTTGTTTTTCAAAAGTGGCAATCTCTCGTTAATCAATCCGTGAACAAACACCAACATTTGTTCTGGAGAAAATAAGGGATTCTTTTGAAGCCCAACGCTAATTCGACGAAGAACTTCTTCGACACGGTGCGAAGTTTTGTGGCTCTGTGTTTCATCCAGAACCTAAACACGAACAAAAACATATTGTTACCATGCATACAGTGTTAGATTGCCTTTAGAGGCTCTTCATCAGAGTGAAATGTGATGTACATTATATACTTCATAATCGAATTAATATACAGCTTTAGTTTTGAACTTTGCAGCTCAGAACTTCAACATAAGACAATTGAGACTAAAAATAACGCCGCTTCAAAAGTATAAATTACTAAACCACGCCTCTAAAGTACACTACCTCTTTCAATGGTGTTATGATCGCCATAAGTTGAGCTGCAGTGATCTTCTTGGCCAATATTTCAATGGACTCAAAACTTTTTGTACTTTTAGCTTCTGGTAACTTGGTGGCGATTTTATCAACTTCGCGTTCTCGAGCTGGTTCGCCAAAAAGATCTTCCACCAAAACCTTATCAAGGAAGTAAGTGTTTTGAAATAATACTGCGATAAATATTGTGCGTTTTAGAAAACATTTTAATATTAGTAATTTTAGTGAAGTGAAGTGAAGTGAAGTGAAGTGAAGTGAAGTGAAGTGAAGTGTGGTGTGGCGTAATATGGTGTAGTGTGGTGTGGCGTGGTGTGGTGGTGTGTGGTTTGCTGTGGTGTGGTGTAGTGTAGTGTAGTGTAGTGTAGTGTAGTGTAGTGTAGTGTAGTGTAGTGTAGTGTAGTGTAGTGTAGTGTAGTGTAGTGTAGTGTAGTGTAGTGTAGTGTAGTGTAGTGTAGTGTAGTGTAGTGTAGTGTAGTGTAGTGTAGTGTAGTGTAGTGTAGTGTAGTGTAGAAACAAAGGAACCACCACGCTTACCTCAACGATACTTTTGACAGAAACATCAAGTCCTCCATCAGGAATATGTTCCTCAAACTTGGTTAAAAGATAATGTACTGTCGATCCAAGGACATGAAGCTAAAAATCAACAAAACAATGCAAGATATTAAATCATGTCATAACTATACCTCCATAACTAAACTTTCTAATGACCTTCTAGATGCTCTAACCATTGAGCCACTGAGGCTCAGATGGAGAACTAAGGTTGCAAATTCAAACTGGGCATTAGAAGATTGCAGGTTCGAACCCTGTCTGGGGCTCAGAAATCTTTTCTGAGTAATTGAGTTTGACGAACGTCCACGAAACCGTCTGTTATATTAGAAGTTAATATCAAACCTGATAGCCTTTCAAAAGGGAACTTCGTAATTCGTTCAGAATAAAAGGAAAATAATAAATTCCCAAAGAGTTGGTGATCTTAGAAAGCGTTCCTCTCGCTGTTTCGCGGACTTCAAAAGCGCGACTTTTCAAAGCTTGACAAATACGGATTAACAAGCTAAAAAAAAGAAGAAGAAAACGTGATTTATATGCAGCAGTCAATGTTAGAACAAATTGCCAATAAAGTCGAACAACTACACAAGCAAAACAAGAAAGAAGTTTTCCAAAATCCATATTATCAAACACAGCGGAACCCTGACCCCAGATATGGTTAAGTAATCCAGAAGACTTGTAAATTGATGCGAAACAAAATGTTCCCTATTTGAGAACTTCTGAGGCAACACAATCGATATAAATATGGTAAGGTTAAGGCCTGGCCAAACGCTTTCAAATTTCATTCAACATCGTTCAACATTGTTGAATTCAACCGTAATTCAACATGTTGAAAGCGTTTGGCCACCCTGTTGAATGATGTTGAACGTGGTTGAATGGTGTTGAATGATGTTGAACGAAATTTGAACATGTTCAAATTTTCGTTCAACATGCGTTCAACAATGTTGAACGATGTTGCATGAAATGTTGAAAGCGTTTGGCCAGGCCTTTAGATATACTACCGAAACAGAGAACGTGGAGTCTAATATTTTGAGCGAAGGCCCTTCGTCAGAGAGAAACGTAAAGAGTGAGTTTACGTGAGTTTATTTAGAAAAGATAGTCGAATATCTAGCTGTTCATCAATTACTCACCCAGGTAAATTAATTAGACATAGCTGAGAAAAGGAAGAAACGCGAAAAAAAAAAAGTAAAATAAGAAAAAAGATGGAAAAGAGAAGAAAAGAAAAAAAGAAAACTAAGGAAAGAATAAAAGAAAAAAAAAAGGAAAAGGAATAGAAGGAAGGAAGAAAGGATGAAAAGAAAGAAGGAAAAAAAAAGAAAGGAAGGAGGAAAAGGAAAAAGGAGGAAGAAGAAAAAAAAAGAAAGGAGGAAGGAAAAAAGAAGGAAAAGGAAAAGGAAAAAGAAAAAAAAGGGAAGGAAAGGAAAAAAAAAAAGGAAAGAAAAAAAAAAAGAAAGGAAGAAGAGAAGGAAGGATAATGAGACAAAACGTAAGAAATAAGAAAGGTGAAAAAGGAAAGAAAAAAAGAAAAGAAAAAAGAGCTTTTGTGAAGTTGCGGGAGAATTCTTGTTGTAATAGTGAGGGGAAAAAAAGAGGGAAGGAGGGGAAGGAAGAAAAGAAGAAAGGAGGAAAGAAAGAAAAGAAAGGAAGAAGAGAAGGAAGGATGATGAGACAAAACGTAAGAAATAAGAAAGGTGAAAAAGGAAAGAAAAAGGAAGAAAGACCCTATCTATACCTTTTTCGTTAAGCACTTGTGAAGTTGCGGGAGAATTCTTGTTGTAATAGTCTCGTGAATTTTTAATTTCAATTTAAGAGGACACTCGTCTACTTTGCCAGTTTCATCTCCTGTACCCATTTGGTCGCCATCTTCATCTTCGTCATTCTCTTTCAATTCTTTAACGCCTGCCGTGCTGGGAAAGTTCGTACACACAGCACCTAAAAACAATGCATGATTATGAATTTCCTTTGTAGGCTTTTGTCGCTACTTCGGGATGTTCGTTCGTTGAATTATTTGATAAACTATAAACTCGGTCCGCGTTTACAAAAGTATTGTTTTGTTAGCGTTTGTTGTACAGGCTTTGTTAGATGAAGCTTGTAGCTTAAATTATCTATCGTGTTGAGATATAGGTGAAGTAATATTTAAAACACGAGCAGGAGTGTTTTATCAGATTTAAAACCACGAGGGCGCAGCCCGAGTGTTTTAGATCTGATAAAACACGTGATGCGAGTGTTTTGAATGGCTTCAAAAACGATTCGTTATTGGATGTTATGTTCATTAGTATTCTTTATAAAAATTGTACGTTCATTAGTATTCTTTATATAAAATTGTATGTTCATTAGTATTCTTTATATAAAATTGTATGTTCATTAGTATTCTTTCTGACGTCAAGAAGTTTTATCAGGTATAAAACCACGGACATGGTACTGATTTCCTTTGTGTTTTCCTCATGAATTATTAATGAGTTTTTGAATAATAAATCAAAGTAAATCAGATGTTAAAACTCTGAGCTCTAAACGCTGGCGAAACTCAAAAACATTACAAAGCATGACAAAACAACAAGTTGAAAGTACCACGCTAACACAAAAGTGTAAAAAAAGTAGAGTGCCGCGTAGGCAGTGTTTTAGATAGAGCAAAGTGAAAACGTAGTAAACCGCCGAGAATAGTTTTGATAACGAAATACTGACGTTTCGAGCAGAGCCCTTCATCAGAGTAAAATGTGATGAAGAGTTCTGCTCGAAACGACAGTATTTCGTTCTCAAAAATACTCTCAAAAGTTTACCATCTTTTCACTTTCCACTCATAATAACACAAGTATTGTTTTCAAACTATCATAATGTTGAGGTTCTACAATAGCTTCATTCACTAAAATACCTTCAGTGTTTTTTTCTTGTAATGTGGTAAGATCAAAATGAAATGACTCCAATATACTCACTACAATTCTGGAAGAAAAATTCGCCATTAAGGTTTAAAAATAAGACCAAGCGATTCAGAAGGCATTCGTATAATAATAAATAAAATACAAGCCAAGGCGAGCAAGAAAGGAAAGGACAAGCTTAGGCAAGACAAAGGAAGCATTATCGAAGCGACAAGTTGGGAAAACTACTGACATTCTTAGCAATACCAAATGTAATGTGTAATGTAATGTGTAATGCAATGTAACGTAACGCAATGCAATATAACGTAATGTAATGTAATGTAATAACGCGAAACGTTGCAATATACGAAGAAAATAATTCGTTCATATAAATTCAACTTACCTCACAATAATTTTCTGCATTTCTTTATCTCGTGGCAAAATCCTCAAATAATACCGCAATAAATTAGAATATTTTTGCCACGAAAGTTGACGGCTGATTGCAGCAATTGCATTGATCGCTTCAGTGACGACGTTGTGGTCCTTGGACGACTTGTACTCGTAGATAAAGTGAGTTACCAAAGGAAGAATGAAGGAAGATAATGTATGAGTGGAAAATGAGGTTTCCTCGCATGTGCTTGAGAATTTACGTAACGCTCTGATTCGACGATGCACCTGAAACAGTAACAGACAGATTCGGAATAACAATCGAAATATAGTAAGGTTATAGATATACTGCCGAAACAGAGAACGTAGGAATCTAACGTTTCGAATCTAACGCTTCTCTGGAGAAGGGCCTTCGCTCGAAACGTTGGATTCCCACGTTCTCTGTTTCGGCAGTATATCTAACCTTACTATATTTCGATTGTTGTTTCTACACTGCCTACGCAGCACGCTATACTTTTATTTCAGATTCGGAATAAGTCATTTGCTCGATGACGTTGGGTGATTACAACCTGCCAGAATGCTTTGCCAGTATTCTAGGGTTTCGGCTAAAATGGATGACTCAAAGGGACCCGTCCTGTCATTTCGCGGCTTTTCCAAAACATGTCGTCAAATACGTTTTTTTTCAAAAAGCCAGGGGATAAACCACATTCCTGATTAGGGTTTATGTTGTGGTGGGTATCGAAAAGATTGCTAAAATGCTGGAAAAACTCATGCCTGAAACTTGACGACAAATTTGAAGAAAAAGAAAATTGACGACGTATTTTAGAAAAGCCGCGAAAGGACTGGACGGGGCCTTTTGAGTCATCCCTTTTAGCCGAAACCCTATAGAATACTGGCAAAGCATTCTGGTACTTGTAGTCACCCAATGCCATCGTACGTCAACGTGCAAATGGCTCTCTCCTCCGCAGAGGTTCTTTCGGAGATCGGAGATTTCGGTGATCGTCGGAGATGTGTCGGAATAGCCAGCTGGACATAAGTAGTGCGGGCGAAACACCGGAACGGGACAAAATCAAAATAACCTCTGCCAGATTTCTGTCGGTTTCTTGCACAAGATGTCGGTTTCTTGCAGGACTTGCTAATTCACAGATAACTAAGCCATCCATGTCTATATTAGTAACACATTTGTTGGTAAGTGAGTATCACATGTTTATAACATGTCTTTTTGTGAAAAAGACAAAATATATAATTATACTTTGCCGTTTAATATATCAGACGAGCTTACATCTTAAACATGCTTATAAACATGCTTACATCCCGACGTGTATCTCACATTGAAAAAACAAACTTTCCTAATTTGTCCACACATTCAATTAACAATGGTCATGTAACTTTCTGCTATATTTGACATCTTTTCCACAACCTACATTTCCAAAAATTATTGACACCCCCCTGATGCCGCCATATTGAGACAGAAATCTGGCAGAGGTTCTTTTTTCTCTTTCTTTTCCGCTTTCCGCCCGCACTCTTTATGTCCAGCTGGCGATTCCGACACATCTCCGACGATCCCCGAAATCTCCGAAAGAACCTCTGCGGAGGAGAGAGTTCAAATGGCCTATTGACGGTACCGAAAAAGATGGCAGCGATACATTTAACCATAAGTGTTTAAACTAAAACTAAACTAATCTTATATACTGGATAGCTCTATCAGTTAATAGCTAACTGTTCTCCCTAGAGGTCCAGTAAGGGCCATCCCTCATTGATCCAGTGTTTCTACAGGAGGAAACCGGAGTACCCGGAGGAAACCTGTGGTGTTTGGTAGAGTCAAACTGGAAGCACTCTTCTCATATGCAGCCAAGGTGAAATTTTAATCAGATAACTGCTGAGAGCAGGAATTGAACCCAGGTCGCAGAGGTGAAAGGCACGTGCACTAACCACTGTGCCACCAACACACCCCCTTTACCGTGTTTCATCAGGGGACTCCAAACACTCGAAAATAATAAAATCCTCGGGGCTACGCCCTCGGTTTTCATTTGTTTTCTCGTGTTTGGAACCCCTGATGAAACACTCAAACTCGTGTTTGATCTATTACTTGTCAAACGCAATGAAATGATATAGCAAAATTCCAGCATTTAGCACCGAACACAAGCAGCTGTGATGTCGAGCTATTCTATTTACTTACCTGGATATGAACAATGTTTTCAAAGAAGTCCACTTCAGCATCATCGTTTGTGAGAGGCTTCAGGTCAAGCAGCGAGAAATGGTCAAAACGTTTTACTAAGCTGCCAAGAACCAGCACGAATTCGTTTCTCGCCCCCTAAAATGAAGCATTAAATGAAACATATGATGGTTAAGACAACTTATGAACCTTGTTTCCTCGGTCTGTACAGAAAAAAAACAACTAAGGGGGCTTTCCATTTACGCGGTTAGATCGGTCTGTCCGGTCAAATGGAACACAATATACGGTTGAGACTTGGGACTGTCAGACTGGAAAATTTGGTCCTAATCAAAAGCAAGTCCATTTTGGCCGGACTGACCGGTCTGGCCTTGTAACTTGGAAAGCGCCCTAAGGCAAATAGGACTTGTTAACCCATTACTGTCTAGGATGGCTGAACGTTCTCGTCTTAAAAGAAAAAAACAACGAGTAAAATACTCTGGCTTTAGCATGGTCTTAGTCAGCAAGCCAGCCATATTTTTGGACGGCCTTTGTAAATTTTGGACGGCTATTTGAAAAGACGGCTTTTGGACGACCGTGTAATAGATTAAAGTAGTGTGCAGCGTAGGCAGTGTTGAGACACAAATCGAAATATAGTAAGCTAGGTTAGATATACTGCCGAAACAGAGAACGTAGGAATCTAACGTTTCGAGCGAAGGCCCTTCACTCTTTACGTTTCTCTCTGACGAAGGGCCTTCGCTCGAAACGTTAGATTCCTACGTTCTCTGTTTCGGCAGTATATCTAACCTAAGTTACTATATTTCGATTGTTGTTTCAACACTGCCTACGCAGCACGCTACTTTTATTTCACTATATGAAATTTAGTAAGGTTGGATATACTGTGGAAACAGAGAACGTAGGAGTCTAACGTTTCGAGGCCGTTCGTCAGAGAGAAACGTGACATCTCTCTGACGAAGGGCCTTCGCTCGAAAAACCTTACTATATTGTGATTTGTATTTCAACACACTGCCTACGCAGAACACTACTTTTATTTCACTGTGTGTATAAGATTGACGGTTTTTTGACTCGGCTCAATCAGAACAGTTCCTAGCTAAGACACTGGACGTTACACAAAATCAAATAATAGAGGTTGTTTTTGACCGGCTCAGGCAAGAATGAGTTAACGAGGGTTAACCAAGGTTAACGAGGGTTAACCAAGGTTAACGAGGGTTAACAAGGAATAACGAGGATTAACAGGGGTTAAAGAGGTTATCCAGGGTTGCGATGGTTCCAACATTCAGATTAATCTTACCTCTTGTTTCGATTTAACTGCTTCTCTTATGGCCGGTATGAGACACCCAAGAACGAGAACATTAAACCACGTGCCTGATTCATCCTTACCCACTCTATCCACAACAGCCCGAATGAAGCCAACAGCACTGTACCTCAGTGCCATGTCTGTCGTTCTCATCGAAAAATACGTAGCATTCAGAAGTAATGGCATAACCACTTCGGCTTCGAAGTTCTCAGTCTGAATCAACTTTCCAGCCTGCGAGAAGGCGTCGAGTCTAGCCTCAAAATCAGGCTCATCCAACTGTTTCTTACTCCAGGAGTTCATCGCGTGTAATAACTTAACTTCCTCGCCATGACTGCCGCTATTCTCTGCTATGCTTGAAAACACTCTGCAAAGCTCACACCTCGCTTCTCTCTTGTGTAAGGTCGAGAACAGTCTCGATAATGGCGTATAGAAAACAGTCGGGTCTGTCACGTTTTTTAAAAGGTTCGTAATCGATTTGAGCATACCAATTTGGGCCTCCTCTTTGCGAGTTGCGTTTAAGATGGGGATTATTAAACGGACTAGAAGTAGGGATTGGTCAGGGTCAACAATGAAAGGACTGATCTTTGATAAAACTGAGAGTTCGAGTTTTGAGACAGCAGAAATATTAGAGAGTTTTCCTTTGGCCTTTGCAAGATCCTTTGAAGTTCTTTTGACGGATTTGCTCAAGTAATCCAGCAACGTCGAGACATGTGGGAGAACGAGTTGAGTGCCATAAGAAATTGATTCATGAGAGGAAACTGCATCAGAGCTATAGCAAAATAAAAAGTTCAAATTAAGTTCAAATGAAGTCGAATCACTGCCCTTCCTTCCTTCCTTTCCCTCCCTCCCTCCCTCCCTCCCTCCTTCGTTCGTTCTTTGGTTCGTTCCTTTTCTCCTTCCTTCCTTCCTTTCTTCCTTCCTTTCTTCCTTCCTCCCTTCCTTCCTTCCTTCCTCCCTCCCTCCCTCCCTCCCTCCCTCCCTCCCTCCCTCCCTCCCTCCCTCCCTCCCTCCCTCCCTCCCTCCCTCCCTCCCTCCCCCTCCCTCCCTCCCTCCCTCCCTCCCTCCCTCCCTCCCTCCCCCCACCCATCCTCTCCATCCCTCCCCCACCCATCCTCTCCATCACATTTCCTATACACGTAATTACCTTAACTCGCAACCCAGATGCATAAGATCGCTTTTCTCTTCAGAATCGGATTCAAAACCATTGTGTGAAAGAAGACGGTCGGCTATTTCCATCACCATGGCTACCACTGGCGCTTGCACGTGACTTGACGACAAACAAGCAAACACGTGAACCAACAATCCTTCAGTTGAGCCCACAGGCACGCGAGACAGCAGTGGGAAGAACCGTGGGTTTTTACTCCAAACGTTCAACAATCGAAGAAGTGAAGTGGGACTTTGAAGAGATTCGAAACGTAACTTTTCAATCTAAATTTAAAAACGTTTAAAATCAGAAAGCAATGAAAAACGAACGAACGAATGAATAAATAAGTGAGTAAGTAAATAGATAAAAATTAAGTAAATAAATAAATAAATATCCTTCAAAAAATAAGCAAAGTTTTGTGCCTACTTACATGAGGCCAGACAGCAAACTCAAAAACATTTTCAGCAATTGAAGCAAAGTCATAATGTGGAAAGACGTCAAAGAATTTTGTCAAGCATTTCATTCCGAGTTGGCGAACAGCTTTGATATTTGAGAGGTATCTAGGCTCAAGCTGAAAAAGATATTATAAGACGTCTAGTTAAGTAGAAGTGCTGTAATCAATTAACTAGAAGTCGCGTTACTTCATGAGTCAAATCACAAGTCAAGTCTCAAGTCAAGTCACATGTCAAGTCACAAATCAAGTCAAGTCAAGTCAAGTCAAGTCAAGTCACACGTCAAGTCACACGTCAAGTCAAGTCAAGTCAAGTCTCAAGTCAAGTCTCAAGTCAAGTCAAGTCACACGTCAAGTCTCAAGTCAAGTCACAAGTCAAGTCAAGTCAAGTCACAAATCGAGTCTCAAGTCAAGTCAAGTCTCAAGTCAAGTCAAGTCACAAATCGAGTCTCAAGTCAAGTCACAAATCGAGTCTCAAGTCAAGTCACAAATCGAGTCTCAAGTCAAGTCAAGTCTCAAGTCAAGTCACAAATCGAGTCTCAAGTGAAGTCAAGCTAGTCAAGTCAAGTCAAGTCACAAATCGAGTCTCAAGTCAAGTCAAGTCAAGTCAAGTCTCAAGACTTGACTTGACTTGAGACTCTCAAGTCAAGTCAAGTCTCAAGTCAAGTCAAGTCAAGTCAAGTCACAAATCGAGTCTCAAGTCAAGTCTCAAGTCAAGTCACAAATCGAGTCTCAAGTCAAGTCAAGTCATTCAGGTGTTAAGTCACAGATCGAGTCAAGTCGAGTCGCTGATCCACTCACCTTCTCTCGTTGATGTAAAGCGTCCTTCGATACTTTCAAGCAATAAAATACAATGCGAAGCAGTTGGGGTAAGTACTGAGTGGCTTGGGTACCAAGCATTTGAATAACTTGAGAAAACATATTTAGAAATCCAAGCTGTTTTCTAAGAGGAACTACATTGGCCAAAGAGTAGTTGGTCAAGGTAAGAATGTCTTCTGAAAAGAATAAAAGGAAATTGTGTTAAAAAATATCCAATACAAATGTTAGGGTAAGATAACTTTATTTGTAAAAGAACACGGAATTATTGTTTGATTTTATACAGCCATCTAAACTACTTAGAAACAACTAAAGAAGGTAGATAAAATAAAAGAAAGAGATGAGGAAGAAAGGAAATGAAGCAAAGATGGAAGAAAGGAAGAAACGAAAGAAGGAATGAAGGGAAAGAAAGGAAGAAAAGAAGGAAAGAAGAGAACGGCAGGAAAAAAGGAAAGAAAAAGAATGGGAAAGAAAGAAAAAAGGATATTTCGATTGGGTAGGTAGGTAGCTAGGTAGAAAGAGAGGTGCATGAAGATACTACGGTTCCGGTTTGAGCGTGGACACGCGTAATTTGACGACACACGTTTCACGCGGGAAACTAACATGTTGCTAAGCGGAAACTGCGAAGTTACTAAGGCCAAACGGCATTGTTTCTTCCCGAAAACATCGCGTTGTGGGGTTTGTCAGCGAAATGGCCGATTGGAAAAGAACTGTGGAGTTCTTAGCTTCACTTGACGACTTAGATTTAATTGTGTATAAAGATGAGTTATAAACATGACAACATTTGCTTTGAAAATTTGGCGATCGTTTCAAATTGAAACAATACCGTTTGGCCTTAGTAACGTTACAGTTTCCGCTTAGCAACATGTTAGCTTCCCGTGTGAAACGTGTGTCGTCAAATTACGCGTGTCCACGCTCAAACCGGAACCGTAGTAGGTAGAAAGCAAAGAAATGAATTAAGATTTAAGAAACGTGGAAGGGAATAGATGGACAGCAAAAATGTTAACCAGAAGAAAAAATAGAACAAAACAAATAAGGTGAGAGAGATAATACGCATCAAAAACTTACTATCAAAGATTTCTTTAAATGCTTGACTAATTAGTTCTATGAACACTTGCATTTCATCACCATGGCAACTATTTAGGAAACGCAACACCAGCGATCTACGAGCACCAGATCCAGATTTGCCACGAGTACCAGCCCCAGTCCACCGCTGCATCTTGCCATAAAGTATTCTAAAATATATCATAAATGTATCATAAAATATATCGTTATTTCTAACTCTAACCCTAACTCTCTAACTCTCTAACTATCTAACTCTCTCACTCTCCAACTCTCTCACTCTCCAACTCTCTAATTCTCTAACTCTCCAACTCTCTCTCTAACTCCCTAACTCTCTCACTCTCTCACTCTCTAACTATCGAACTCTCTCACTCTCCAACTCTCTAACTCTCTCACTCTCTAACTATCTAACTCTCTCACTCTCCAACTCTCTCACTCTCTAACTCTCTCTCTAACTCTCTAACTCCCTAACTCTCTCACTCTCCAACTCTCTAATTCTCTAACTCTCCAACTCTCTAACTCTCTCTCTAACTCCCTAACTCTCTCACTCTCTCACTATCTAACTCTCTCACTCTCCAACTCTCTAACTCTCACTCTCCAACTCTCTAACTCTCTAACTCTCTCTCTAACTCTCTAACTATCTAACTCTCCAACTCTCTAACTCTCTCAGGCTCTCTAATTCTCTAACTAGCTAACTCTGCAATTCCAATTCTAATTCCAATTCTATTCTCTGCTATCCTATCCATACAGTTTCCCAATAACTCCAACCAACTCACCTGATCAATATATGCATTAGATCGCCTCTGTGTTCATTACTCACAATATTCAATTCTTCATCACTTGAACTAAAACTCGTCAGTTCATCTTTAAAAGTCTTATCTTCAAGCAGTCGATCCAAGTTGTCTCTATAAGGCACCAAATAATCAAACTTGTACGTCATCAAACACGCAATAGCAAGCTTTTGAATATCGCCATCCTTTTGTGTCAGCAAAGTGAGGTAGAGTTGTTTCATTACTGGCGCTTGAAACAAACTCTGCGGGCTCTTAAACAAACCAAACAAAGTCAAACATGCACTCAAAGTCTTCATTCGCATCGGTCGGGCAGTGCTCGTTCTTGGTCGGGCAGTGCTCGTTCTTGGCCGGAGATATACGATGGTTTTCTTGTCAATGTCACCATCATCTTCAGCCATTGGATGAACATCCATCTCATGGTCACCCTCTGTTGGACCATCGCCAGACTCTGTCAGACTATCGTCAGCCTCTGTTGGACCACCATCCAGCTTCTGTCAGACCACCATCAGCTTCTGTCAGACCACCATCAGCTTCTGTCAGACCACCATCAGCTTCTGTCAAACCACCATCAGCTTCTGTCAGACCACCATCAGCTTCTGCCAGACCACCATCAGCTTCTGTCAGTCCATCAGCTTCTGTCAGACCATCATCGGCTTTTCTCAGATCTTGGTAAGAAACTTTGCCGGTATTATCAATAACGGAACACTCATTTCTAAAAGACGTGAAAATAAATACTGCTGGTTACAAGTTCTTTCATGCGGTGATTTTTTCATATATTTTTTTAATTTCTTCGCAGTAAAATCAACATTTTTTATGCAAAAAGTATAAGTTCTGTTGATACTACATGTATATTAACTGTAATTAATCCATTGTTGTCTAGGATGTCTGACAGTTCTCTCTTTGATAAGTAAAATCATCTGGCATTAGACAGAGTAAAACAACAAAGGAGCCATTTCTGGCCAACTCAATTAATCACTTGCTAACCCATTGCTGTATAAGATACTTGAAAGTTCTCTAATTGACGAGTAAAATCGTCTGCCGTTAGACCTTTTTGACTGGCTCAATCGCGGTTTTCTCCAGACAATGTTTTCACTTCAACTGCTATAAAAGCCGAATCTTAATCTGTTTTAATTTCTTTTTTATATCTTGTTTGAATTGTCGGTCTGTGTTGGTGTCAGATCTTTTAAATGGCAACGTACCTGATAAATTCCAGAAACAAAGGAACAATTTGTCTTGAACGAGGTTCAGCAACTTGAGGGAATTTCGCCATGGCTTTCCAAAGCAACAACCTGAAGTTTTGGTGGTCAACTCTGTTGTCTTCCCTTGCTCCGATGCACAATGTCAAACGTTGTTGAAAGAACTCGCTCAAAGAGTTTGATGAGGAAGAATGGAGTGGTATACCTTTGGTTGTTTTGACGTCTGCTAAAGAAAATAATTCGCAAATGAACGTTTTGGAAGTGAAATAAAGTGTTCCTTTATGTGCTACATTGCGATGTAGGCATGCATGCGATATTACAGGTCGTGACTTGTTTGTTACTGCACTGTACTTCAACTCTACTTCAAATAACTCCTCTTCAACCCTACGTCACGTCACTTTACTTCAACTTCACTTCACTTCACTTCACTTCACCTCACTCCACTGACTGTATTACACTAAAATGAAATGTGTTAACTCGTGATTAAGATAATCTTTACCTGCATCAGACGAAGTTTGCCCAAGAAACTCATAAAACACACTCCAAAACGACTTCTTATTCTCCTCCACTCCATAGGTGGTAATAATGGACATAACAGGATCCCACATGGTACTCAGGTTCAAATATAGCCCCCCAATAAGATACCATAACGAAGCTTCTTTGACCGCATCAGGACAACAACGAGTGTTGGAGTAAACAAGCTTTTTAAGAATAATTAATTTCTGTCGATAGTCGCGAAATGTCAAAGGTACCAACTCAGCCTCCAGACAGTCTTTAAAGACACTGCACTTGAAGGTTTCATTGCCGCTGGCACTCTACGAAAAATTAAAATAAGTAAAGAATTTAGTTAAATGAAGCTACATATTCTATATTCTAAACATGGCCGACACCCCACTCACTCACTCTCTATTTCTCTCGCACGCTCTCTACACTCTCGGACACACACACACACTATTCAATCTCTCTCTCTCACTCTCTAAACTCTCAACACACTCTCTCCCACTCTCTATACACACTGACTCTCTCACATACTCTCACTCTCTGATCTACACTCTCTACACACACTCGCTCTCCCACACGTCTCTCTCTCTCTTTCACACGCACTCTACTCTCTCTCTACACACATTCTCCCACACGTCTTTCTCTCTTTCATATACTCTTTCTACTATCTCTCTCTCTCTCTCTCTCTCTCTCTCTCTCTCTCTCTCTCTCTCTCTCTCTCTCTCTCTCTCTCTCTCTCTCTCTCTCTCTCTCTCTCTCTCTCTCTCTCTCTCTCTCTCTCTACGCACACACACACGCACTCTCTCTCTCACACACACACATGCACACACTCTTTTTCACACACTCTCTCTCTCACAAGCACTCTCTCCATCTCTCTCTCTCTCTCGGTCTACCTGGTCATTGTCAATGTTCAACTGTTCAAATGTTGTCAAAATCTTTAGCGTAATCAAACGAACAAGACGAGCAGGAGACGAGAGGTTCTTTTCCAAATAAGAATAAACTACAAGGAGATTCTGACTGGATAAAATCAATAACAAGTTCTGTTCTTTGACCACAGAAAGATACACATGGCACGCCTGGAGCACATGGACATCACGTGGATGCTCCCTGAAAGAAGAAAACAAAAGTAATGCCATTACCTCTTGTAAATTATGATGTAAAAAACGATTTCAATACAGAAAGTACAGTAGGTACGCAAGTACATATACTGTACCTTAGGATATCCAAGAGTATCTCAAACGACAAGACTTCTTCCAAGTTTTGGTTTTGAAGCTTACACAAAAGCGAAAGACATTTGACAGTTTGCGACAGAAGAAATAAAACCTGAATCTTTTCACTTGAAGACGTTAGATCTTGACGAAGACGAGACAATAGTTCTACTAATAATTCGGTAGCTTGATGAACATCAATAGGTCTGAAAAGACACATGATTGAATAGATGTTAAACAATGCAAAGCTGCCTAGATGTAGCTACACGTACATGCACAGTCCTACAGTACATGCATGTATAGATTGTTTGAGGGTTCTCACTTTAAGAAGTAAAGTTGTCTGACGTTAGATAGAGTAAAGCCCTAATCAAACGAGAACGCAAGTCATCGCAAGTTGGCTGTCACGCTATCTCAGCCAGCCGCTCTGAATAATTTCCCGAAAATATTATGTACCGTGACAAAGTTAAAACTTGTTTAAAACACTCATGAAACCTTTATTTTGTTAGTTGGGTGTTCGAACGACCGCCACAGAAATTCTGACCGCCAACTTGCGATGACTTGCGTTCTCGTTTGATTAGGGCTTAAAACAAAATCTGGACTATTTTTAGCAAGCTCAGGCAGAATTGTGTTAATAACTTGTTAACCCATTAATTGCTGCCTAGGTTACATTACTTGAGAGTTCACCCTTTGATGAGTAAAACTGTCTGGCATTAGCAGGTCCGCAAATAAATATTTTTTCTTGATAGGACATGTGTCTGATCCATTTCCAATTTGGTCAGTCGTTACAAAAATTTGTTCGGACATAAAACCATTATCACTACATTTTGTTGGACATATAATTCTTCAGAATACAGTTCTGAGTTCATGATATAAAGCCAGTTTCTGTGACGGTCGTCTGACTCGTCTGTTTAGCGTCGCGAGGGTGTGTTATACTTATACATTGTTTTAACTCCTTGGTACCAGAGTAACTAAATACTATCAGTTTCTCTCAGAAGACCGATTCAGTTACGGAAGATTTAAAATTCAAACATGCTCAATCTAGTCGATAGAATTACGAAAGGAAATCGGTATTTTTCTCTCAAAAAGAGAAGTTTCTCTTTCAACAACATAAAGCGGAATTTCTTGATCAGACAATATATTTTATTTGCACGGACACTATGTCCGATGACAATTTGGTTTTGTTCTGACATTTGCCAAATTTGGTCGGACATTGTCCGGTGTCCGACAGTAATTTGCAGCCCTGCATTAGACAGAGTAAATTGATCCTGTTGGAGCTGGCCAAAAATGGCCCCTTTATTGTTTTACAGCTCTAACGCCAGACAAAAGTAGCAAGTTCTTGGTTGGTTCAAGCATCTGGAATGGGTTACGAGTAATATAATAGAAATTACCAATACTCAATAGGTTGTCAAATGATGTTAAATATTCTTTGTATACGTCCAGTACCTTACAAAAGGAAGACACACCAGAGATGCCCAAGTATTTTCAATACTGCTTCCAGATAATGGCTTTTCAGAGTCCAACTGAAACAATATTTTCCACCAAGTTTTACCTCCCTTTGCTGCCAATTTTGGAAAATTAAAATTCTTCACATCGTCTAGTGAATTGTCATTAAATCCATCGTCAAAAGTAACATTTTCAACAACAATTTCAGCCAACATAAATAAAACTTCATTGACTTCTTCTGAGTTCAACAAAGAATTTGATAGTTTAGTTTCCATGTAAGACACAAGCTTTGGTTGAAAGTTTTCTGTGAACAGAAACCACTGTTTCAAATGGCGTGCAAAGTGACAAATATCAAAGATAGAAAAATGTTTGGAGACAAAAACTTGACGTAGAAGTTTCTTCTGATATTCTTCTGTGAGTTCAATGCAGTTTGTTAACAACAATGATGAGGTGAGCTTCAATAATGAAGTTCTCAAGCTAGGTGACATGGTTTTCTTCTTGAGTAAAGCACATATCATCTAAAAAAAAGCCACAAAATCAATTTGAAAACTCATTAATAATTCATGAGGAAAACACAAAGGAAATCGGTACAATGTTGGTGGTTTTGATCTGATAAAAAATCCTCCTGATTTACATAACTTTAGCTTTGATTTTCTCAGCTTAGACAATGTTATTTTTCAAAATTACTACATGCTAGCCTGATAAACTTACAAAGTGAGTAGTTTTTAGAGCTATTCAAAACATTTGCAGTACATGTTTTATTACACATGTAAAAATCTCACAGCTTGTCAACAGGATGTGTTCGCAACAGGTCAGTAGCAAAGGCTGTTAACAGGTTGTAACAATGCTGTTCATTCAAGAAGCTGCTACAACCCAGTGAACTCGATGTAAGTTAAAATCTGATTTTAACTTACATCGAGTTCACTGCTACAACCTTGTTAACACCTTGTTAACAACTTGTTGAGTGCAGAGCGGTAACAGGTTGTTGGAACAACTTGTCATCAGTCTGTTGGAGTCATCAGCCTTGTTACAAGTTGTCAACAACCTGTTACAGACATGTTAACAGACTGGGACAGCCAGTGCAAACACATGACGGTGACAGGTTAAACAGCCTTGTAACAACTTACTTGCAGGTATGTAAGTAGTACAGCTTGCGCATTTTTATGTGTGTAGATCTAAAACGCTTGCCAATCACCTCATGTTTTAAATCTGATAAAACACTGCTGAGCATGTTTTAAATAGCACCAAATTTAAAGCTCACTGCTGTAATATTTATTAAGTAGGTAAAATGTTACTAAAAACCTTGTAAATCTGAAGTGGATTGTAAACAAGCTCTCCTGTTCTCCACTCAGTCCAAACATCAGTGAGTTGAACCAATAGACTTAACTGGACAGAAATAACATCATGGTCATCTGTACATCCACCATCAGCAGACAATACTCCGTTAATGCTGTTAACTAAAGAATCCCACACAACCTGTGTATGTTCCTTGCAGGTGTACTTTGCCATTTCATTGAACATACAAACAAAGACTTCAAAAACCTGCAAGAAAATGTACGGTAAAACCAACTGTGGTCTAAGTAGTGTATCAATGTGTACGCTGTATTCAGTAAGTGGCAACTTTTTTGACTCAGTGATCGAGTCTCTAGGAAAGTCACTCGATCAGCTTCCAGTCTTATCTCTGAATTCACCAAAGGTTCTTTATGCTATAGTTTTGACTGCACCTAATACACTGCTTTTAAACTCTTCCACCACTAAACCAACCCAAGATTACCCATACCTCTGACCTCCTAGCATTATAATAAAAACATTCATTCATTTAATGGTTGTTTTCCCTGCATACAGTACATTGGGGTTCAGGGCAGCAGCTTGCCATTCTCTCTTGTGCATCCTCTCTTTTCCAACCACACTCTCTCATGTCCCTCTCCATCACCTGACTCCATGTCAGCCTTCCTCTCACACCTTCCACCTTATATGACACATGCTTTTCTTCATCCAGTCAACATCATTTTCCACAACTCCTCTTTAGCAAACATCCACTCTTTTCAAACCACTCTCTTACTGTATGTCCCTCTCGATCACCACCTGACTCCATGTCATCCCTTAAGCTTTCCTCTTCCAGTCTTCCTCTCACACTTTCCACTTCAGAACATGCTTTTCTTCACCCAGTCACCATCATCTTTTCACAACTCCACTTCTCTCCAGATAGCACACATTGTCCCTTTTCAAACCACTCATGTCCAATCATTCTTCACCACCTAACTCCATGTTACCCTTCCTCTTGCACCTCGATCATGACATGCTTTTCTTCATGCACCCAGTCACCATCATCTTTCAGCAATACTGTACATGTTCTCTTTCATGTCCAATCCCTCTTAAACACCTGACTCAATATTGTCCTTGGCCTTCCCCTCTCAACTCATGACATGCTTTTCTTCATGCACCCAGTCACCATCATCTTTCAGCAATACTGTACATGTCCTCTTTCATGTCTAATCCCTCATCACCACATGACCCCATGTTACCCTTGGCCTTCCCCTTGCAACTCATGACATGCTTTTCTTCATGCACCCAGTCACCGTCATCTTTCAGCAATACCAAGACCATTCTTTCTATCAACTCTGCACTTGGTACTATCTTGTATATACAAATGTATAATTAAAGGGCATTGGCAAAACAAATTAAGTTTGTCTAATTTGAAAGAACTCATAAAATTGTAACACTGAAGATCTTTGACAACTTTTTCGTATCTTTCTTCGTTTTCAAGATATTTCAGTTCGTTTGATATGTAAATGAGATGACGTCATGAGCAGGGTAAAATATTTTCACATGTGGCAAAACCAGTTATATCTCTAAGTTTGTTCAATGAAATCATTTGAAATTGTGCACGTAAAAACTCCTTCTGATGCTGAACATTTCATGTTGAGCAATTATAGATATGTAAGTGCATGATTTTGCTCTGTATGAAATACTGTACCATGCTCATGATGGCAGAGACCATCTTATTTACATATTAAACAAATTGAAATATCTTGAAAACGAATAAAGATACGAAAATGTTGTAAAAGATCTTCTGTTACAGTTTTACACGTTCTTTCAAATAAGCCAAACTTAATTTTTATTGCCAATCCCCCTTAAAAGTAAACCAGAACTTACCCACTTCCCATAATTATCTGATGCAATATCACTTCCAAAAACATTATCCTGTCCAAGTTTACCAAATAATAATGTCAAAACATTCTCTGTGCATGAATGAAACTGGTTCTGCACTCCTCTCACAGTTTCTGCAAAAAGTTGTCCAATTCCAGGACACAGAAGTGGATTCTTCAATACATCATGAAATATGGTGTCCAATAAGCCAGAAAGATCTTTGGTTTTGCGTAGCAAAAATGCAAAACTTTCTGCAGCAAATTGATGTATATGACCAGCTTGACCTCCACAGAGCAGTGGACTGTATGATCTATGAATGAAATATACATCTAACTTTTTGCAATGCTCGAATAGGTTATTTTTTCTGAGTGTGAATGCTCAAGATGTTGCAGTGAACAATGTTTACTTTGCTAGTTTGTTTCTATGATTTTTGCAAGCCCAAACGCAATCACATTCCCCTCTCTTTGTGACGCTTTAAAAATTTGGAAACACCAGATCATATAACTTTGATCCCTTTACTTCTAAACCACAACTAATTTTAGTGGGTGAATTGTGACTCTCACTAATAGACATAATTTGTCTTCATGTGTACTGGTCAAACATCTTGCTCGAATGTAGAATTTATTTGAATGTGGAGGTGAGAGTAATCAACCGGTTATAGTATACACAATCACTTTTTGGCTAAACGTGATCACATTTTACTTAAAGGTGATTGTGTTTACCATATTTTCTGGGCGATAACCCGTGGGTTATCTCTTAATTTTGCTAGGAAACATAATTAGTGCGGGTAATAGGGTGGTGCAGGTAATCTGTTGGATTCTTAAGACGACGCCATCACAAAGACTGGAGACCAAGGATTCTACTTTCATCTTTCAACTACTGGTATTTTACTTTTTTTAAATTTTGTGGTCCCAAACCAAGGGAGCACGCCAGACTGACCTGTATTTATTCTTCTTTGTTTGGCGTTCCTTCATTTATATTCAGCCATTTTTAATAATGCGGTATATTCATTAGCGTATCGCAGGCGCGGGCTACGGCCCCGGTTATTCCATTTTCGGAATGCGCTCGGGTTTCCTTCGGCTCTGTAGCCCGCACCTGCGATACGCTAATGATATATACCGCATTATTAAAAATGGCTGAATATAAATGGAGGAACGCCGAACAAAGAAGAAATACAAGTCAGTCTGGCGTGCTCCCTTGCCCAAACCTATTATTAGCAGCTGCGGGTTATCCGATGGTGCGGGTAATACGCTGATTTATTTTTCCAAAAGTGACATTTTTGTTGCTGTGCGGGTTATACACCGTGCGGGTTATAATACGAAAACGAAATAGAAAATACGGTATATTATAGCCCAAATGCAATCGAGTTTGCTGAGTGCAACAAAGTTTTCACCTGTGCTACTAATGACATGCAATGGCAGCCATTGGGTGACTTGTACAACTACCAGAATGCTATGCCAGTATCCTAGTGTTAATAGAGGAAATTAGCAAAGACTTCTGGTACTTGTATGCACCTAACACTATTATTATTATTATTATTCTTTATTTAAGGAGGATAAGTTTTTCAGCAGAGTTGGTGGGGTCCTCCATTTACAGCTAAGGCCTATAGGTGTTGATTTTACGGAGGGAGGAAAACCGGACAACCTGGAAAAAAACCCCTCGAAGCACAGGAGAGACCAACTAAACTCTACTCACATGAGTCCCCACCCCGAGAATGGGGCTATTCCAAGACGGTCACCCATCCTAGTACTAACCCCGTCTAACCGGGCTTAACTATTGGTGAGAGGCAGCTCCCTAACAGCACATGCCACCCGTGCTCCCCTATCATACATCATCGTGCAAATGGTCTATTGATCCACTGAAATAATCTTAAACATAGTCTTACCTAAACAGTACTTTCATATCCTTCACAAGATACCTCCATTGAAACTTGAACAAATAACCCAATGTCTTAAAACAATCTTCAATCTTCTGAGCGTCTTTTGTGTTCAAATGAGCGGCTATGATGTGTAGAAAATCCATAAAATATGCACAAAAATCACCTTGAAGATCACGAGAAAGCTCAACACACAGTTCTAACAAAGCATCCAAAGTTAATGTGGCCTTCTTCTTCAAATATCGCTGCAGGATTTTAACGATATTTTTCTGGTGGTGTACCAAAAGAGATAAGCTTTTCACTAACGTAGAAACTTCTTTGCTGAACTCTTGAAAGTCTAGAGAACAATTCAATTCAGACCATTTCGATAAACATTGTTGAAAGAATGTCTCCGAATCGTCAGGGGTTTCTGTCCTTTTTTCAATCTTATGCACAACATCGATTCTCAGTTTAGAGATCCGCTCCGTAAATGACACAAATTTGTGCAGATTCTTCTTCTCTTTTCCCATTTTAACACAAGAAATCAACAATCAAAAATAGTCTTCTTCGTCCGCCATCTTGTTGACTTGTTCCACGTGTTTTTAAGTGTTGACCTCTGACCACTGAATATCATGGATTCATGGTACCGAAAGACTCCGATTAAACTCCGACTTTTTCCGAGCTCTCTGACAAAGTCATTCCAACTCTACCTGATATACAATATCATTCATTATTTTTAGTATTCATACCATTTCTTGTTGTTTTCATGACACTAGAGTAAGAAATAAGGCCGATTGAGTGTATCTATAGTAAAACAGGTTAACAAATTTATCGCAAAATCATCTTTTTCAGCCCAAAACTTCGCGAAAGTATCGAAATGAAGTGATTTTATCACCGTGCATATCCTTGCGTATCCCTTTGTGTCCATAATTTTCATTCAATACAGGAGGGGGGTGCAAGGAATTCAAATAACATGTACACCCCACTGGAAGATCACGTGTACGTTATCAACCAATAAGAGTTCGTTTTGAGGTGTCAATCAAAAAATCTGGACCAATGAAATTCGCTCTAGGCTCATTAATATTCAGAAGGGAAGGGATGGGCGCCCTCAAAGACCTCGAATGCTTCTTCAAGAGAGAGTTATGTTACTCAAGCTCGTCCCAAATTCAGACTGGTTTTACCAGGACGAACGCTTCCAAAATGCAGCTCATGTCCAGAAACCGTTTAAAGAAAGTCCACTCCTCTGCTGGAAACACGAAAAGAGTCAAACACGTACGTGAAAAGTGCAATTTTGGTTGTACGAATCTTTGGGGCTGTAGAACAACAACTTTGGGTTGTCCAGGTTCAACCTGTCAGATTTCGTTGCAAGGTGTTGGGATTTGGGACATTCGGGTCGCATTTTCGGTTAACTTGAAAACAAACCTGGTTTACCTCTTCCTACGGCCGCTTTGTCTCTTTCACAGAAGTCTAGAGGCATTAAGTTAACATTTTGTCTGTTTTTTAGGGCTTCGGTGAATGAACTTCTCGGAGAAGAAACAGCCGCCATTACGTTATGGTCGTAAGTCGTAACCTCAATTTCGGATGTATTTTCGCCCAAAAAAGGTACGAGCGGTCCTTGTACTAATTCATATTCCAGTTCTTGACAGTCAACAACTATTTAAAATGTTTTAACTGCATTACATGGGCTTTTTTGCCGATTTTTATCAAAATATTTGAAGTTGAAGTTTCCCGCCGAAACCGAAGGATCTTGTTCGCGTCAGTGATGGAAGTCTTGAGGCTTGCGTGAGCTAATATTTTGCATTTTTCTTTCAGGTTCTGGCAGAATAAAACCATTACGAGGTACAGTCAACGGCCAGCCTAAGCAACACAACTTGGGATGCATTTTCTCATGAAAAACGTAAGAGATGCGGTAGAGCCATTTGCTAGCTATAAGCCTATAAAGGGGCGAGAAGAATTAGAAGGCAGTGTCATTAGGAGGTAGAACTATTAGAATGTAGAACCATTTGATTAGAAGGTAGAATAATTGGGAAATAGAACTATTGGAAGGTAGTATAATTTATAGGAGGTAGAACTGTTAGAAGGTAGAACCATTAAAAAGTGGAACCATTAAGAGATAAGAACTATTAGGAGATAAGAACCATTAGAAGGTAAGAACTATTGGAAGCTACAGAACCATTAAAAGGTAGAACAATTGGAATGTAGAATCATTAGGAGAGATAGAACAACTGGCAGGGTACTAGTACCATTAGAAGGTAGAATCATTAGGAGGTAAGAACCATTAGGAAATAAACCATTAGAAGGTAGAATTACTACAAGATAGAACCATTAGAAAGTAGAAGCATTAAGAGTTGGAACCATTAGGAAGTAGAACCATTAAGAGGTACAATTATTAGGAGGTAAAACCTTAGAAGATAGAAGCATTAGGTACAATTATGTAAACCCATTGAGAAGTGGAACCACTAAGGCATTGCTGAGGCAGGACACTTGGGGAGGGGAGAAGTATTGGTAGGAAGGGGTAGAACCATTAAAGGGTCAGAACCAATAGAGAGCAGAACTATTGAGAAGCAAATAAACCATTTAGGGGAATAAGATCATCGGTGTGTGTGTGGGGGGGGGGGGGGGGAGAAACCATTGTCACAATGATTGGGGGACAGGGGCAGAACCATTAGGTGAGGATGGAATCCTTTGGTGGGTGTGCAAAACCATTAGGAGAGGACAGAACCATTAGAAGGGAGAACCAAGGAGGGAGAGGGAAAAACCATTGGGATGGTGGCAGAACCATTAGATGCAGGAGGGAAGGTAGAATTATTAGGAGGGGTGCAGGACCATGGAGGGGAGGGGGCAGAACCATTGGGGGGGGGGGCAGAACCATTGGAAGGGGCAGAATCAATGAGGGCAAGACCATTGGCTGTGGGCAATGTCAGGGTGGGCAGAACCATGGGGAGTGGTGGAACCATTGAAGGGGGCATTTGGGGAGGGGCAGACCCTTTTGGGGAGGAGATATATTGCATGGGAAAGTGGCAGAACTATTGATGGATAGATGGGTGTAACCACTTTGTGGGAGAAAGGGCCCCTCTGTGGATAGAGGGGTGTAACCCCTTGGAGGAAAAGGGCCCCTCCTTTGTGGGTAGGGGTGTAACCACTTTGAGGGAGAAAGGGCCCCTCTGTGGATAGAGGGGTGTAACCCCTTGGAGGAAAAGGGCCCCTCCTTTGTGCCCATCTTCTATAGGTGTGGTATATACCAGATGAACATAAACTGTTGATTAATCATTTTTACAGTTACAAACTGCCTTGAATAAAGATGCTTGGACAAGTCAGTGTTAACCACATAGATACAGGATCATGTAGCCTACAAGAGCACCTCCACCCTCAAGTCAATCATACAAGGAGGTTAGACCTTCCATGTGGCATAGTTAGGGTAACATACAGAGCTAGCTAGGATGAAGAAAAGTTAACAGAAGTTTTTTAATCAAACACAGATTAATCTTCTAGTTTAACTTTTCTTCTTTTGAGCCACATGAAGGATAAATTAAAATATAATATAGGTACATGTTGCATAGATATAATAGCATTATACCTATGCAAATAAAATGATAAAAAAGATAATACTTCTATCTTGAACTTGCTTTATTTTGATACTGAATCAAAATAAATCAAATTCAGATATAAAATATCAATAATTAAACTTACCTGGCATGCATTATTGCAGATATTAAGGCATGCTTTAGGTTGAAAGTCTTTTATCATTTTTGGATACTCATTTTGTCTTTTGGAACATTTTGAAAGTTTTTCATTTTTTGGACCTTTTTTCTTCTGGAATATTTTGAAAGTTTTTCATCTTTTTGGATCAAGATTGTGTTTTTCCCTTTGGAACATTTTGGCAAGATGTGGTGACCATGTCTTGACTTCTGATACTGGATAAAAAAAAAAGAAAATATTGGATTTTTCAACATGTGGAAGAAGACTTAACCTTAGACCTAGTTGTAGGTAAATTAATTAGCTTGTTAGTCAAGATTAAGTACATTATAAAGTAAAGATTTGATGGCTAGAAAATGACTGTTAAACAACAAAGACAAGAACAGACAAAGGATTAAGAAGAACTAAAAAAACAAAACAAATTTAATGAACACCAGGGATATGTTTCAAGGTTACAGTGAAAGCCTTGAAAAGAGAATGAATGAGTTGTGGATCAGTTTACAAGAGACTATATACATGTATATAATTGCTTACAACTAGAATATGTATTAGATTACGGTAAGAACAGAATGGGAAGCAAGAAGAGATGGAAATAACAGAATAACAAGAACAGGATAAGATAGATATAAGAACAGGATGAGAAAGGAAAACAAGAACAGGATAGAGAACTAGAACATAATGGGAAACAGAAACAGGGTGGGAAACAGAATAGAAAACAGAAACAGGATGGGAAACAGAAAAAGGGTGGGAAACAGAAACAGGATGGGAAACAGAAACAGGGTGGGAATGGGAACAGGATGGGAAACAGGCACAGGATGGGAAACAGGCACAGGATGGGAAACAGGGAATATGTTGGGAAACAGGAAAAGAAAACAAAACAGGAATAGGGTGGGGAACAGGAAAATTGATGGAAAACAGGAACAAAATGGAAAACAGAAACAGGATGGGAAACAGAAAAAGGATGGGGAACAGAAACAGGGTGGGAATGGGAACAGGATGGGAATGGGAACAGGATGGGAAACATGGACAGGATGGGAAACAGGCATAGGATGGGAAACAGGCACAGGATGGGAAACAGGGAATATGTTGGGAAACAGGAAAAGAAAAGAAAACAGGAATAGGGTGGGGGACAGGAAAATGATGGAAAACAGGAACAAAATGGGAAATAGGCACAAGATAGGAGAGAGGAACAGGATGTGAAATAGGAAAATGATGGGAAACAGGAACAGAATGAGAAATAGGAACAGGATGGGGAAACAGGAACAGGATGGGTAACAGGAACAGGATGGGAAACTGGAAAAGAATAGGAATGGGGTGGGGAACAAGAAAATGATGAAAAATAGGAACAAAATGGGAAATAGAAACAGGATGGGAGACAGGAACAAGGTATGAAACAAGAACATGATGTGAAACAGAATGGGAAACAGAAAAAGAGTGCGAAACGAGAACAGAATGGAGAACAGGATGGGAAATAGAAACAGGATGGGAGACAGGAACAGGGTGGGAAACGGGAACAGGATATGAAACAGAATGGGAAACAGGATGGGAAACAGGGACAGGATGGGAGACAGGAACAGAGTGAGGAACAGGATATGAAACAAGAACAGGATGTGAAAGAGAATGGGAAACAGAAAAAGAGTGTGAAACGAGAACAGAATGGGGAACAGGATGGGAAACAGGGATGGGAAACAAGAACCGGATGGGAAACAGGAATAGGATGAGAAAGAAACAGGATGTGAAACAGGAAAAGAAGAGAAAACAGGAATAGGGTGGGGAACAGGAAAATGATGGAAAACAGGAACAAAATTGGAAATAGGAGCAGGATGGGAAACAGGAACATGATATGAGAAACAGGAACAGGATGGGAAACAGAATGCGAAACAGAAACAGGATGGGAAACAGGGACAGGATGGGGAACAGGATGGGAAACAGGGACAGGATGGGAAACAGGAACAGGATGGGAAACAGGGACAGGATGGGAGACTAGAACAGGATGGGAAACAGGAACAGGATATGAGAAACAGGAACAGGTTGGGAAACAGAATGCGAAACAGAAACAGGATGGGAAACAGGGACAATATGAGAAATAGGAACAGGATGGGAGACAGGAACAGGGTGGGAAAGAGGATATGAGGAACAGGATGGGAAACAGAAACAGGATGGGAAACAGGGACAGGATGAGGAACAGGGTGGGAAACAGGAACAGGGTGGGTAACAGGAATAGGATGGGTAACAGGAAAAGAAGAGGAAACAGGAATGGGGTAGGGAACAAGAAAATGATGAAAAACAGAGAAAAAATAGGAACAGGATGGGAGAGAGGAACAGGATGGGAAACAGGAAAATGATGGGAAACAGGAAAATGATGGGAAACAGGAACAAAATAGGAACAGGCTGGGAGAAAGGAACAGAATGGGAAATAGGAACAGGGTGGGAGACAGGAACAAGGGTGGGAAACAGGAACATGATGTGTGAAACAGAATGGGAAACAGAAACAGGATGGGAAACAGGGACAGGATGGGAAACAGGAACAGGATGGGAAACAGGAAAAGAAGAGGAAACGGGTGGGAAACAAGAAAATGATGAAAAACAGGAACAAAATGGGAAATAGGAACAGGATGGGAAACAGGAAAAGGATATGAGAAACAGGAACAGGATGTGAAACAGAGTGGGAAACAGAAACAGGATGGGAAATAGGGACAGGATGGGAAATAGGAACAGGATGGGAGACAGGAACAGGGTGGGAAACAGGAACAGGATATGAGAAACAGGAACAGGATATGAAACAGAATGGGAAACAAAAACAGGATGGGAAACAAAAATAGGGTGGGAAACAGGAATAGGATGGGAATCAGAAACAGGATGTGAAACAGGAAAAGAAGAGAAAACAGGAACAGGATGTGAAACAGGAATAGGATATGAAACAGGAACAGGACAGGAAACAGGATGTGAAACAGGAAAATGATGTGAAACAGGAACAATGAGAAATAGGAACAGGATGGGAGATGGACAGGATGGGGAAAAAACAGGATAGGAAACAGGAGTAAGATAAGAAACAGGAACAGGACTAGGACAGGAAACAAACAGGAAAAGAAGAGAAAGCAGGAAGAGGGTGAGAAACAGGATGGGACACCGGAACAGGATGTGAATCAGGAAAGTAATGGAAAACAGGATGAGAAAGAGGAAGATGATGTGGAACAGGAACAGAATGGGAAACAGAAACAGGATGGGAAACAGGGACAGGATGAGGAACAGGATGGGTAACAGGAATAGGATGGGAAACTGGAAAAGAAGAGGAAACAGGAATGGGGTGGGGAACAAGAAAATTATGAAAAACAGGAACAAAATAGGAACAGGCTGGGAGAAAGGAACAGAATAAGAAATTGGAACAGGGTGGGAGACAGGAACAGGGTGGGAAACAGGAACATGATGTGTGAAACAGAATGGGAAACAGAAACAGGATGGGAAACGGGAACAGGATGGGTAACAGGAATAGGATGGGAAACAGGAAAAGAAGAGGAAACGGGTGGGGAACAAGAAAATGATGAAAAACAGGAACAAAATGGGAAATAGGAACAGGGTGGGAAACAGGAACAGGATATGAGAAACAGGAACAGGATGTGAAACAGAATGGGAAACAAAAATAGGGTGGGAAACAGGAATAGGATGGGAATCAGAAACAGGATGTGAAACAGGAAAAGAAGAGAAAACAGGAACAGGATGTGAAACAGGAATAGGATAAGAAACAGGGACAGGATGGGAAACAAACAGGATGTGAAACAGGAATAGGATATGAAACAGGAACAGGACAGGAAACAGGATGTGAAACAGGAAAATGATGTGAAACAGGAACAATGAGAAATAGGAACAGGATGGGGAAAAAACAGGATAGGAAACAGGAATAAGATAAGGAACAGGACTAGGACAGGAAACAGGAAAAGAAGAGAAAGCAGGAAGAGGGTGAGAAACAGGATGGGACACAGGAACAGGATGTGAATCAGGAAAGTAATGGAAAACAGGATGAGAAAGAGGAACATGATGTGGAACAGGAACAGAATGGGAAACAGGAACATGATGGGAACAGAAAGAGGACAGGAAGAAAGAACAAAGAAATAAAACACAACAGACAAAGGATTAAGAAGAACTAAAAAAATAAAAGAAAGTGATTTTTGAATATGCATGCACACACAAGTGATCTGAGAAGCTATTTTTAATTTCATTGTAATTGTGAACCACATCACTGGTGTTCCTTCAAATCTTCATTAAACACACCCTTATGGCCTTGACTAATCTTTGCTTTTCTCTTGATTTTACTCATTTCTTCACTGCCTCGTCAGAGAACCATGTAGTATACCTTAGGTAAGTCAGTAGATTCTTCTCTTATGGTAAGGGGAAGAAAATATATCTTGGATGCAGGACAATCCTATGAACGTTTTCTGTAAGACCCAGTTAAGATCTATTGGGAGAATGCAGCTCTAAGGTCTTCCAATGGTAATTTAATCCACTGCTCAGAGAGTCTTGTCTAGAGCACCACCAACTAAGCCATAAAAGTTATTGTCAAGAGTCTGGTTGTAATTTCAGTACATGTGATGGTGATAATGCTGGTATTTAAGTGAGTTAGATTAATATTTGCCATTCGATTATTAGACCATGGAAAGATGTAATTTGGAGTGCAAAGTGATGGGGTAGATAAAAACTAAAACATTTAAATATTAAATCAAGAATAAAAATAAAATAAACAATAAAAATTAATGAATAAACAATGCGGAACTATAACTAAGCATTCCTCCAAAATTCTGCACTCAAAATTATTCTTTACCATGTAATAATATAAGTTTCTTACTAGCTGTAACTAGCTAAATTCATATTACCAACATTGCTGTCATCGTATGTATAGAATTGACAACCAGACTTTTGGAAATGGCTTTCATGGTTCAGTTGGTGGTGCCCTGGATTGGATTCCCACAGCAATGGGTTGGATTATTACTGGAAGGCCTTAGTGTTGCATTTTTTCAGCAGGTATTGACTAGGTCTTACAGAAAGCTTTCATGACTATTGCATTATTCTACACCGAAGATTTCTCTTCATCTTATCATAAGAGAAAAGTCTACTGATTTATCTAAAGTGTATTACATGGTTCCCTGGTGAACCAGTGAAGAAATAGGTAAAACCAAGAAAAAGGTACGGATTAGACAAGGCCACAGGGTGTGTCTGATGAGGACTTGGAGGAACACCAGGGATATGGTTCCGAGTTACAATGAAAGCCTTGAAAAGAGATAATGGGAAACAAGAAGAGATAATATAAGAACAGAATAACAACAACATATGACCACGCCTGCAGGCCAAGATCAAGACTGGAACCAAGCCCATGAACAAGACCATGCCATAGGCAAGTGGCAAAAGTAAGAAAAAGATTAAGATTAAGATCATGACCAAGACCAAGATTAAGACCAAGACCATGCAAGAACACTAGTGATCAACACCAAGACCAAGAACAACAACAAGAACAAGTGATCAAGACGGAACAAGACCAAGAAAAAGACCAAGCACAAGTGACCAAGATCAAGACCACGCCTGCAGGCCAAGATCAAGACTGGACAATACTAAGCCAAAGAATAAGACCACGCCTGCAGGCCAAGATCAAGACTGGAACCAAGCCCATGAACAAGACCATGCCGTAGGCAAGTGGCAAGAGTAAGAAAAAGATCAAGATTAAGACCAAGATCATGGTCAAGACCAAGATTAAGACCAAGACCATGCAAGAACAAGTGATCAAGAACAAGATCAAGACCAAACAAGAACAAGTGGTCAAGAACAAGACCAAGACCATACAAGAACAAGTGGTCAAGACGGAACAAGATCAAGAACAAGAACAAGATCGAGGACAAGATCAAGGACAAGAACAAGAACAAGAAGGACAAGGACAAGGACAGGAAGAAGAACAAGGACAAGAGCAAGAGCAAGGACAAGAAGAAGAACAAGGACAAGAAGAAGATCAAGAACAAGGACAAGAACAAGAAGAAGATCAAGAACAAGATCGAGGACGAGGACAAGATCTAGGACAAGGACAAGAACAAGATCAAGGACAAAATCAAGAACAAGATCAAGATCAAGAACAAGAACAAGGACAAGAACAAGGACAAGAAGAACAAGAACAAGGACAAGAAGAACAAGAACAAGAACAAGAAGCACAAGAAGAACAAGAGCAACAAGAACAAGAACAAGGACAGGAAGAAGAACAAGATCAAGGACAAGAACAAAAACAAGACCAGAACAAGACCAAGAGCAAGGACAAGGACACGGACAAGGACAAGAAGAAGAACAAGAAGAAGATCAAGAACAAGGACAAGAAGAAGATCGAGAACAAGATCAAGAACAAGAACAAGATCAAGAACAAGATCAAGATCAAGAACAAGAGCAAGAGCAAGGACAAGGACAAGAAGAACAAGAAGAACAAGCACAAGCACAAGGACAAGATCAAGGACAAGAACAGGAACAGGGACAGGGGGACAAGAACAAGAAGGACAAGAACAAGAAGAACAAGAACAAGAAGAACAAGGAGAAGGACAAGAACAGAACAAGAACAAGAACAACAAGAACAACAAGAACAAGAAGAACAAGAACAGAACAAGAACAAGAAGAACAAGAACAAGAAGGACAAAGACAAGAACAAGAAGGATAAGAACAAGAAGAACAAGGACAAGAAGAAGAACAAGGACAAGAAGAAGAACAAGGACAAGAACAAGAACAGGACAAGAACAAGAACAAGAAGGACAAGAACAAGATCAAGAAGAAGATCAAGAACAAGATCAAGAACAAGATCAAGAACAAGAACAAGATCAAGAAGAAGAACAAGAACAAGAAGAAGAAGGACAAGAACAAGAACAAGAAGGATAAGAACAAGAAGAACAAGGACAAGAAGAAGAACAAGGGCAAGAGCAAGGACAAGACCAGGACAAGGACAAGGACAAGAAGGACAAGAACAAGAAGAAGAAGAACAAGATCAAGAACAAGAAGAACAAGAACAAGAACAAGATCAAGAACAAGAACAAGATCAAGAAGAAGAACAAGACCATGCAAGAACAAGTGATCAAGAACAAGATCAAGACCAAACAAGAACAAGTGGTCAAGAACAAGAACAAGACCAAGACCATACAAGAACAAGTGGTCAAGACGGAACAAGATCAAGAACAAGATCAAGATCGAGGACAAGATCAAGGACAAGAACAAGAACAAGAAGGACAAGAACAAGGACAGGAAGAAGAACAAGAACAAGGACAAGGACAAGAACAACAACAACAACAACAACAAGAGCAAGAGCAAGGACAAGAAGAAGATCAAGAACAAGGACAAGAAGAAGATCAAGAACAAGAACAAGAAGAAGATCAAGAACAAGAACAAGAACGAGGACGAGGACAAGATCTAGGACAAGGACCAGAACAAGATCAAGGACAAAATCAAGAACAAGAACAAGAACAAGGACAAGAACAAGAAGGACAAGAACAAGGACAAGGATAAGGACAACAACAACAACAACAACAACAACAACAACAACAACAACAACAACAACAAGAGCAAGAGCAAGGACAAGAAGAAGATCAAGAACAAGGACAAGAAGAAGATCAAGAACAAGGACAAGAAGAAGATCAAGAACAAGAACGAGGACGAGGACAAGATCTAGGACAAGGACAAGAACAAGATCAAGGACAAAATCAAGAACAAGAACAAGATCAAGAACAAGGACAAGGACAATGACAAGAAGAACAAGGACAAGAAGAACAAGAACAGGAACAATAACAAGGACAAGAAGAACAAGCACAAGAACAACAAGAACAACAAGAACAAGGACAAGGACAGGAAGAAGAACAAGAACAAGATCAAGGACAAGGACAAAAACAAGACCAGAACAAGACCAAGAGCAAGGACAAGGACAAGAAGAAGAACAAGAACAAGAAGAAGATCAAGAACAAGGACAAGAAGAAGATCAAGGACAAGAACAAGAACAAGAAGAAGATCAAGAACAAGATCAAGAACAAGATCAAGAACAAGAGCAAGAGCAAGAACAAGAGCAAGAGCAAGGACAAAGACAAAGACAAGGACAAGGACAAGAAGAACAAGCACAAGAACAAGCACAAGCACAAGGACAAGATCAAGGACAAGAACAGGGAGGGGCAAGGGACAAGAACAAGAAGGACAAGAACAAGAAGAACAATAACAAGAACAAGAAGGACAAGAACAAGAACAGAACAAGAAGAACAAGAACACGAAGGACAAGAACAAGAACAAGAACAAAAACAAGAAGAACAAGAACAGAACAAGAACAAGAAGAACAAGAACAAGAAGGACAAAGACAAGAACAAGAAGGATAAGAACAAGAAGAACAAGGACAAGAAGAAGAACAAGGACAAGAACAAGAGCAAGAGCAAGGACAAGAACAAGAACAGGACAAGAACAAGAAGGACAAGGACAAGATCAAGAAGAAGATCAAGAACAAGAACAAGATCAAGAACAAGAACAAGAACAAGATCAAGAAGAACAAGATCAAGAAGAACAAGAACAAGAAGAACAAGAACAAGAAGGATAAGAACAAGAAGAACAAGAACAAGGACAAGAAGAAGAACAAGGACAAGAACAAGAGCAAGGACAAGAACAAGACCAGGACAAGAACAAGAAGGACAAGAAGAAGAAGAACAAGATCAAGAACAAGAAGAACAAGAACAAGATCAAGAACAAGATCAAGAAGAAGAACAAGATCAAGAAGAACAAGAACAAGAAGAACAAGATCAAGAAGAAGATCAAGGACAAGATCAAGAACAAGATCAAGAACAAGAACAAGATCAAGAACAAGAACAAGATCAAGAAGAAGAACAAGATCAAGAACAAGAAGGACAAGAACAAGAACAAGAACAAGAACAAGAACAAGAACAAGACCAAGAACAGAGCAAGAGCAAGAGCAAGAGCAAGAGCAAGAGCAAGAACAAGACAAGGACAAGGACAAGAAGAACAAGATCAAGATCAAGAAGAAGATCAAGTACAAGAAGAACAAGAACAAGATCAAGAACAAGAACAAGATCAAGAAGAACAAGACAAGGACAAGAACAAGATCAAGAAGAAGAACAAGAACAAGAACAAGATCAAGAAGAAAAACAAGATCAAGAAGAACAAGAACAAGAAGAACAAGATCAAGAACAAGATCAACAAAATCAAGAACAAGAATTACAAGACCACAGAGTCGGACTGGCTTCGTATTAGGGGCGGTGCCATTAGGGAGAGGAGCGCTGTCAGGGTTTCTTTCAGAATATTTAACAAGGGGGCAAAACAGGCAATACTTACTACGTGTGGGGCAAGGAGCGCCGAAGGCGCGAGCAACTTCTAGGGGGGTCCGGGGGCATGCTCCCCCTGAAAATTTTGAATTTTAGAGTCTCTGAAATAGCATTTCCTGCATTTTGAGGGGGGCTTGAAAGAGTTTTGAAGGATATAAAATACCAAACAAAATATTCAAATATACTTATATAGGAATACACCATAACATGCAAGGCATACATCATGAGGACATGTCGTCATACATGGACAAATCAACTCACATTGTGTGTACCATTACTACTTCATGTCAGGCTGTCAGCTGCGTGAAGCGTACTAAACTATTATTTAATCGTAATATACTATTAGCTGTACCATACTGATTAAAACGTAAAACGACTATACATGTAAATCCAAAATCGGGTTTTTAAATAGGAATTGCACTACATATCAAATATAATATTATACAACGGGAAAGGGGCGCAGTAACGGCATCCTAAGGGGGGCGCATGTGCCAATGGCACATAGGGCCAGTCCAACTCTGCAAGACCAAGAACAAGAGCCAGAACAAGACCGAGACCATGCCATAGGCAAGGGGCAAGAAGTAAGCACAAGATCAAGACGGAACAAGACCAGACCGGTCCGAGAACTAGAGCAAGAATAAAACCTACGCCTGCAGACCATGACTGAAACCAAGTCCATGAACAAGATCATAACCATGGCATAGGCAAGTGGCAAGAGTAGGAACAAGAAACAAGATCAAGAAACAACAAGACCTTTACCAAGACCAAGGGCATGCCATACTGGCCAGGGACAAGAGTAAGAACAAGACCACAGACATAACAAGACCACAGACAAAAACTAAGAATGCCTTAAGGCAAAGACCAAGACCATAGGCAAGAACAAGAACGTAGTTATAGCTAGACAATGTTAAAAGAGATAGGAAACAAACACAGGATGGAAAACAAGAACAGGGTGGAAAACAGGAACAGGATGGGAGACAAGACCGTGACGAGAAACAGGAACAGAATAGAATAGAAAACAGAAATAGAATGGAAAACAGGAACAAGATAGGAAACAGGGAAAACAGGAACAAGATAAGAAACAGGAAATGATGGAAAACAGAAACAGAATGGGAAACAGAAACAGGATGGGCCGGAAACTGAAACAGGATGGGAAACAAAAACACGATGGGAAACAGGAACAGAATAGAAACGAAAAACAGGATGGGAAACAAACAGAATGGAAAACAGAAACAGAATGACAAACAGGAACAGGATGCAAAACTGAAACAGGATGGGAAACAGGAACAGGATTGGAAACAGGAACAGGGTTGGGAACAGGGACACAAAAGGAATTAAGAGAAACAGGATGGGAAACAAACAGAATGGGAGACAGGAACAGAATGGGAAACAGGATGAGGAACAGAATAGAAAACAGAAACAGAATGGAAAACAGGAACAGGGATGGAAACAGGAACAGGGATGGGGAATAGGAACAGAATGTAAAACAGGAACAGGGATATGAACAGGATGGGAAATAGGAACAGAATAGAAAACAGAAAGATAATGTAAAACAGGAATGGAAACTGGAACAGGATGAGAAATAAACAATGGAAAACAGAAACAGAATGGAAAACAGGAAAAGGAATGGGAACAGGAACAGGATGGGAGACGGGAACAAGATGGGAAACAGAATGGGAAACAGAATGGAAAACAGGAACAGGGATGGAAACAGGAACACAATGGGAAAAAGAGAACAGGATGAGAAATAAACAGAATGGAAAACAGGAACAAGATGGGAAACAGGAGCATGATGAAAGAAGACGGAAAACAAGACGATGCCCACAGGAAAGATCATTCATGACCAAGAACAAGATCATGCCCCAGGCAAGACTAAGAGCAATAACAAGACCAAGACGAAGAAGAACAAGACCATGTATGTTGGCAAAGACCACAACCCGCAGGCCAAGACCAAGACTGAAAGCAAGACCAAGAACAAGACCGGGACAAAGAAGAAAACAACATCCCCAGGCAAGCAGAAAAAGCTAAGCGACAAGACCAAGAACAAAAAGAACAAGAACTTAGTTATAGACAGTAAAGGGATGCAATGCGAGAATGTGATTGGGGAACAATAACAGGTAGGGGGACAAGGTAAGGATGGTGGACAAGAAAGGGATTGGGGAGGGAGGGAGGGAAGGAAGGGATGGGAGACAATAACAGTATGTAGGACTATTACAGAATATGGGACAATAAAAATATTGGGGACAAGAAAAGCATGGAGGACAATAACACTATGGATGACAATAAAATGTTGGGTGGCAAGAGGATGCAGGACAATAAAGGGATGGAGGACAGAGAGATGGAAGAACAGAAAGGGATATGGGGGTCAATAAAACATGGGGGACAAGAAAAAGATGGGAGACAAGAAATGGCTGGTGGTCAATAAAAATATGGGGGACAAGAAATGAATAGTGGACAAGAAATCGATGAAGGGCAAGAAAAAGATGGGAGAAAAGAAACGGGGGGGGGGATCGAGGATGGGAATCAAAAAAAGATGGAAGACGTAAATGGGATGAGGAGGGTGGGGTAAGAAAAAAATGGGAGAAATGAAAAGGATGAGAAACAAGAAAGATGGAAGACAAAGGGATGGGGAGTAAGAGCAAAATGGGAGTCAAGGAAAAGGTTTGAAACAAAAAAGGATGGTGTCCCAGAAATAAATGGGAGACAATAACAAGTTGGGAGAAAAGAAAAGGGATGGGGGACAATAACCCATTCCGTTATTTTTAACCAGCTTTGCTATATATCGAAAAGAAGCTCATTCTATCGTCTTGCTGGCCCAAGAAAAATTAGAAGTGTCCCAGATCTGGTTCATGAGTTATTTGCATTTAAATCAAGACGCCCAAACTGTCAATTACATTGCGCCAGAAATAGAAATAGAAATCTTTATTAATTGTAGTTGCCGACATTGGGGGGGAAATTTCGACGGCTTCCGTTATTTTTAACCAGCTTTTTCTTATATACCAAAATGAAGCTCATTCTATCTTCTTGCTGGCGCAAGAAAAATTAGAAGTGTCCCAGATCTGGTTAATGAGTTATTCGCATTTAAAACAAGACGCCCAAACTGTCAATTACATTGCGCCAGAAATAGAAATCTTTATTAATTGTAGTTGCCGACATTGGGGGGGGAAATTTCGACGGCTTCCGTTATTTTTAACCAGCTTTTTCTTATATACCAAAATGAAGCTCATTCTATCTTCTTGCTGGCGCAAGAAAAATTAGAAGTGTCCCAGATCTGGTTAATGAGTTATTCGCATTTAAAACAAGACGCCCAAACTGTCAATTACATTGCGCCAGAAATAGAAATCTTTATTAATTGTAGTTGCCGACATTGGGGGGGAAATTTCGACGGCTTCCGTTATTTTTAACCAGCCTTCTTATATACCAAAATGAAGCTCATTCTATCTTCTTGCTGGCGCAAGAAAAGTTAGAAGTGTCCCAGATCTGGTTCATGAGTTATTCGCATTTAAAACAAGACGCACAAACTGTCAATTACATTGCGCCAGAAATAGAAATCTTTATTAATTGTACTTGCCGACATTGGGGGGAATATTTCGACAGCTTCCCTTACATTTAACCAGCTTTCCTATACATTATAATGAAGTTCATTCTATCTTCTTGCTGGCCGAAGAAAAATTAGAAGTGTCGCAGATCTGGTTCAAGAGTTATTCGCATTTAAAACGAGACGCCCAAACTGTCAATTACATTGCGCCGGAAATAGAAATCTTTATTAATTGTCGTTGCCAACATTTGGGGGAAGATTTCGACGGCTTCCCTTACTTTTAACCAGCTTTACTATATATCAAAATGAAGCTCATTCTATCGTCTTGCTGGCCCAAGAAAAATTAGAAGTGTCGCAGATCTGATTCAAGAGTTACTCGCATTTAAAACGAGACGCCCAAACTGTCAATTACATTGCGCCGGAAATAGAAATCTTTATTAATTGTTGTTTCCGACATTGGGGGAAAGATTTCGACGGCTTCCCTTACTTTTAACCAGCTTTGCTAGATATCAAAATGAAGCTCGTTCTATCTTCGTGCTGGCCCAAGAAAAATTAGAAGTGTCCGATATCCGGTTCAAGAGTTACTTGCATTTAAAACGAGACGCCCAAACTGTCAATTACATTGCGCCGGAAATAGAAATCTTTATTAATTGTACTTGCCGACATTGGGGGGAAGATTTCGACAGCTTCCCTTACATTTAACCAGCTTTCCTATACATTATAATGAAGTTCATTCTATCTTCGTGCTGGCCCAAGAAAAATTAGAAGTGTCCCATATCCGGTTCAAGAGTTACTTGCATTTAAAACAAGACGCCCAAACTGTCAATTACATTGCGCCAGAAATAGAAATCTTTATTAATTATAGTTGCCGACATTGGGGGGGAAATTTCGACGGCTTCCGTTATTTTTAACCAGCTTTTTCTTATATACCAAAAGGAAGCTCATTGTATCTTCTTGCTGGCGCAAGAAAAATTAGAAGTGTCCCAGATCTGGTTAATGAGTTATTCGCATTTAAAACAAGACGCCCAAACTGTCAATTACATTGCGCCAGAAATAGAAATCTTTATTAATTGTAGTTGCCGACATTGGGGGGGAAATTTCGACGGCTTCCGTCATTTTTAACCAGCTTTCTTATATTCCAAAATGAAGCTCATTCTATCTTCTTACTGGCCCAAGAAAAATTAGAAGTGTCGCAGATCTGGTTCAAGAGTTATTCGCATTTAAAACGAGACGCCCAAACTGTCAATTACATTGCGCCGGAAATAGAAATCTTTATTAATTGTTGTTTCCGACATTGGGGGAAAGATTTCGACGGCTTCCCTTACTTTTAACCAGCTTTCCTATATATCAAAATGAAGCTCATTCTATCTTCGTGCTGGCCCAAGAAAAATTAGAAGTGTCCCATATCCGGTTCAAGAGTTACTTGCATTTAAAACGAGACGCCCAAACTGTCAATTACATTGCGCCGGAAATAGAAATCTTTATTAATTGTAGTTGTGGACATAGTCCTTGGGGGAAAAATTTCGATGGATTCCGTTATTTTTAACCAGCTTTCCTATATTTCAAAATGGGGAACGTGGGCTCTGGGAACGAGATTGAAGAGTATGAAGAACATGAATGACGTAACGTGGCCTGAAAAGCCCGCCAAATTTCAAAACTGTCCAACTTTTAGCTTGTTTTTTCCCTTATTTTATAAAACATACCGCGCCTGTGCATAGGTACAAGAATAACGGTTCGTTTGACGTCATTTGAACACGAAAGAACTAAAGAAGTTTACTCTACTCAACTTCTTTCGTGTTCAAATTACTCGAACGTACCTTTATAAATTATAAGAATAAATGTGTACGGAGCTTTACGTTTTATTTGTTAACTGAGGGGATTGGCATTAAAAATTAAGTTTGTCTAATTTGAAAGAACTTATAAAATTGTAATAGAAGATCCTTTACAACTTTTTCGTATCTTTATGCGTTTTCAAGATATTTCAATTTGTTTGATATGTAAATGGTGGTCTCTGACGTCAGGAGTGGGGTAAAATATTTTCATACAGAGCAAAATCACTTACATATCTAACATGAAATGTTCAGCGTCGCAAGGAGTTTTTATGTGCACAGTTTCAAATGATTTCGCTGAACAAACTTAGAGATATAACTGGTTTTGCTACATGTGAAAATATTTTACCCGCCCACACCTGACGTCAGCGTCCATCTCATTTACATACCAAACAAATTGAAATATCTTGAAAACGAAGAAAGATACGAAAAAGTTGTAAAGGATGTTCTATTACAATTTTATGAGTTCTTTCAAATTAGACAAACTTAATTTTTAGTGCTATTGCCCTTTAAATGCAAACACGGTTGTAACCAGCCTAGACATAGGCTTTTCCGTGGCTGAGCTGTGGCCTATGGGACTGGGAACTAAATTCGCTTTATGACGTAAGCAGAGTTAAGTTCTATTTCCCGTTGTCTCTCCCCAGTCCTTTCGGCCCAGGCCCCCAAATAGGAAATAGAAGGTCTTGGCTGGGTTGTAACGTCACGGCACATTTCTTAGTCTTATTTCATAAACGAAATATAAAAAACACGAGAGCGAGTTGGAAAAATCAGTTGAAACAACTTTTATGTTAACCCTTAACCACAACTCGGGTTCACATAAACTTTTGAGTTATCCAACTTACCCCAACTCATTCTCGTACGTGTTACCCTGCGAGCAGAGCCTTCTTTTCCTTATTTCTTCGCTGAGAGTGAGGAAGAAAAGTAGGTTCTGCGGTATTCGTGTTTGGCTTCGTCCAAGATTTAGGACGAAGTGACCCGTTTAAGACCCGTTTAACCGGTTCTCGTTTTGTTTTCTGCTCTGATTGGGACTGGGTTCGAGAGTGTAACCAAGCAACTGACATGCATGCGCAATGGAGACCAGTCACGAATACAGCAGAGCCTACTTTTCTTCCTCTCTCTCAGCGAAGAAATAAGGAAAAGAAGGATCAGGCTATTTTACTTTTCATTTTATCACATTTTACTCTGATAAATGGCTCCGCTTGAAACGTCAGTGTTTCGTTATCAAAACTATTCTCGGCAGTTTACCACCTTTTCACTTTGCGCTATCTAAAACAATGGCTACGCAGCACTACCTGTTTAAACACTCGGATATAGACCTTATTCAAAAATGTGATGGTCTATAAAAAAAGGTCTATATAGACCCTTTTTACTAAACAAGTCCAGAGTACCGTCATTTCCGCCATTGACGTCATTTTCAACTTCAGTGAATTCTATTGAAAATATACAAAAGCTAAGACAATGAAACGAAATTGAAAAGAATTTATAAGAAAAATTGAAAAGAAATTGACATCATAGGGTTCTAAACACGGGCGGCATTTGGCTATGGTCTTAAATAGCAAACAAATTATAAGTAAACTGTGACTTCCTGTGTTCATGATGAATTTACATAGTTATACGTCACAACAGTCAAGTTTTCTTTCAGTTCGTGCTCTTTATGCACTCTGACGCAAGCAATTTGCTCTAGCTTCCGTTCTTCGCAAATTGATGCGAAAATGAGCTTTTCTCTTCAATTTCTTGTGTTCTTTTGTTTGACGACTTGTTATGGTATGTACATTCTTATTGCTATAATCATTGTGTGGTATGTAATTAGTTTATTAGCGAACAATTAGGAGCAATCCGGTATATCCTAGCTCGGTACTGCTCGCCACGAAATTCTTTCCTTCGTCGCAAGAGATTTGAATTAATGTTAAGTTTCAAAACCATAGTACGATTTTAACTAAACAAGTTAGCCCGATTAACCTGTGTCCGGCTCGCCTGGCGCATCAGTGTAATCGGCGACCTTTTAAAACCTTTTTTTCAATTTCATTACGAACAATATATTTGTTAGAATTAAGTATTTCAAAGACCGTCTTAGGAATTAAGACAGCCAACCTTTTAAATTTCATTAATAATTCATGAAGAAAATTCAAAAGAAATGAATGTTTAATCAGCATCTTTAACTACGGATAAAACATTGATTAATAAAACATCAATGTTTTATCAAAGTTAATAGGCACTAGTGGCTCAAATTGAGCTTTTTCGGACTGTAAATGATCTTATCTCACCTTTTCTACGACTCTTAAACAAAGTGTTCGTTATTTACACTTAGAATTTGATAAGTAAGTTAAAATATTCGCGTCCGATCTTTATGGGCATCTACATTGGCTCGCCTTCGGCTCGCCATTGTAAATGCCCATAAAGATCGGCCGCTCATATTTTAACTATCACTTACAGTACTGTTATATAGACGATTGAGAAGCTATTTCATAAACTCGTGTATCGTTGGTTTTACCAGGGGTTACGAACAATCTAGAAAAACAAAAATAAAATAAGTTGCGTCTCACGCACGCTGTGATTGGTCCGTTACCGTGTTTAATCACTCGGGCTGCAGCCTCGTGATTCTCATGTTTTATAAACACTCGAGGACAATGAAAATTACTCGGTCTCACGGCCTCGTGGTTTTCATTGTCGTCTCGTGTTTGTAATCCCACATAGTAGAACACAACACTCCCACTCGTGCTATGAAATATTACTTCAAGTATACCAACGTGCATGCGAATTTGGGTGATATTTCTCCTGCAACAGGACATTGTGTATGGAATTAATTATGCCTGCTTTGACATCATCCTCATTACCATTTCGGAAATAAAAACCCTGAATATATTACAAATACTGAGAAACGCGCATCAAAAAATATTTTGGCATTCATCTATAACTAAGCTCAATACCTAAATACTTATACTCACGGGTTTTTATTTTGTGATAACTGGCACTGGACATTTTTGGCGTCAAATATAATTTTTGTTTATCTTATTTACTACAGCGACCAAAGTTCGTTTTGACACAGTTGGTGACTGTTCAGGCGGGGTAAAGGTCATCATTTGGGGCACAACATGCACGCATGCAAGACATGCATAGCCACACGTAGTCACAGTACTGATCAGCAAAGCAAAGCGAAGCACTCGCCTTGCAAATCTATTCAGTTTCAACGCGCGCTGGCATGCTTTGTTCATTTAATTTCTAGTTCTAGTGCTAGATGTTACGTTCCTCGGTTCTCGGAAGGCTCCCGAATCCCGATCATCCATAGATCGCAATCATGCACGTGACATCGGACGCCATTTTGGTCAGTTTCCATTTTATTTTCCAGTTGATTCCAAACCCCATGCCTAAACAAACATGGCGGTCAACGGTTTGCCAACAGTGTTTGCTTACCAAAAAAATCAACGGATCGATGTCATGTGCAAACGATCCATATACGTGTAAATAATTACTTGTTTTCTGTTGCTGTTGATAAATAACGTTCTCTGGTTTTAATATTATTAATTCGGGTTACGAGCTTTCGGCTACCAGTCTGCAGCCTTCGACGGGTAGATTGCATGGTAGCCGAAAGCTCGTAACCCGAATTAATATTAAAACCAGAGAACGTTATCAACAGAATATGAATAATCCTGGTTTCGCATCCAACATCTTTACTTGTTTTCTGTTACAGGTACAGTTACAAAGTTAAAGATCTTGGGAAGAAGAAATTCTAGCATTTTCTTTGAGGGAGAAACAATGACCATAAGCTGTACAGTTACGAACGCAGTCAAAACTCCTCAAATAATATGGTTTATGTCCAGTCGGCGAATTATACCTGATAAAAATAAACTTGTCAACGTCACTTTCAATGGTAGGTCTAAAATTCTCATTTCATAATTCAGGACGTTGCCACTTGGGGACAACCCCCTCCGCTTTTGTTAAAGATTTATTTTTACTGAAGAAACTTCTGAGGGGGTTATGTATGATTCTGGCTCAAATGATAGACTAAATAGATGGTTTGCATTCACGTGACATCGGAGGCCATGTCTTGGTTGATTTCCAGTTAATTTGCAAGTCAGTGCCAAAACAAACATGGTGGCCGGTGGTCTATCAACAGTGTCTGCCAAAAATCAACCAAGATAGCGGACCTGACGTCATGCGCAAACGATCTATACTTAGGCCCCAACTTTCAACAGTCGTCAGCTGGTACTGCAAAGCAATTTGAAACATGACAGAACCATTTAAAACCGCTCTTAAGTGAATGGCCTGGTCATGGGAAACGAGAATGACATCAGTGACGTCATTCTGAATAACTGATGACGTCAATGCCACTTATAATTACTGGAACCTTTTCCTTCATTCCTTTATTTTTCCCCTTTATTCTTCTTTCCTTCTTAACTTTTTCTTGAAATACGTTTTCATATTCTTAAGGAACCAGTGCTCTTAGTATCTTGACCTTACGAAAGTTGAATGTCGCCGAATACCGTGGGCAACATCTGCGTTGTAAGGATCAGGAAAACGACGAATCATCATCAAATACAGATCTTTTAAAGATTGGAAGAAGTAGGTTTTTTTTTGGTCGGCTGAATCAAAGCTAAAAGTACACACAGTCGCCGTCGCTTATATGCAAAGATTTTGGAAACCAATCTGTTTTTTAATCTGCTTATATGCAAAAACCCGACTGGCAAAAACGATTTGTATACAGTATTACCAAAACCGATGATGCACGGTATGGCCCCAAAAACACACGCCATGATTTCCGCCCAAAACAGTTGACGAATCCGTCTCTGATTCCTAAACCATTTTGGCTTGGAAAATTCGAAAGTAGCAAATGGACCAATCATATTGCAGTGATCTCAAATTCAAAGGCTAAGGAATGCAGACGGATTCGTTAATGTTTTGGCGGGAATCATGACGTCTTTTTGGGCCATGCCACGAATCATCGGTTTTGGTAATAAACGGCGGAGACTAATGTTCTTTCATAGTTTCATAGTTGGTATATTTTTATTAGTTATAAATTTTAGTTGTATTTCGAAGTTAGTTATAAAATATTTTTCCATACAGACTTCGTTCTAGGTTAATAATTTCTTACTATCTATATGCAAACTTTTTATGTACTGTTTAATAAACGAGCAGGAGTGTTTTATCAGATATAAAGACATGAGGCGAAGTCGAGTGTTTTTATATCTGATAAAACACGAACTGCGAAACTGGCAAGTTTATTGGCGTAGTAAGTTTGAAAAATAACCTTGTCTAAGCCGAGAAAATCAAAGCTTTTAGTTTATGGAAATCAGGAGGTATCTTTATCACATATAAAGACACTGATTAAACTTTAATTTATTTTGAATTTTCCTCATGAATTATTAATGAGTTTTTGAATTGATTTTTTTAGTCAGTGTCGCAAAATCCAGTGACGAATTTTCAGAGTACGGCAACAACGAAACCTTAACTTGCAGTTTATCTGAAGGAAAACCAGAAGATATTGATTATTTATTGTGGCGTAAAATTCCTTCCGAAAAGGTTCTTCAAACAGTCCGCAACATTGCCAAATTGGAACTACATGTAGAACACGTTAACGGAAATAATGCAGGATATTACGAATGTGTTTTTAAAGCTAGCAACGGCAATTTCTTCTTAAATAAATCCATTGAGATCAAAGGTAACTAGACTATAATACGCATGCGCATCTCTAACTTTTTCCTCTCCGAATCGATCTTTAGTATTTTATTCTGGTTAACTCCAGACGATTTTATTCACCTCTGGGGAAGCCTTCGGACAGGAATAAGTTAAGGTACCAATGGCACAAAAATTAAGTTTGATTTTTTTGGAGAAAAGACCTTGAAATGCCAATTGCAGTTTTAGATTTCTTTCTTTCATTTTTGAGATATTTCATTTTTTTGATATGTAAATGTCACATGTGACGTCCATTTCAACTCGACAAGTTGCAACAACTTGTTGAGTTCAAATTGACGTCACATGTGATATTTACATATCAGAAAAATGGTTGGACAACCTAAGCAAACAAGCAGACAGACAGACAGAAACAGACAGACAGAGACATGGGCATATGCTTTCAATTGAAAAATATTACTGATTACTACTTGTTACTAACACTTTTTATTTGACGTTTTAGTTGTTCCAAGCAATCCTAAAAAACAACAAAAAGAAATCATTTATAGAATTCCAAATACGGTCATACTAACATGCGACATCCAAGGCCATCCTTTGAATGTTTTGTGGAAAGTCAATTGTAGTTCCAATTCTTCAGGTAAAAAGTTAGCACCTTGTTTTGCCATGTCTTCAATGCATTCTATTCTTTATTGCACTAGTATATACTTTTCAGTTAAGACTTTGCATGAAGCCTGACGAGTCTTTAGTATTTTATTCTGGCTAACGCCAGACGATTGTATTCAGCACAGGGAGAGGTCCAGGCCTCAAAGTGTTAATAATAGCTTTACGTAAATTGTTAAGGTTTGTTGGTTTTTGCTGCAACAAGCTGTCGTTAGTATAATACTTTCAGCTTGGAGTTTGTAATGTTTTGTTAGTTCCTGCTGCAACAAGGCTAAGCTGTCGTTAGTTAGTATATTACTTTCAGCTTGGAGTTTGTAATGTTTTGTTAGTTCTTGCTGTACAAGCTGTCGTTAGTATAGTACTTTCAGCTTGGAGTTTGTAATATTTTGTTAGTTCTTGCTGTACAAGCTGTCGTTAGTATAGTACTTTCAGCTTGGAGTTTGTAATGTTTTGTTAGTTCTTGCTGTACAAGCTGTTGTTAGTATAGTACTTTCAGCTTGGAGTTTGTAATGTTTTGTTAGTTCTTGCTGTACAAGCTGTCGTTAGTATAGTACTTTCAGCTTGGAGTTTGTAATGTTTTGTTACTGAGCTCTTGCTGTACAAGCTGTCGTTAATTAGTATAGTACTTTCAGCTTGGAGTTTGTAATGTTTTGTTAGTTCTTGCTGCAAAAAGGCTAACTGCTGTCGTTAGGTGTCGAAACTCAGAACATTTTAACGTGTTTAACATCTAACGACAGCTTGTACTAGCAATTGAAAACATTACAACTTTAAGCTGCATGCATGAAAAATTCCGCTCCGCGCGCAAAATTCCGTCTAGTGGAAAACCGGTTTTAGGCAGGTTTCCACTCTGATAAGATAACTCTCGGGGGGGGGGGGGGGGGGGGGTGCAAGTACCATACTAACGGAGTGAATCCAGTAATTGTAAATTCTCTTTTGCAACACTTGTTAGGAAGCCATATTTATTTCAACCATACTCTTCTAAACCAGAACAGAACATTAATGATAAACGAAACAAACGAGGAATCAAGTGGAATGTACTGTTGTATTGGTTGGAACAGTGCAGGAAAAACGAAGCAATTATTTCGTTTGAAACGACCTTTTGGTAAGATGGTTGAAGAAAGAAATTAAGATAGACAGATAATAGAAGCTTTAATCAAACTCACTAAGTAATATACAGTACTACAATAATAACAGATTACAATACATTACAAACAGTAAACGATGAGTTTGATAAGGGGCTAGCGAACGGACACGAGGCCCCAACTAGGCAAACCCCGTACATAAATCAATAAATTCAAGACAATACACATAATGGTCCGCTATTTACTACTATACAGAATGCGCCATCCGCACCTGACGCCGAACTCAGTCCCCTACCCCGAAATCAAAACGATTTAGTTTGAAATAGACGGATAATGAAAGTAATAAAGGGCTGATCCCGACGTCAAGTATTGAAAACGACGCATCAGATAAGCAGATATGCATCAGATAAGCTGGCATGGCAGACAGACCGAACTAGACGGACGGACACGCATATAGACAGTCAGATAAACAGACAGACAGTCGGTCGGTCCGTCCGTGTTTGTTTGTTTGTTTGTTTGTTTGTTTGTTTGTTTGTTTGTTTGTTTGTTTGTTTGTTTGTTTGTTTGTTTGTTTGTTTGTTTGTTTGTTTGTTTGTTTGTTTGTCTGACGGACCGACGGACGGACACGCATATAGACATGGTGGGTGGATGGGTATATGGATGGATGGATCAGCTAAGTTCAGATCAGACAGGTCAGCTCAGTCAGACAGACAGACAGACGATTGATACGCAAACAGATACGTATAAACTGACAGGCCATAACTGAGATTAACTTTTGCTTTTTTAGACAAGAATTGCGGCAAAAATAATGGAAGAAAATTACGGAGTGGATTGGACACAATTTTCTTTTTTATTCTTTGTCACGTGATGTTAAAAACCAACTAGAATTTAAAAAAGAAAAAACAAGGCTTATCAGTTTGGGCAATATTATTACTTAGGTTAATTAAGCCATTCTTAAAGTTCAGTATGCAATTTAACAAAAAAAAAGACATTAGGGAAAGTTTGGTGTTTGAAAATATCTTGCAGTCAAAATGGAAATACCTTCCCACCACTTCTTCTGTAGTTCGTTGCGTATTATTGTATTTCTGTAGCTGCTACCGAAGCCTGAGAAAAATTTTTGTTGAAAACTGTACGTAAGTAGTATAATTTGTATATTAATTTATTTGTAGGCAGTGGCGTAGCCAGGATTTTGAAAGGGGGGAGCCGAAATCAAAATAGACTTTTAGGGGGGTCCGGGGGCATGCTCCCCCGGGAAATTTTGAAATCGAGAGTCGCTGAAATGCCATTTCCTGGCATTTGGAGGAAGATTTTACAGAGACTAAAGGTTAAAAAACGTCATAAAAAATACTCAAAACACGCAAACGTCACATAGATACTCAAAATGCATACACTCAGTAGATTAAATACACTGTTTACAGTTTATTTCCTGACACAATTCATATTGCAACAGTTTTGTAGTTACATGTCTGTTGTTTTCTATCAAAAGGGGGGGAGCCGCGGCTCCCACAGCTCCCCCCCTGGCTACGCCACTGTTTGTAGGTGAAAGTGTTATTGCCTTGTGCACTGTTGATGAAAACACTTTAATTCTTTACGGGCAGATTACTGGAAAGTCTCCACTTAATTGACGAGTAAAATCATGATATCAAGTGGCGTTAGACAATAAATTTAATGAAGTTGCCAAATGGCAACCATGTAAAGGATTAAAATTGAAAATCAAATAGATAGCAAAGCAAATTGGTTTTGGTTTGGTTTGGTTTGGTTTGGTTTGGTTTGGTTTGGTTTGGTTTGGTTTGGTTTGGTTTGGTTTGGTTTGGTTTGGTTTTGGTTTGTTTTGGTTTGTTTAATATATCTAGTTTTTATCTTTAAAAAATTCTGTGATTTTATAGTTCAACATTAGTATTCTTAATTTGTAATTATTGTATAATTTGTAACAATATTTGTTAAAGGGAATTAAGAGATCTTGATTAGGGCGTCATAACCACTGATGTCTCTTCCCTCGTGTATACTTCACGAACACCAAATTAAATAAATAAATAAATAAAATACTATTGAGTCGTTGGATGAAATCGTGAAAGTAAAGTAACACAGTTTGTACAAATAAAGTTGGACAAAAATGAAAATAGAGTTTGGGCTGGGTTGGTAATATACGTTATTGATTGCGGGGTTAGATCTTCGGGATTTTCCGATGTATCCCCTCGTGTAGTATCGTTATGTTTCGTAACGTTCCGTACGATTGCTCGTGACGCGTGAGTGAACCGAGATTGGAAGAAGGAGGGAAATTTGAAATCTCATGCTGTTTAATTTTGCTAAATAAAGGTATTAAACTTTAAGAAACTGCTTTTTTGCGTGTTTTAGACGAATGCAAGTGTATATTTAATAAAGTCATGTCGACCATTGCTGTATTTATGGCTTCTTTGAAGCAAAAGTAAAGATTTAACGTGTTTGCTATCTTACACGTGTCCCGACGAGTCGGCGGTCTCTGATCTTTCTTGTGGAAATTTTCGATGTTGGAAGAACTTTCTTTAGGTACAAAAAGCTTCAGTAATGTCGGTTGGAACATCGTAAAGTATATTCCTAACTGGAAAACTAATTAAGTTTTTTTATTTCGTCTGTCTTACAACTGAAATGACGGCCAATCCAAGATGGCGGACAAATGGCAACGTCTTCTTGTCGACCGTTTGAAAAATATTTTTTGGAATTTAAATTCTCAGTAGCATACTGCAATTAAAAATTATGAGAAATTAATTACAAGACATACTTAAGGATAAATTTTTTTTCGACTTTTTAACATTTACAAATTTTGAATTTATGTACAATTTATATTTTTCTAATTTTTCCTAATACTCTCAGATTAACCTGTTTTCTTCGTTTATTTTAGTTAATTGGAATAAGCAACACTTATTGCAATTCAAAATGGCAAAGGTCTTAACAAAATTAAAGACGGATAAATATTTGGACATTCTTGGGTGAGTTATTTTGTTTTTTTGTTCATATTTTGTAGATAACTTTTAACATTGTACTATTTTGACACTATACTTCATATTTTGTAAATAACTTTAAATTTTATACTTATGTAATTTCTTTTTACACGCCCCCTGTGGAAATCAGCTTCGGTTGATGGGGTTAGCGTGGTTAAATAAAGTTCTTCATCATATGTATTTATGTACTTTATGTTACAAAAGTATTGTGCTGCATAGGGCAGTGTTTTTAGATAGAACAAAGTGAAAAGGTGGTAAACTACTGAGAATAGTTTTGATAATGAAATACTGGTATTTCAAGTGGAGCCTTTACTCTGATGAAGGGCTCTGCTTGAAATGTCAATATTTTGTTACAGTGATGGATTTACAGGGGGGTGGTGCACACCCCTGGCCTTGGTCAAGGACTGGGGACAGTCCTCGGCAGGGTCCAGTGGCCAAGCTGGTGGTGGGGCTGGGGGTATGGGGGGTGAAACGGCCACCAGAAATTAATATTTTTATACCTATTAATACCTGTATGAATCTATGATAGCTAATATATGAATCATACAATAAAACCCGCTAACAAGAACCTACAACTATTAAGAACCTCAGGCTGAAATTAAGAATTTATTTATATAAGAATATAAGAACCTATCCCAGGCTGATTTGGTAAAATGTAGGTTCTTGTTGGCGGGTTTTTACTGTATATCATTCTGACCCCTGCTGTAGCTCCCTCAGCGGTGTTCCACCCTGCCTCGGTTGTGCTGCAGGCTAGCCTGGTACCCTGGCCCAATCAAAGAATATGGGCCAGGTAACCACTAAAGACTTCTGCTTTCCGATTGGTTGAAATTTCACGCATTTTTAGTGGCTATGAGTGACATTGCAATTGTCATAAGTGGATTTAGCCCTGATGACGCGAGAATGAGATTAGTGGTTACCTGGCCCATATTTCTTTTGAAATTGGGCCAGGGTACCAGGCTATAGCCGCAGGCCTGATCTCACTTTGCTCGCTCAGTGCCCCCCCCCCCCCTACCAGATCAAGCTGGATCCATCACTGTTTGCTTATCAAAACTTATTCTCAGCAGTTCACCACCTTTTCACTTTGCTCTATCTAAAACACTGCCTACGCAGGACTCTACTTTTTTACACTTTTGAAAAGGTGGCAAACTACCTCTTTTTACTTTGATGAAGGTCTCAAAATGCTAGTATTTTGTTGTTAAAAGTCTTGGCAGTTTACAACTTTTTCACTTTACTGTTGTCATAGTTTTGGTTAAAATAACCATTTAATTGTATTTTTCAAATAACATTAAACTAAAAAGTAACAAAATTACAAAAATATTGTGGTTCCTATCTCTATCTCCCCCCCCCCCCCCTCTTTCAGACTTTAAAACTCAAAAGTGACCATTTTTTCTCTGTATTATAGCTGGTACACACAGAACAACTCTTGATGTCTCTAACTTCATGGTCAATCAGTGATGCCAAGCGTTAGCCAGCAAGATTATTGGAATTCATGGTATGAACCTTGAATTGGTGATTATGAACCATTTTATTATATTGTGCAATGTTCCCTTTCTTTGGTTGTGCAACTGTCAATTAAATAACAGAATTTCTTCTGTGCTTCCCACCCTCCCTTGAAGCAACATTATTGTGCCTTGGGCATTTTGCTTGGAACTATGTAGTCGAAGCTCATTGAAAATAAATCTAATTGTCCAGCTGATTCTTGATTCTATAATTTAATTGGCTAACTTTAGCTCATAATTTCATATACTTTACAATTTCAACATGCAAGACAAATTTTTCAAAGTAATTTCAACGTACTGTGCTACTGTGGAAAAATAGTTGCAGTGTGGAAGCGAGTTGCTTATATATTTTGGAGATGGCAAAAATAACTCTGAATAAATAATTTCTGTTTTTCAAAAATGTTTCTTAAAACTGTTGCCAACAATTAATTGAAATGAATAATGTAGTAATACAAGTAATATTGCATGCATGCACAACTAAGGATTTGGGAATATTGTATGTACAGTATACAAGCATCAAGAATTTCAGTTTCCAGCCCAATTATGATGCACTATGGGATAGAATCAGAGGTCAAGTGAGCATGCACCAATTAAGTCAGTGTCAATTTTGTTATTATTATTATTCTTTATTTAAGGAGGATGGGTTTTTCAGCAGAGCTGGTGGGGTCCTCCATTTACAGCTAAGACCTATAGGTGTTGATTTTACGGAGGGAGGAAAACCGGAGAACCCGGTGGAAAACCCTCGAAGCACAGGAGAAACCAACTAAACTCTACTCGCATGAGTCCCCACCCCGAGAATGGGGCTATTCCCAGACAGTCACCCATCCAAGTACTAACCCCATCTAACTGGGCTTAACTATTGGTGAGAGGCAGTACCCTAATAGCACACGCCACCCGTGCTCCCGCACAGAGTATTCATGAGCCACAAGGATGGCCACTTGACCTTTGATTCTATCCCATAGTTCATCATAATTGGGCCGGAAACTGAAATTCTTGATGCTTGTATTCTATTTTCCTTAGAAAGTTTATTAAACTTGGTCCAGTAGTGTGAAGCTATTAAGTCTACAACCTTGCTGAAAGGAAAACAAAATTAAATTTGAATTTTCTAAATAAAGTGCAAATGAAATTTACAGGAAAATACAGAAATTACATGTAAATCTGTTGTTGGCATGCACCTACACCTGTACACTGAGGATGAAAACATTTTTTCTAAATTCGCAACCAAAATTATCCTTTTCGAAATTAACACTGGAATCCGCAAGATCTCATTTGCTAAATGCAATTTATGTGACAATGTTTATTTGGTTTGAATGTATTCAATAAAGAAAGAGTAAACATTTAAATTTGATTTTGACATAAAACGTTTTGGGCTGTGTACATGCTTAGGTGCCAATAGCTGTATTTACATCAACTGGACCAAAGTTTTATAAGAATGAATTGAATGATGAAAATGCCTTGAAAGTTGACGATATTGTATTTATGCTCTCAAAGTGTTATATAAAAGTCTTGTAAATTTAGATATATGCAAAGTGGAACATGGTTAGAACTGTAGGATAGAACTGAACAAAGTACTTTGGTTTTCTCTATCAGTTCAAAAGATCGGAAGAAGTTTAATCTCCTTTGAGCATTCGTTCGAAAAATTCTTACCAAAACCGTTGATGCGCGGCATCTGAAAAAAGATACCATGATTTCCGCCCAAAACATTGACGAATCCGTCTGCATTCCTAAACCTTTTTGGCTGGAGAATTCAGAAATGGCAAATGGACCAATCACGTTTTTGTGGTGTCACGGTGTCAATTTCAAGGCGTAGGAATGCAGACGGATTCGTTAATGTTTTGGGTGGAAATCATGACATGTTTTTGTTGACCCATGCCACGGATCATTATCGGTTTTGGTAATATTAAAATTATTAAGTGTTTACGCAAAAATCGTAATAATATTTTTGCATGAATTTCTGCATGTGCAACCATAGTTAATAGAAAATAGACACGGTTTAGAAGCTCACAAAAGTCATTGTTTTTGTTCAGGTTTATGGAAATTTTTGCACTTTCACGGTTACTGAACATATTGTGTTTTCTGTATAATGAAGTAATCATCCAATAGCAACGTTTGGGTTCAATCACTCAACCGTACTGTTTAAATATTAATAAACCTAAAACAAAGGATTTGGCACCTTCATGTACCTTTCAACATGAATCGTAGCTTGATTGTTAACCGCTTTGAAGTTTTCTGGGTTTCCAAACCATGTCTATTTTCTATTAACTATGGTGCCACTTATTGTCGCATTTATGCGAAATAGAACACATTTGATTAGATTTAAGCAAAACTACATTTAATTATAAACTATTTCGAACACAAAAAAAAAATACTAACATGATATTAACATTTGTCGAGGTGAAAACACTAGATCGAAAATCTAATCTTCCAATTATATTGTTTTGGTTTATTAATTACACAAGAATCCGGTTTTTTATTGCAGTTTAGATAAAATAATTTTCGGGGCTCGAAAAAAAACCCTACAAAGGGCTAAGCTCAAAACGTCAGTTGCAATTGCTAAAAATCTTGGCATGCAGTTCGCCACCTTTCCGTTAACTGATTGCTATATTTGAAACACTGCCATCGGCAGCGCTTTACTTTTGTACTACAGAATTGTACTACAGAAACTTCCCAAGTGCGTCCATAACTCCATGGAGCACGCGAAACCATGAACAGAGAATCAGACACAACAGAAAACAATATTTATATCGCTGATTAAAAATGAGTTTTTCATTACATTTGAAATTGCCGTGCTCCATCGAGTTATAGAGCGAGCACGCTCGGTAGCCAATCAGAAACGCCGTTATATCACATCTATTTCATAAAAGGCACTGTACTGTCCTTCGGTTTGACTCAGTTTAACCATATTCCACTATGCATACATCAAAAGGACTGACAATGACATGAAGTATCTGAAAACCAATGACCAATTCTTGCAAGTGTTTGGGATATACAACTGATTAGGTTATATATTCTTCAAGTGAAGTTTAAAATCAAACTGAAATTTACAGCCTGAAATGTTTAGGGTTAATTACCAACGATTCTGTGCGACGACTTATGCTTATGGGGCTTCACATTGTCTTTCTTGTTTTTTTGACATTAAAAGTCTTTAGATTTATTTTAATTTATTAAAATTTCCTCTTGTACAGTAATACTACAAATGAAAATATTTCAATACTTTTTGTATTAGTGAAAAATGAAACCTTATGTTGTTTTTGAAAAGAAGTTATTTAAATTCTATGGAATGTTAATATTTTTCTCGCGTCAAAATGTCTAATAAACGGTCATTTTATTGTCCAATAAATTAAGATGATTCTAGCGACTCTAAAACATAAAGCAATCTGAAAATAAACATTTCAAAAAAAATCCGAGGTATGGGTCAAAACGCAACACAGATAAAATGATAATAGTTTGGGTTCTTTTTGGTTCTTTTTTTTTCAAAAAAAAAAGAGACGAAGTCAGATATATTTGTTTTTTGAGTCATACCTTGGATTTTTAAAATGTTTAGTTTTGGATCGCTTTCTGTTATAAAAATCTGCAATTTGTTATTGCCCAGTTATGACTCTTGGTGTAAGAATTTGGCAATTGGGTTTCGGTTATTTCAAATCATTGTCATGTCTATTATATTGGGTCATTGTATAAGAGAGCAAGACCCAGTTGCATAAACGTTGACGTTTAGCCTAATTTCTGACATTAAGACAATGAATTTGAATAGACGTCTGACGTTAGAACTTAGGCTGTGCGTTAACTTCATGCAACTGGGGTCCAAGGTCATGGCTGTTGTGGACTTTTTCTTTTTGACAAGTACTGGTAAGTGTTATACTTTAAAGAGATATTTTAACCTGACTTTACAGTGTATTATCCAAAGAAGTTTTCTATTCATATTTCTTCTCTATTCTTTATAAGTGGCCCCTCTTGAACACAATTGCCGATTGTTTTATGTACGTGTGAACATTAAATTTCACCACTATTGAAAAACCGAGCATTCTTGAACAGATGACAAAAAATAGGTACGCAATGCGTACATGCGCCTACGTTTTGGACTGCGGTATACATCAATATTTGCAATCACGTGACATTGGACGCCATCATGGTTGATTGCCATTAATTTCCAAACCTTTGCTAAAACAAACATGACGGTCAGCCACTGTCAACAGTGTTTTGACACCATGATTACCATTGAATCTTGGAACTTGAGATAATTATGCAGTCAAAAAGGAAAATTAATACGTTGTACATACTTGTTTTAAAAAAGTCATCAAGTTTTAGGCGAATAGTTGCAGTTTAATAATTTAAAAACTTGGTTTTGAGTAAAGTATAGATGTAAAGTAAAAAACAAATTTTGAGAACCAATATTAAGAAAAAAGTGTACATGTACATATTAAGAAAAAGTTATTAAAAAAGTCACTAAACTCAAGTTCGTTATGATCACATCCAAACAGAATTTCTATAAACAACTGTCTAACTTTTCCTTATCAAATTCATTAATAATTCATGACGAAAATTCAAAAGAAATGAATGTTTAATCAGCATCTTTAAATACGGATAAAACATTGATTAATAAAACATCAATGTTTTATCAAAGTTAATAGGCGCTAGTGGCTCAAATTCAGCTTTTTCTGAGTTAAAATGATCTTATTTAACCTTTTCTACAACTCTTAAACAAAGTGTTCATCATTTACACCATAGTCCCTAGAAATAAATTGTCTGGAAACGCGGCCAAAGTCTTTGTTCTAGGTTTTCGTTCACGTTTGTGCACCTTATTTCACCTTAACTCTTGCTGAACACATTGTATTTTTGGTATAATGAAGCAATCAACCAATAGCAGCGTTGCTTTATAAATATTAATGAACGTAAAACAAAAGATTGTGCACCTTATTTGCCACCCTCAACTTAAATTGTAGCTCACTGTTAACCGCTTTGGTGTTCGCCGCGTCTCCAGACAATTCTAGGGACTATGTTTACACTTACAATTTGATAAGTAAGTTAAAATATTCGCGTCCGATCTTTATGGGCATCTACAATTGTGGCTCGCCATTGTAAATAAATGCCCATAAAGATCGGCCGCTCATATTTTAACTATTGCTTAAAACATAACTGATCATTAAAGCCTTGCATATGAGCATGTAGACATGTAATAAATAATATAAAGATATAAGTAAGTTGAGGGCCATTATGTAAACTACTGGGTCACCGGTAATAATGTTAACCCTCATTAAATAAATAGAGAATAATACATGGATGTATGGAAATATGAAAAAATATGAAAAAAAAGTGAAAATGAAAAAAAAAAAAAAAAAAAAAAAAAAATATTTCGAGTGTTGACCAGGATATCTCACGAGTGAGCGAAGCGAACGAGTGACATACCCGGTTCAACACGAGAAATAAATTTCATATTTCCAAGCATCCATGTATTGTTCTGTTTATTATATAAAAAAATTGTCCTATTTCCTTGCAAAAATTGCATTAAACTATAATGCTGATTCAGCGATAATCGTCACATGTGCGATTATCATAAATAATCGCACATGTGAGATTATCACATTTATTAGTGGCGGAAAAATCAATAAAACACTCTATTTTATATAATAAAGTCTTATATAATATAATCTATAAGTAAAGTGAAAAACAAATTTTCAGAACCAGTATTAAAGGGTATTGGCAATAAAAATTAAGTTTGTTTAATTTGAAAGAACTCGTAAAATTGTAGTAGAGGATCTTTTACAACTTTTTCGTATCTTTCTTCGTTTTCAAGATATTTCAATTTGTTTAATATGTAAATGATGGGCTCTGACGTCATGAGCAGGGTACAGTATTTTTACACAAAGCAACATCAGTTATGAAATGTTCAGTGTCACAAGGCGTTTTTATGTGCACAGTTTCAAGTGATTTCGTTGAACAAATTTAGAGATATAACTGTTTTGCTACGTGTGACAATACTGTACCCCACTCCTGACGTCAGAGACCATCTCATCATTTACATATTAAACAAATTAAAATATCTTGAAAACAAAGAAAGATACGAAAAAACTGTCAAGAATCTTCTATTACAAATTCGACAAACTTAATTTTTGTTGCCAATGTCCTTTAAAAAAGTGTACATGTACATATTAAGAAAAAATGAATATTAAACTCTTAAGTTCGTTATGTACTATTTAAAACATAGCAGCAGTGTTTCATCAGGATTTCCAAACACCGAGACTTTTGTTGAAAACCGAGGCGAAGCCGAGGTTTTTGAACAAATTTCGAGGCGTTTGGAATCCTGATGAAACACTCTTCCGAGTGTATGATATAGCTTCTCAAACAAATAAGTATTTTAAGAGAAAATCGAGGCGAAAGTTGGCTTAATTTATGTAATTTCTTCCTCCGATATCAAAACCTCCGTCTCGGTACTGATTTCCTTTGTTTTCGGTTCATGAATTATTAATGAATTTGAGAAGATCAGATCCAAACGGAATTCTATAAACAACTAACTTTTCCCTAGAAATATAACTGATAATTAAAGCCTTGGATATAAGCATGTAAACATATTGGCAGTTGTGTTCAACTATATTTTCCCGTTATACTGTCCAACATTTAAGCATTCTTGTAGGATCTATACCTTTCCATTGCATGTGCAGATACCTTTTCCTTTAAAATGTTTGATATTGAATAATTATGAACTATATTGGTCTTTTAATTGACGATACCGAAAAAGATGGCGGCGGTACATTTAACTACAATGCTTTGCGACCTCAAATCAGCTCAAATAACAACTAAACATTGTTTATCATGCTAAGATGGATTAAGCAAGCAAGAACTTCATTCCTACCAAAGTTGATCGTTTTAAAACAATATCTTACAATAATTCTGCAAGAAACAATATTTACTGCACGCAGAGGATTGTGGTTAAATGTACAAGTCGCCATCTTTTTCGGTACGGTCAATTGTGTGGGAGACCCTTTTCGATAAACATTTGTTTTTTAAAAAAATAATTTTCCCTTTACCAATAAGTCATATAGGTTTGTCGTTTCATCACAAAATTATCTGATAAATCTCTCGTGCATTAGTTGAGTTTCCTTGATCTCCATTTTGGTATAGATTTCAACTAAAAACTTTTCGTCCAAACACGTTCTAAAACTTAAACTAATAACACGACTAGATCCATATCGACAACTTAAGTTCATAACTTTATCTTTATATACAGTAATTGAATTGTGACACAAGTATATTTTACTTATTCCCTGAGCTTGAATCAATTTATAATAGACCAGAGTCGCGTCCCAAAGTCTTCTGTATATATTTTTATTATTACATCCATCCAATTCTTCTGAAATATTTCTTTGGATAATACATTGTTTTTGTTAAAATTAAAAACACTTTGTTTTGTCATGTTAGTCCATAAAGGTGATGGAAAATGTAATCTAAAAATAAGCTGCTTTGATTTGTTTTCAAAATATTCAAATAGCTTTCCACTGATATATTTCAGTGCGATTTTGTTTTCATCCTATTGGTTCATCCTTCGCTTCAAATGTTAAAATTTTAAATGAAACGTTTTCCATCACCTGTATGTATTAATAATTAAATTCAAAGTGTTTTTAGCTTTAAATAATGTCAGGTTAAAAAGTAGAAAGATCTGTGGCTGTTCTTTTGCTGCTCACATTTTTGTTCGGTAGTGAAATTATCAAAAGAAATCTTTAAGCAGCCATGTTCTTTCTTCTACATTGTGCAAAAACTTTAATAAATCATGGTTAATGAAACGTCTTACCATGTTTATTTGTCATTCACGTTTTTGTGCTGTTGTCAATCTCTTTGAGTATGATCCTTGTACTTGGCTGAGAAAGGAACTGTCCTATTTAGCTGTCCATAAAAGTTTTTGTTTTCCAAGAGTTTAACACCAGTTTTTTTTCGAAGTTGTGTTTTATCAACTAGTTTGTTTGGTGTTAAATTCTTTGACAAACAATGCTGTTATTGATTGCCTTGTGAATATGGCTCTTCTTGTTCAGTTGTGTTCATCTCAATGTCGGGCAAAGCAATATTCACTCAGTCGTTTTCTGTTCTCTTCTATAATGATTCACACGAATACACAAGTGTTCTTTTTCAAAAACTTTATTATGGAAGTTGATTACCATTGGTTTTTAATAAATTGTTTACAAATTATTCATGACTATCTTTGTATTAATATATTCAATTCCCATGGGAATTAACTTACATATAAAAGTTAAAACTGCCCCGGCTGACTTCCCAAGTGCTACTCCTACTAAAAGTAAGAATAGCACTTGCTACTCCTACTGAAAGTAAGAGCAGCACTGGGAAGTCAGCCGGGGCAGTAAAGAGAACACCAACTTCAACAATTGTGAAGCTAGCATTCACTTGAGCAGCCGCATACCTTGCAAACGCAAAACATTAGCAACTAAACAGCATGAGCGTAAGCACTTACTAAGCACGGTGTACTTAGCGAGTACTTACAGCTCAGCTAGTAACCTAAACATGCAAATTTGAAGTCCCTCCTCCGAAATTAATTATGCCAAATCTAGAGAGCATGCAAGACCCACTTCCCAACTAATCCCTAGCTCCTGCCTTAACTGCCTAAGTCCTGCCTAACTGCCTGAGTCCTACCTAGCTGCACACCACTCGTAATTTTCACTTCTACCACCATCAGACAACCACAGAGACAACTCACCTAACCATCCCCCCCTACCAACTACCCCCTCCCATAAACTGAAAAAAATAAAATATCTTAACCCTCCTACACTCACACAACAATACTCAACAAACATGCGCAGACCACACTTTTACCTAAAAATTACAGTATAAACAAAAAACCCGAAAATAAATTACATTATAATTTAGCTAACTTAATCCCCTTAATTACAGCATGCAGTGGCCCGGCAGGGTTAGTTTTGATGAACCGAGTATTACCGAACCGCCTTAAATGGTATGCTTGCGCTTATGATACATTATTTACTAGATCAAAGAGGATTTCTATCAAATAAATTACGTTTGAACAATAGTATAAAAATAGGTGTATTAGCTTATTAAACGTCCCGCTCGATGAGGGTCATTTAGTCCTCAGGAATTTTACTAAATGACCCAAATCGAGCGGGACGTTTAATAGCTACTGCACCTCTTTTTATGCTATTCCTTTGTAATATCATGTTTTCGGGAATTTCTTTTGTTGTCACGTCCGTTGACGTCAAACCGGGTATTGATTAGTTCTAATCAGACCTGGTTTGACGTCAACGGAGGTAGGATTAGTAAAAATGAATTTTAATGAGGTAATTAGTTAATGACCTGTGAGAACAAAAGAAATTCCCACAAACATGATACTACTAAAGAATGTCAGCTCCCTATCATACTTAGTGACTTTAATGTTTTTCAATATATTGAACTGGCACTTTTTATAAAACAGCTGCAAAGTAGACATTTAGATGCAGAGCTGACTTTTTCATTTCTTTCATGGATAATGGCATGATTATTAGTCTAAAACTGTTCTTTTTCTGATAGTATAAATAAAATAGCATTTTTGCTTTTTTTGCAGTGTTCGAACTTCCCCAAAAATTATTATTTTATGGAATTATGAAAAACAATCATTACTCAAAAACAAATATTTTTCATGAAAATTGGTATGTACATGCTCACGACCTCTTGTATTCAGAGCGAATAACTGAACAGTTTATGTTTGAAAAATCACTAGCTTGTCTAAGTAATCACTTGTAAAATTTAGGTTTACATAATGCCAGAACCCAAGAAAGATTTGTACACAACATGTCTATGTCCTTCCATACTAACTAATATTAATTTTTGACAACCGTACAGTATATCTCCTCAAAACCGTACAGTATATCTCCTCAAAATAGTACACATGTACTGTACTCTGAAAATATGAAAACGAATTATAATAGTGTGTTTTTTCTCAGCCAAGAAAGAATTGTTAAGAATGTTTTTTGATATTGAAAAATTATTCTTGAAATAAGCTGGTATATAATTATGTTTGGTTAGTGTGGAAGTTCTAACAAAGATATATTGCATACATGTAGACCTAAGCAAGTTGGACAACTACCGTAATAAGGCAATAACACAACTTTTGCATGGCATATTGTTTATATGTGGTCCACATAGTAACATAAGCCACAAAATAATAAACAATATCCCAACAAAAATTATGTTTGCAAAAATTGATGATGTGTGGTCAGGTTTAAACAAAATGAAGTAATTAAGAAACGCTCTCTGACCAAAACAATTTATTGAACAAGCTTTCGACTGCCAGTCTGCAGAATATAATCTAGAATCTTGGCATACAGCAGCAACGAAAGAAGCTGACAAGAATTCTAAGCCACTTCCGAGACAATACTCGATTCTTTTAAAGAAGTAACGGAACACTATTTTTTTTCTTTTTCTCCTAGGTGCATGTCATTAATTAGCTAACAACATATTTATTTATAGATCCTATATGTATATATATATCACATGTTTTTCTCACTTATCTTTAACCCATTGAAGACTGCAGACTGGCAGTCGAAAGCTCGTTCAATAAATTGTTTTGGTCAGAGAGCGTTTCTTAATTACTTTAAAAATTATGTTATCACATGCACTTTTCTGTGAGGAATCATCAACACATTACAGTCGCTTGCACCTAAGTGGAAACACTGCCTGTCAAAACATGTTCTATGTCAATGTCAAACAAAAAAGTTTTCCTTGGAAACATGTTTCCCTTCGATATGTACATGTTTGTGCTCTTAGCCAATCACATCTTGCCAATCCCACAGTGTCAATTTCAAAACGGTTAACTTTTTAACATGTTTTGATGGGCAGTGTTTCCACTTAGGTGCAAACAACAGTATCGACCAATGGTGATCAGCTGCAAATTAATTTGCAACCATCCTCACCTCACGAGTGTTTTCAATAAACCAAAATTTGATTTTTTTTAATTGGAAATGAACACAATAAATATTGAAGAAAAGCTTGAAAAAATATTGCAAATTTTTAGCAAGGAAATATGGATGTTGTGTGTGGAGCCAATCTACTTTTTACTCTCTTGAAAACAATATTTATAAAAATATTTTTTTAGATCGTTTATATAAAAAGAAAGAAACAAAAAGATAGAAAAAAAAATAAATAAAGAAAATTAAATTAAAAGGTAAGGGTCCTCTTTGATCATAGTATAATGTATCGGCTACTGTGGACTAAATTACATTGAGGAACTCACATAATATGCTAGTTCTGGTCCATCGGGTCTTGGTCCATTGGGTCCTGGGCCATGGGGTCCTGGTCCACTTGCTCCATCGGGTCCTTGTCCACTGGGTCTTGGTCCACCCGGTTGTGGTCCATTGGGTCTGGGTCCTCATCCTTCAGGTCTGGGTAGGTTGTGTGGATCGTTTAAGGTAAATTTTGAACCTGGAATAATGAAATGATCAAAACTATTAGAATTGCTGTTGAACTAGATTATTACACAGATAGATATAATTTTGGTAATTGTTTAATAAGTTAGTTTTGTTTGGAAGTAAAGTTGAAATAGTTGCGGTTGTTTTAGTTTGGTTCTGCAAGAAATGTGAGTCTGTTGTCAATGTTGTGTTGGTGGCCATAGCAAGCACTAGTTAAAAATGACTTCCAAGTCTTCATGACTTAGAAAGCACTTTTTTGGTCTTTCTCTTTCAATAATCTAATTAATCTAATTACTAGCTAATTACACGAGAGAAAACCTAATTCTAAAACCTTAATTCTAAATTAAATTAAATTCTAAAACCTTAATTCTTAATTCTAAATTGATTTCTCATCAATCCTTCTTGCCACTAGTAAGTAATTAATATAATTTAATATGTAATATATATAAAAATGTATAAAATTCATTATTTGAATAAAATTCATTATTTACACCAGACGTCAGAAGACCCAACACTATAGAAGTAGGGGCACTAATTGCTTATATCATGTTTGATTATTATTATTATTTATTTATTTATTTATTTATTATTAATAAATAAATATGAAAAATCTGACTCCCTCAACCAAGAATTGAACCTGACCACTGAACTATATTTAAACATTGCTGGTGTTTTAAATATAAAAATCATTGACAGTCCTCACCATGTATCAATAGCTCAGTGGTCAGAGGACTGATGTGTAGATTCAGAGACCTTGGTTGGATTCCTGGTTGAGGCAGTCAGATTTTTCATTCTATTATTTGTATTAAATCCTCTCTTAATTCCAAAACATTTATTATTCTTGTAAGTTATTACTATTATTTATCTCTTGTTTTTATTATTGTTATCTTAGTATTATTTATTCTTCTTCTTCTTCTTCTATTTTTCTTCTACTTTTTCTTCTTCCTCTTTCTTTTACTCTTATTCTTCTTCTCTTTCTCCTTCATTATCTTCATAATCTTCTACTCTTCTGCTTTTTCTTCTTCTTCTCCTCCTTCTTCATTATCATCATAATCATCTTCTTCTTCTACTCTTCTGCTTTTTCCTCTTCTTTTCCTTCTTCTTCATCATCATAATCTTCTACTCTTCTTCTCCTTCCTCTCCTTCCCATTCTTCATTATCATCATAATCATCTTCTTCTACTCTTCTGATTTTTCTTCTACTCCTCCTTCATTATCATTATAATCTCCTTCTACTCTTCCCCTTCCCTTTCTTCCTTATCATAATCTTCTTCTACTTCTACTTTTTCTTCTTCTCGTTCTTCTTCTTCCTTATCATCATAATCTTCTACTCTTCTGCTTTTTCTTCTTCTTCTTCATCATTATTATCATCATCATAATCTTCTTCTACTCTTCTTGTCCTTCCCTTTCTTCTTCATTTTCATCATAATCTTCTACTCTTCTGCTTTTCCTTCTTCTTCTTCTCCTTCTACTCTTCTTGTCCTTCCTCTTCTCCTTCCATTTCTTCTTCATTATCATAATCTTCTTCAGCCTATTCTGCTTTTTTTCCTTCTGCTTTTCCTTCTTCTTCTTCTTCTTCATCAATATTCTTCTACTCTTCCTCTTCTCCTTCCCTTTCTTCTTCATTATCATCATAATCTTCTTCTTCTACTCTTCTTCTCCTTCTGCCTTTCCTTCCTCTTCTCCTCCTCCTCCTTCTTCATTATCATAATCTTTTTACTCTTCCTCTCCTTCCCTTTCTTCTTCATTATCATCATAATCTTCTTCTACTCTTCTCCTTCTGCTTTTCCTTCCTCTTCATTATCATTATCTTCTTTTTCTTCTTCTACTACTCTTCTTCTTGTTCTGATCATTATTATTTACTGTAATTATTATTTACTAGCTGATTTTGTTGAGGTTAGATAATTTTAATTAGCATAAAGTAACATATAAGAATAAAGTATTTCTGTGTTAGGTACTTTTACAAAATCTGAATTTTGTTCAGCATTTTCTTTCAAACAATTTCCACCTGTGCAAACTGGGTGCCACACCCATAAATGCTAATTTCTCTCACTTTTAATCTGCTTGCTATGGCCACATACCAGTATTGTTATTGAAGTGGGTAGTAGTTTTGTCAGCAGTAATCTTAGTGCAATAAAAATTTTAGAACTTTGAAACTCACCATTTGTGAAGTCCATTGGAAGAAGGTCCTTTGGTACATTCATTCAGATTTGGTTCCCAATATTTAATCTTGATGGAAAATCTGTAAAAAGGAGATGAATAATATTTAGAATATTTTGTTTCCAAGTTTAACGAATTGGCATACATGTACACGCATGGTGAAAAATAAAATTTTAAAAAATGACACAAACACGTGAAAGAGAAATGAAATTTAAATTAGGAAAGGCGGAAAGCTGGAGTTATATTAGCTTCAATTTGGAAATTTAAAATTAATTTTTTGTAAGGGATTACTTTTTGGTCAGGAAAGTAAAAATTTGGAATATTATAGCAACAAACAATAATTTAAATATTTTGGTGTAGAGATAGTAAGGTTGTTGGATGAAGTAAAATTTTATGAATAATTAGATTAGTCCGGCAATTTGGACAACCAGAAAATATTTTTCTTAAAAAGTAAAGAGAAGTGTTCGGAAATATTTACAGTATAAATACTTTACTTACATGGTTGTAAAAATCCATATTGTTGTCCTCCATTGCCACCAAAACGATATTTTTTCACCATTTTCGATCATCAAAGAAGCAGCCGCCATCTTGCCTTCAAGAGCACATGGTTTCTTGTTAAGCCATTTTTTAGCCAAGTCTTTCCACCAAACGTTCTCCAAACTTCAATTTCGGCATCTTGGACGTCTTACGGTGTCACTGACGAAATGTGAAGAATTCATCTTTCGTTTTATACTGCTATTTTCTCGTCAAACTCACCATTGTGGTACGTACGAAGACACCCTTCCGCCATGTTTGCTTCTTCTCGGCTTTGGCTTAGTTACCAGTCCCCCTAGCTATGCTAATAGTGTGCATATCTTATCATCATACAGGTAGTTTAGAAACTAAAATAAGGTTTTAAAGTATTTTCTGTGCAAATACAGCCATCATATTCACTAAAACGATATCGTAATAGTCTGTAGATGAAGTGTAATCGTTGAAAAATCGTCTTATTGACGGTTTTCCTTATTTTTTTTTTTGTGTTTAATTATTTATAGGCGGAATCAGTATCCCGATTATACACTGGTTCTATCGATCAGCGGAGTGGCTGAGTGGTCACGGGCGCTGTCGAAGGCGCGGACCCAATCAATTACTGGGCGTCACGCCCAGTATGAACAGAAAGCAAAACAACTTCCATCGTCAGATGGAAGTGGGGAGAGAAGTGGGAGTGGGGGAGAGTAAAAGAAAAATTTTAAAGATTTTTTTTTTGCTTTAAGTCAGACACTATCGACCTTCTCCTTTCTTCTTCTTATGTTCTCACATACTCTTCCTTCTCCAGGAGAGGGAAGAGAGGGGAAGACTCTTCTCTCGAGAAGAGAAGACTCTCCTCTCATCACATGCACCACCTTCGCTCGCCAAACTAAAGGTCTTAGTCTGACAGACTTGAGCATGCATCATGGCGATAGCCAAAGATTGTTTACATGAGATGTTGCTTATGTATAATTTTTTTGTTCCAAATATTGTGGGACACTTTTTAATTATATTCATGAATAAAATTGTTCTCTTATGTTGTTGTATTAATGGTTTTGTGTCCATAATTGCTCAACAAGATGGCGCATGACCTTCGGGAGCCTTCTTCTTCAATGGCGAGGCCATATTGATGAAGACCTGCGAAGGTTGTTATCGCCGTGTGTTTGTATACCTTCGACGCCATCTTGTTGATGTTTCCCCTACCCCGCTCTTATTAATGTGGGACACGGATGAAGGGTGCTTACGTCAGCAAGCCAGTGCTTCATCTCAATAATGTCCCCGTGCTACTAAATGTTCACGAATACTTGTACAAAGCTAAGCAGAACTATATTGCATTCTTTACACGAGTGAACTTGATTAACCCCTTTACTTATTCAGATGTGTATGTACATATATACACACTTGTACAGAGCCATGTACGTTGAGCTATATGGCCATATACACCCAGTTTACGAGCAATACAGAGCCATACAGTGCTTTATGTAGCTTTATAAAGCTTCTTCCTCTATTAACGAGGTCGTTAATATGGCCATACTCGCGAATCTTTTCTTTATCATGCACACGAGAGAACATTGATGAAGGCCAATATTAAAGCCCTACTATAATGTACCGAGCTATGTACATGGAGCTATATGTCCCATATAAACCCATACAGAGCCATACAGTGCTTTACGTAGCTTTATAAAGCTTCTTTTTCGAACTTAAAAAAAAAGTAGAGTGAAAAAGTAGAGTGCTTCGTAGGCAGTGTTTTAGATAGAGCAAAGTGAAAAGGTGAACTACCGCGCCATTATAGTTATATATAGTTCTGTATAGAGCAAAGTGAAAAGGTGATGAACTGCCATGATAAGTTTTAATAGCGAAACTACTGCCGTTTCGAAGGAAAGCCGTTCAGTATAGGTATACTTCAGTTAGCTCTGTATAGGAATATATAGCTAGCTCTGTGTATAGGTTCTTTATGGCCACATATATGTAGCCATGCCGGTGTTCGTTTTGGCCTAGCTGTACATAGTTCTGTATAGGAATCTTTAGCGATGTATAGAAGATCATGCAGAAGCTTTATCAAGGTACGTAAAGCCCTGTGTGGCTCTGTCTTGCTTGTATGTAATAGATAAATCCCGAGAACGAGGGATGTATGCTATATAAATTATGGAGGAGGTTTTCCAACAAAGTTTTGTCTTTTTTTTCCACCTAGGACAAAGATTTTCCTTGTTTTCTTCTTCATTTCGTTTCTAATTATTATTCAAGGGCTTTATGCGATATAAAGCCCTCGAAAGAACAAAGAAAACCGACTCAATAATAAATTAATGGTTTATACGGACATACAGCTCTGTATGTATAGTTTAGTTACCGAGACGGAGGTGACTAAAGGAATTGTAGCGCTGCATTACATGTAAGTATCGCGTTGTATAAGTACACAGCTTTGTATAGTGCTCGGCCATATTTGTCCCACACTTTTATCATCAAAGTATTGGACAGATCAATGGCGGCAATGAAGAAGGTTGTTGTTATATGTGTTCGGGTGGACAGCATTCAGTAAACAAGCTTTGCACCGTTCCCCGACTAAACAATTGCAGACACAAGACTACTGACAACAGTTTTATTGATTAGTACTACCGGGGGCATTATTGAGATGAAGCACTGGCTTGCTGACGTAAGCACCCTTCATCCGTGTCCCACATTAATAAGAGCGGGGTAGGGGAAACATCAACAAGATGGCGTCGAAGGTATACAAACACACGGCGATAACAACCTTCGCAGGTCTTCATCAATATGGCCTCGCCATTGAAGAAGAAGGCTTCCGAAGGTCATGCGCCATCTTGTTGAGCAATTATGGACACAAAACCATTGATACAACAACATAAGAGAACAATTTTATTCATGAATATAATTAAAAAGTGTCCCACAATATTTGGAACAAAAAAAATATACATAAGCAGCATCTCATGTAAACAATCTTTGGCTATCGCCATGATGCATGCTCAAGTCTGTCAGACTAAGACCTTTAGTTTGGCGAGCGAAGGTGGTGCATGTGATGAGAGGAGAGTCTTCTCTTCTCGAGAGAAGAGTCTTCCCCTCTCTTCCCTCTCCAGGAGAAGGAAGAGTATGTGAGAACATAAGAAGAAGAAAGGAGAAGGTCGATAGTGTCTGACTTAAAGCAAAAAAAAAATCTTTAAAATTTTTCTTTTACTCTTCCCCACTCCCACTTCTCCCCCCACCAACTTCCATCTGACGATGGAAGTTGTTTTGCTTTCTGTTCATACTGGGCGTGGCGCCCAGTAATTGATTGGGTCCGCGCCTTCGACAGCGCCCGTGACCACTCAGCCACTCCGCTGATCGATAGAACCAGTGTATAATCGGGATACTGATTCCGCCTATAAATAATTAAACACAAAAAAAAAATAAGGAAAACCGTCAATAAGACGATTTTTCAACGATTACACTTCATCTACAGACTATTACGATATTGTTTTAGTGAATATGATGGCTGTATTTGCACAGAAAATACTTTAAAACCTTATTTTAGTTTCTAAACTACCTATTATGATAATAAGATATGCACACTATTAGCATAGCTAGGGGGACTGGTAACTAAGCCAAAGCTGAGAAGAAGCAAAATGGCGGAAGGGTGTCTTCGTACGGTACCACAATGGTGAGTTTGACGAGAAAATAGCAGTATAAAACGAAAGGAGAATTCTTCACATTTCGTCAGTGACACCGTAAGACGTCCAAGATGCCGAAATTGAAGTTTGGAGAACGTTTGGTGGAAAGACTTGGCTAAAAAATGGCTTAACAAGAAACCATGTGCTCTTGAAGGCAAGATGGCGGCTGCTTCTTTGATGATCGAAAATGGTGAAAAAATATCGTTTTGGTGGCAATGGAGGACAACAATATGGATTTTTACAACCATGTAAGTAAAGTATTTATACTGTAAATATTTCCGAATACTTCTCTTCACTTTTAAAAAAAATATTTTCTGGTTGTCCAAATTGCCGGACTAATCTAATTATTCATAAAATTTTACTTCATCTAACAACCTTACTATCTCTACACCAAAATATTTAAATTATTAATGTTTGTTGCTATAATATTCCAAATCTTTACTTTCCTTGACGAAGAAGTAATCCCTTACAAAAAATTAATTTTAAATTTCCAAATTGAAGCTAATATAACTCCAGCTTTCCGCCTTTCCTAATTTAAATTTCATTTCTCTTTCACGTGTTTGTGTCATTTTTTAAATTTTATTTTTCACCATGCGTGTACATGTATGCCAATTTGTTAAACTTGGAGACAAAATATTCTAAATATTATTCATCCTCCTTTTTACAGATTTTCCATCAAGATTAAAGATTGGGAACCTAATCTGAATGAATGTACCAAAGGACCTTCTTCCAATGGACTTCACAAATGGTGAGTTTCAAAGTTCTAAAATTTTTATTGCACTAAGATTACTGCTGACAAAACTACTACCCACTTCAATAACAATACTGGAATGTGGCCATAGCAAGCAGATTAAAAGTGAGAGAAATTAACATTTATAGGTGTGGCACCCCAGTTTGCACAGGTGGAAATTGTTTGAAAGAAAATGCTGAATAAAATTCAGATTTTGTAAAAGTACCTAACACAGAAATATTTTATTGTTATAATTTACTTTATGCTAATTAAAATTATCTAACCTTATAACCTTAATAAAATAACCTTGATAAATAATAATTAGAGTAAAGAATAATGATAATGATCAGAAGAAGAAGAAGAAGAGAAAGAAGAACTAGAAGAAGAGTAGTAGAAGAAGAAGAAGAAGATTATGATAATGAAGAAGAAAGGGAAGGAGAAGAGGAAGAGTAGAAGAAGAGGAAGAAGGAGAAGAGGAAGAAGGAGAAGAGGAAGTGGAAGAAGGAGAAAAAGCAACAGAATAGGCTGAAGATGATAATAATGAAGAAAGGGAAGGAGAAGAAGAAGAGTAGAAGAAGATTATGATGATAATGAAGAAGAAGGAGGAGAAGAAGAAAAAGCAGAAGAGTAGAAGATTATGATAATGAAGGAGGAAGAGAAGAAGAAGAAGAAAAAGCAGAAGAGTAGAAGATTATGATAATAATGAAGAAGAAAGGGAAGGAGAAGAGGAAGGACAAGAAGAAGAGTAGAAGGAGGAGAAAAATAAAAATCAGAAGAGTAGAAGAAGATTATGATGATAATGAACAAGAAGGAGAAGAAGCAGAAGTAGAAGATTATGATGATAATGAAGAAGAAAGGGAAGGAGAAGAGTAGAAGGAGATGATAATGAAGGAGGAAAAGAAGAAGAAAAATCGAAAGAGTAGAAGAAGATGATTATGATGATAATGAAGAATGGGAAGGAGGAGTCTGCAGGAAGGAGAAGAAAAAGAAAAAGAGTTGAAGATTATGATGATTATGATGATAATGAAGGAGAAAGAGAAGAAGAAGAGTAAAAGAAAAAGAGGAAGAAGAAAAATAGAGGAACAATAATTAATTAATAATACTAAATAATAGATAAGAGATAACAATAATAAAAACAAGAAATAAATAATAGTAAATAATAGTTACATGAAGAATAAATGTTTTGGAATTAAGGGAGGATTTAATACAAATAATAGAATGAAAAATCTGACTGCCTCAACCAGGAATCCAACCAAGGTCTCTGAATCAACACATCATTGCTCTGACCTCTGAGCTAATGATACATGGTGAGGACTGTCAAAGATTTTTATATTTAACTCCAACAATGTTTAAAGGGTCCACAGTAATTGGCTTTAGCTGTTGCGGTTACCCAGCCTCATATAGTATAACTTTGTAGTTTCATATCTCAATTGTGTGTCTTGTATTGAGGCAAAGTTAATAAATAAATAAATAAATAAATAAATAAACTCAGTGGTCAGAATGCCAATGCACTGATATGGAGACCCTGCATGGTTGAGGCAGTCAGATTTTTCATATTATTGATACTAAATGTAATATAAATAAAAATAAATAATAATTTATAACAGCATCAGCAATAATTAAGTAATAATAAACAATGATAAATAATAAGTAAAAATAATAATAACAGGGGATTAGAGAGGATTATTGAAAGAGAAAGACCAAAAAAGTGCTTTCTAAGTCATGAAGACTTGGAAGTCATTTTTAACTGCTTGCTATGGCCACCAACACAATATTGACAACAGACTTGCATTTCTTGCAGAAACAAACTAAAACAACTGCAACTATTTCAACTTTACTTCCAAACAAAACTAACTTATTAAACAATTACCAAAATTATATCTATCTTGTAATAATCTAGTTCAATAGCAATTCTAATAGTTTTGATCATTTCATTATTCCAGGTTCAAAATTTACCTTAAACGATCCACACAACCTACCCAGACCTGAAGGATGAGGACCCATGCAGACCCAATGGACCAAGACCCAGTGGACCAGGACCCGATGGACAAGGACCTGATGGACTAGGACCCAATGGACAAGGACCCGATGGACCAGGACCCAGCGAACCAGGCCTGACCCAATGGACCAGAACTAGCATATTATGTGAGTTTCACAATGTAATTTAGTCCAGTAGCTGATACATTATACTATGATCAAAGAGGACCCTAATTACCTTTTAATTTTCTTTCTTTCTTTTTTTCTATCTTGAATCTTATAAAGATCTAAAAAAAATAATTTTTATAAATATTGTTTTCAAGAGTGTAAAAAAATAGATTGGCTCCACGCACAACATCCATATTTCCTTGCTAAAAATTTGCAATATTTTTTCAAGCTTTTCTTCAAGATTTATTGTGTTAATTTCCAATTAAAAAAAATTCAAATTTTGTTTTATTGAAAACACTCGTGAGGAGGGTTGCAAATTGATTTGCAGCTGATCACCATTGGTCGATACTGTTGTTTGCACCTAAGTGGAAACACCACCCATCAAAACATGTTAAAAAGTTAACTGTTTTGAAATTGACACCATGGGATTGGCAAGATGTCATTGGCTAAGAGCACAAACATGTACGTATCGAAGGGAAACATGTTTCCAAGAAAAACTTTTATGTTTGACATTGAAATAGAACATGTTTTGACAGGTGATGTTTCCACTTAGGTGCAAGTGACTGTAATGTGTTGATTCTTCACAGAAAAGCATGCAATATTGCAATAACATAATTTTTGCTGGGACATTGTTTATTATTTTGTGGCCTATGTTACTATGTGGACCACATATAAACAATATGCTATGCAAAAGTTATGTTATTGCCTTATTACGGTAGTTGTCCAACTTGCTTAAGTCTACATGTATTCAATATATCTTTGTTAAAACTTCCACACTAACCAAACATTATTATACACCAGCTTATTTCAAGAATACTTTTTCAATATCAAAAAAAATTCTGAACAATTATTTCTTGGCTGAGAAAAAACACGCACAAAAAAAAACACTATTATAATTCGTTTTCATATTTTCAGAGTACAGTGTACTATTTTGAGGAGATAATATAGTAGGATAACTTTAAATATTGGTTAGTATGGAAGGACATAGACATATTGTGTACAAAGCTTTCTCGGGTTCTGGAATGATTATGTAAACCCAAATGTTAAAAGTAAGACAAGCTAGTGATTTTTCAAACATAAACTGTTCAGTTATTCGCTCTGAATACAAGAGATCGTGAGCATGTACATACCAATTTTCATGAAAAATATTTGTTTTTGAATAATGATTGTTTTTCATAATTCCATAAAATAATAATTTTTGGGGAAGTTCGAATGCTGCAAAAAAAGCAAAAAATGCTATTTTATTTATACTATCAGAAAAAAAAGAAGTTTGTAACAATTTTAGACTCGGATCATGCCATTATCCATGAAAGAAATGAAAAAGTCAGCTGCATCTAAATGTCTACTTTGCAGCTGTTTTATAAAAAGTGACTTTAATGTTTTTCATTATATTGAACTGGCACTAAGTATGATAGGGAGCTGACATTCTTTAGTAGTATCATGTTTGTGGGAATTTCTTTTGTTCTCACAGGCCCATTAACATTACCTCATTAAAATTATTTTTTTACTAATCCTACCTCTGTTGACGTCAAACCAGGTCTGATTAGAACTAATCAATACCCGGTTTGACGTCAACGGACGTGACAACAAAAGAAATTCCCGCAAACATGATATTACAAAGGAATAGCATAAAAAGAGGTGCAGTAGCTATTAAACGTCCCACTCGATTTGGGTCATTTAGTAAAATTCCTGAGGACTAAATGACCCTCATCGACTGGGACGTTCAATAAGCTAATACACCTCTTTTTATACTATTGTTCAAACGTAATTTATTATTTGATAGAAATCCTCTTTGATCTAGTAAATAATGTATCATAAGCGCAAGCATACCATTTAAGGCGGTTCGGTAATACTCGGCTCATCAAAACTAACCCTGCTGGGCCACTGCATGCTGTAATTAAGGGGATTAAGTTAGCTAAATTATAATGTAATTTATTTTCGGGTTTTTTGTTTATACTGTAATTTTTAGGTAAAAGTGTGGTCTGCGCATGTTTGTTGAGTATTGTTGTGTGAGTGTAGGAGGGTTAAGATATTTTATTTTTTTCAGTTTATGGGAGGGGGTAGTTGGTAGGGGGGGGGATGGTTAGGTGAGTTGTCTCTGTGGTTGTCTGATGGTGGTAGAAGTGAAAATTACGAGTGGTGTGCAGCTAGGTAGGACTCAGGCAGTTAGGCAGGACTTAGGCAGTTAAGGCAGGAGCTAGGGATTAGTTGGGTAGTGGGTCTTGCATGCTTTGTAGATTTGGCATAATTAATTTCGGAGGAGGGATTTCAAATTTGCATGTCTAGGTTACTAGCTGAGCTGTAAGTACTCGCTAAGTACACCGTGCTTAGTAAGTGCTTACGCTCATGCTGTATGTAGGTTTAGTTACTAATGTTTTGCGTTTGCAAGGTACGCGGCCGCTCAAGTGAATGCTAGCTTCACAATCGTTGAAGTTGGTGTTCTCTTTACTGCCCCGGCTGACTTCCCAGTGCTGCTCTTACTTTCAGTAGGAGTAGCAAGTGCTATTCTTACTTTTAGTAGGAGTAGCACTTGGGAAGTCAGCCGGGGCAGTTTTAACTTTTATATGTAAGTTAATTCCCATGGGAATTGAATATATTAATACAAAGATAGTCATGAATAATTTGTAAACAATTTATTAAAAACCAATGGTAATCAACTTCCATAATAAAGTTTTTGAAAAAGAACACTTGTGTATTCGTGTGAATCATTATAGAAGAGAACAGAAAACGGCTGAGTGGATATTGCTTTTGTCGACATTGCGATGAACACAACTGAACAAGAAGAGCCATATTCACAAGGCAATCAATAACAGCATTGTTTGTCAAAGAATTTAGCACCAAACAACTTAGTTGATAAAACACAACTTCGAATAACTGGTGTTAAACTCTTGGAAAACAAAAACTTTTACTGACAGCTAAATAGGACAGTTCCTTTCTCAGCCAAGTACAAGTATTATATACTCAAAGAGATTGACAACAGCACAAAAACATGAATGAAAAATAAACAATGATTCATTAAAGTTTTTGCACAATGTAGAAGAAAGAACATGGCTGCTTAAAGATTTCTTTTGATAATTTTAACTGCCAAAACAAAAATGTGAACTACAAAAGAACAGCCACAGATCTTTCTACTTTTTAACCTGACATTATTAAAAGCTAAGAACACTTTGTTGAAGTTAATACATACAGGTGATGGAAATTACAAACAAAAAAAAACACAAGCTTTTCTTCGTTTCAAACGTTAAAGTTTTAAATGAAACGTTTTTCAAAGTATAAAAAACATAAGTTTGTTGTATTTTCAAACCAATTGGATGAAAACAAAATCAGACTGAAATATTTCAATATTTTGAATATTGAAAATTTGAATATTTTGAAAACAAATCAAAGCAGCTGATTTTTAGATTAAATTTTCCATCACCTTTATGGACTAACATCACAAAACAAAGTGTTTTTAACTTAATAAAAACAGTGTATTATCCAAAGAAGTATTTCAGAAGAATTGGATGGATGTAATAAAAATATATACAGAAGACTTTGGGACGGGACTCTGGTTTCAAGCTCGGGAAATAAGTAAAAGATACGTTATGAACTTAAGTTGATAGAGATGTACGTGTATTAGTTCAAGTTTTAAAGTGTGTTTGAACGAAAGGTTTTTAGTTGAAATTTATATCAAAATGGAGATCAAGGAAACTCAACTAATGCATGAGATTTATCAGAGAATTTTGTGATGAAACGACACTGAACTATACGACTTATTGGTAAAGGGAAAATTATTTTTTTAATAAAAAACAAATGTGTATCGAAAAGGGTCTCCCACACAATTGACCGTACCGAAAAAGATGGCGACTTGTATATTTAACCACAATCCTTTGCGTGCAGTAAATATTGTTTCTTGCAGAATTATTGGAAGATATGCTTTTAAAACGATCAACTTTGGTAGGAATGAAGTTCTTGCTTACTTAATCCATCTTAGTATGATAAACAATGTTTAGTTGCTATTTGAGCTGATTTGAGGTCGCAAAGCATTGTGGTTAAATATACCGCCGCCATCTTTTTCGGTATCGTCAATTAAAAGAACCACTCTCTTGGATATAGTTATAATTGAATATCAAAAATTTTAAAGGAAAAGGTATCTGGAGTGAAAGGTAGATCCTACATACAAGAATGCTTAAATGTTGGATAGTTAACGGGGAAATACAGTTGAACACAACTGCCAAGATGTTTAAATGTCTGCTAATATCCAAGGCTTTAAAGTGCCCCTAACCTCGACAATTTTTATTGTAGTAACTTCCTTGGAAGATTTTCGCCTTTTCGCTTTGTTTTTGAGGTTATTTCATTTGTTTGATATGTAAATGTCCGGAATTTACGTCACACATGCATAATGACTTATCGAAGAATCTCTTTCATTCTCGAACGAAATCCTTTGAAATCGAGAAGTTTGGTGTTGTGGGAGAAACACGCACACATGTTATTCATACTTTAGTGTTTTTATATGATGAGCGCAAAGATATATAACATTATCTATAAGTCATTATGCATGTGTGACGTAACTTCCGGACATTTGCATATCAAACAAAATGAAATATCTCAAAAACAAAGCGAAAAAGTGAAAATCTTCCAAAGAAGTTACTTTATCATTTTAAAAGTTCTTCCAAATAAGACAATAAAAATTGTCGAGGTTAGGGGCACTGTGCACATAAACCCAACACGGTTTTCAGTTTTCTGTATATAGGACGCAAAAAGAGCTGATAAGTTCTTTTACAGTTTTTGAATTTGGTCCATTCATTCAAGAGATATCTCGCTTTAAACATAGCTATTTAAATGAAAAGCCGCAAATTATAGAGGATTGGGGCGAGACACCTGTGACGTCATTTAAGTCAAAAATCAAATTTAATTTGACGTCATCGGCTACACTAGCCATGTTTGAACACCTATCTGGCATTACTATAATTATTAAGCTGCAAATATTCGACGAATTTTAAAGCTAAACTTAGTATGGAAAACTTCGTGCGTACACGGCTAGTGACAGAGCGATCAGAGTTGACGTTTCTTAAATGACGTCACGCCTTGTCGGTTCCAGGTCCTATTTTGATCATGTAATATTTGCGGCAATTTTTCGCGGGACGTTCAAATTGGAGCATTTTGCCGATGTTTGAAGCAAGATATCTCCGAAACGAATGGACCAAATCAAAAACTGTAAAATAACTTATCAGTTCTTTTGCCGTGATCTATACAAACAAATAAAAACTGTGCAGGGTTTATATGCACTTTAATTATCAGATGTTAAGGAAAAGTTAGTTGTTTATAGAAATTCTGTTTGGATCTGATCATAACGAACTAAATTATTAAACTGCAACTATTCGTCTAAAACTTGATGAATTTTTTAAAACAAATATGCACACGGTATTAATTATTCTTTTTGACTGCATAATTATCTCAAGTACCAAGATTCAATGGTAATCATACGTATCGTGAGGAAAATCAGATTGTGGAAATAGATCATTTGCACACGACGTCACCTTGGTTCTTTTGGTTGGCAAACACTGTTGACAGTGGCTGACCGTCATGTTTGTTTTAGCAAGGGAATTGGAAATTAATGGCAATCAACCATGATGGCGTCCAGTGACACGTGATTGCAAACGATGTATACAGTAGCCCTAAACGGTAGACGCGTGTACGCATTGCGTACCTATTTTTTGTCATCTGTTCAAGAATGCTCGGTTTTTCAATAGTGGTGAAATTTATGTTCACACGTACATAAAACAATCGGCAATTGTGTTCAAGAGGGGCCACTTATAAAGAATAGAGAAGAAATATGAATAGAAAACTTCTTTGGATAATACACTGTAAAGTCAGGTTAAAATATCTCTTTAAAGTATAACACTTACCAGTACTTGTCAAAAAGAAAAATTCCACAACAGCCATGACCTTGGACCCCAGTTGCATGAACACTAACCTACAGCCTAAGTTCTAACGTCAGACGTTCTATTCAAATTCATTGTCTTAATGTCAGAAATTAGGCTGAACGTTAACGTTTATGCAAATGGCGCCTGCTCTCTCATACAATGACCCCACCCAATATACTGTATAAGACATGACAATGACCTGAAATAACCGAAACCCAATTGACAAATTCTTACGCCAAGATCCATAGCTACATGGGAAACAAATTGGACAGATTTTTATAATAGAAAACGATCCAAAACTAAACATCTTAAAAATCCAAGGTATGACTCGAAAACAAATATATCTGACTTCGTCTGAAAATTTTCTTTTTGAAAAAAAGAACCCAAATTATTATAATTTTATCTGTGTTGCGTTTTGACCCATACTTTGGACTTTTTGAAAGTTTATTTTCAGATTGCTTTATGTTTTAGAGTCCCCAGAATCATCTTAATTTATTGGACAATAAAACGACCGTTTATTAGACATTTTGACGCGAGAAAAATATTAACATTCCATAGAATTTAAATAACTTCTTTTCAAAAACAACATAAGGTTTCATTTTTCACTAATACAAAAAGTATTGAAATATTTTCATTTGTAGTATTACTGTATAAGAGGAAATTTTAATAAATTAAAATAAATCTAAAGACTTTTAACAAACTTTTAATGTCAAAAAAACAAGAAAGACAATGTGCTAAGGTCCATAAGCATAAAACATGCCTTTCTAACGTCTAAACTAGGGGGTCACAAATATTTATGATTTAACAGAAAATTTATAGTTCAGAATGTTCTTGTCGCACAGAAGCGTTGGTTAACTCCAAACATTATCAGGCTGTAAATTTCAGTTTGATTTTAAACTTACTTGACTTTTAACTTCTCCATTGAAGAATATATAACTTAATCAGTTGTATATCCCAACATTTTCAAGAATTGGTTATTGGTTTTCAGAGTTTTCATGTCATTGTCAGTCCTTTTGATGTATGCATAGTGGAACATGTTTAAACTGAGTCAAACCGAAGGACAGTATAATACCTTGTTGTAAAATATATCAAGACTTGCAGCTATATATAGTACAAAAGCAGAGCGCTGCGATTTAGCTACGATTTAAATATAGCAATTTAACGTTTCTAGCAGAGCCTTGGTGTTAATAAGTATAGAGCGCTTGGTGTTAATTAAAGGACAAATGCAATATCGAGAACAAATTCTGCGTTATTTTAAAGTATATAATAAAGCAAATAAAATGACAGAATTTTGTCGAAAGTTTTTAAAATCGTCGGAGATCCACTTGTGAAAACGAAACGTTTTCAAAATTTTATTCCGATGTATTCCAACTTTTCCCCGATCTTTAGGAAAGTAGAAAACCCGAGTTTTCGAATTTAATTTAGCTTTTTATTCGAACCACTAATTAAAATTTATGAATTGCATGTATACAATTTTTAAAAATGAAAAAGTGTCTACAAGTCAACTTTTTTCGACAACATTTCCGAGAATTCGCCGTTTTGGATTTGACAAGATTTCCTGTTATATAAACATCAATATCTAGTATATCTCAGAAACCATTGAAATTGTGTCCATGATGATTTACTACAATCTGGTTTATTATAATAAAGAAAAAATACATCTATAAGCCAATTGCATAAATACCACAATGCATCATTATACACGCCAATCTCGTTCCCAGAGCCCACGTTCCACCCGGGAAACGAGAGACTCTGGGATAATCCGTTTCAAATCACAGGATTCTTGTTATTCCGGTTGTGGTACGCATGCGTAAATATCCGAGCGGAATCTGGATAGTATGTTCTCCTTGTTTGACTTTTCCCCAAACAAGTCAATGGGGTTGCTGGCGAAGCTCGAATTACAGCATTTACACACATACGGCGAAGATATCGATGGCGGCAACGTCTTCACTGGAGTCTTGTCGTCCGACATCTTTGTTATTTTGGTTTTATTAATTCTACTTCCGGTCGCTTCAGATCAACTCATGCTCACTATTCAGCCAATAACATAACGATTTGAAACGGATTATCCCAGAGTCTCTCGTTTCCCGGGTGGGGAACGTGGGCTCTGGGAACGAGATTGTATACACACATAACCTCGACTTTATTGTTTTGAATTCTATTTAGTTTTACTCATTGTTCCGAGCTTTTGTCTATTTTCAATAGAATTCAAAAGAATAAGGTCGAAATTATGCATATATAATGAATGATATATCGTCGGTAGTATTTATGCAATTGGTCTACTATAATACTATTACGTTGCATTTGTCCTTTGAGAAACTTCAATACTTAATAGCTGAAATGTATTGGAATGAGTTTCAAATTAAAGTACTTTGTTCAGTTCTATCCTACAGTTATAACCATGTTCCACTTTGCATATCTAAATTTACAAGACTTCTATTTAACACTTTGAGATGCATATTAAATACAATATCGTCAACTTCCAAGGCATTTTCATCATTCAGTTCATTCTCATAAAACTTTGGTCCAGTTGATAGAAACACAGTTATTGGCACCTAAGCATGTACACTGCCTATAAAAACACATTTTATGTAATATATTGATCATACACGACCTAGACGTTTGTTGAAAACTGTAGCGAAGCCGAGGTTTTTGAACAAACTTCGAGGTGTTTGGAATCCTGTTATGTAATTTCTTCCTCCGATATCCAAAACACCGACACGGTACTGATCTTCATCTTGCTGATCCCAGTGTTAATTTTAAACAGATAAATCGTGAATTCAGAACATGTTTTTATGCTCAGTGTATATGCTAAAGTGCCAACAACAATATTAAGCTATATATTAATTTAATTTCTTTAAAACTGTACTTGGTTGGAAAATTCACATATTGAAAACCCACTTATGAAATGCCGTGTACATACGGTAGATGACAAAAGGTTTTTCTGTTCAAAATAAATAAGTTGAAAATCTCAATTTTATCATCCCAAACCAAATCACCAAACAGTTCAAAATTGATTTTCTAAAATATTTTCAATAAAACTTACTCAGTATTTTTTGAGAGATTTTAAGATTTTATGATATCCATAATCACATCGAATTCTTGACAATTAAATCCAATTTAATTTTGTTTTCCTTTCAATACAGTTAGGAATTTGTTAACATGGTTCAATTAAATAACGCTTAATAGCTTCACACTACTGGACCAAGTTTATTAATAAACTCAAATTATTTTTTAACAATAATAATAAAATACAATATTCCCAAATCCTTGGTTGTGTGTACAAAATTTTACTTTTATAAATATACAGTTTTATTTTAAAGAAAGTATTTATTTGGAAAGAACTTAATAACTTTTGCACTATTTTTTACATTTACAAAATCCAGAATTCATTTTGAGTTTTTGAACTTTGGCCGATTAAATTATAGAATTGACTGGTCAATTCCAGAGCCATTTTCACGAACCTTCAACTAGGGAAGCAAAATGCCCAAGGTCTGATGTTGCCTTGAGAGGGTGGAAGTACATAAGGAATTGTGCCACCAACAGTTGCACAACCAAAGAAAGGGAACATTGAATAATATAATAAAATGGTTCATAATCACCAATTCAAGGCTCATACCATGAATTCCAATAATCTTGCTTGCTTGGCATCGCCGATTGACCATGAAGTTAGATCGAGTCTTCAAACAATTTGTCCTGCATGCACTGTTAATTACAATACAGAAAAAGATGGTCAATTTTGAGTTGTTGGATTTAAACATATCTCATTTGAAAAAGGGATAACTATGGGTTCATTTCTTGCTAATTTTCTTTAGTGGGGAAATCCTAAATTTCCTGAAAAAATTATAGCCAACATTTTGTATTATGTACGTAGTGCTGTTAGTGTTACAAAGATTAATTTTACAATAATTAGAATAATTATTATATACTGTAAACATTAGTAATTTTTTGTATATTTCTGCCAGAAACTTAAGAAATTTTATCCAGATAATTGTTACTGCCTCTACCCATGTAAGTTCTTGTATGATCTTAGAAAATCTTGTAAGATCTTAAGAAAAATCTTATAAGATTTTTCTTACAAGATCTTAATGATTTTAGCAAGATCTTCCAAAATCTTGGCAAGATCTTGTAAGATCTTAGTAAAATCTTGTAAGATCTTGCAGAGGTTTTTTAAAAATCCTGCCAAGATCTTGCCAAAATCCTGCCAAGATCTTGTAAGATCTTCCCAAGATCTTGTAAGATCTTGCAGAGGTTTTTTAAAAATCTAACAAGATCTTGCCAAAATCCTGCCAAGATCTTGTAAGATCTTCCCAAGATCTTGTAAGATCTTGCATGATCTTGTACGATCTTGTAAGATCTTGCATGATCTTGTAAGATCTTGCGAGATCTTATAAAATTCAATAAGATCTTGTAAGATCTTGTAAGATATAACAAGATCTTATATAAGATCTTGCAAGACACATATGAAAACTTGCAAGTACTTGTAAGATTCTTGTAAGATCTTATGTAAGATCTTATGTAAGATTTTCACATGGGTAATTCAAGACCAGAAGGCAGAGTATACAGTAATAACTTACCCAACAATCTTTCATCTTGTTATAAGTCCTTCGCCATTATAAATTATGATAAGTGTTTCTTTCTCCAGTTATCTAAAATAAGAAACATGTAAATAAATTAATAAATATAACTAATATAAGTAACTGTACATTTTTATTTTAAGAGGTGAAATTACAATGTTTTATCCACAGGTAACCCAACCTCACACTATTACAGTTGTTATTGTTTTATTTGTTATATATAAACTTGCAAAATGTTGCTGTATTTTAACCTATAGTTCTGTAAATCATTAAAATAAACTTACTTTTGACAGTTCATCTCTCATGTTGGGTCAAACGCCGTTCAAAAATATTGCCACTGCAAGTTTCAACTCACTGAAGGTAGACAACATGAGAGATGAACTGGCAAAAGCAAGTTTATTTTAATGATTTACAGTACGGAACTATACGTTAAAATACGGCAACATTTTCCAAGTTTATACAACAATAACAACTGTACACCTAGTGTGAGGTTGGGCCACCTGTGTTTTATCAAAAAATTTTCCTAATTCCTTGCAAATAATTTCCCATGTAATATTTTTAATGCTAGCACGTTACTTAAAGAATTCCATTCCCAAAAATGTTCTACAGTTAACAAAAATGATGTAAGGGCACAAACATCATTCTTGTCCGCCATCTTGGATTGGCCTTTCTGTCCGCCATCTTGGATCGACGTTCGGGGAAGAAGGTCATTCTATTCATGAAGAAACTCGCGAAATAAGAAATTTAAGAAGTCTTCCAACTAAGAATAGACTTTAAGATGTTCCAACTGACATTACTGAAACTTTTTATACGCAAAGAAATTCTTCCAACATCGATAATTTTCGCAAGAAAGATCAGAGACTGCCGACTGGCCGGGACACGTGCAAGATAGCAAACGTTTTAAATCTTTATTTTCGCTTGAAACAGTCAAACAGACCATTAACACGGCAAATAACGAAAAACAAACAATAAATATACTCTTGTATTCGTCTAAGATAAACAATAAAGCAGTTTCGTAAAGTTTAATACCTTTATTTAGCGAAACTAAACAGCATGAGATTTCAAATTTCCCTCCTTCCATCTTGGATCACTCTCACGAAACAAAGCAATTGTACGGGACGTTACGAAACATAACGACACTACACGAAGAGACGACGCAAATTTCCGAAGACCCAATCCCTAATAATCTAATAATCAACATGGCCGCCATATTATCAGTGCAGTTAATTAATTTGTCAACAAATAAATTCCCAAACTGAAGAAAGTTACTGTTACTAAAGACAATATAAACCGTCACTTCAATCAATGAATTACCTAAACACGAAGCTTTTCTTTTTTCTTCACTAAAAAGAGTTGCAAAGAGTATTAAAGTGCAAAAACTCATAAAAATTGGCAACTCATGATGAGCTTAATACATGCTGTATGCAGTTTACAATGACGGAGTAAAAACATTAAAACAAAAAACTTTCACTTGTATGTCACATAACATGCAAGGGAGCACGGCAGAATGATATTTGTGGATTCTTACCTGTTTATTTTGGGGTTTTTCCCTTCTTGAAATAAAGTTACTTGCTTATTGTTTGTAGTATCCTCTTGATTTATATTTTGTGAGTGAATTTATACAGTGATAAATCGCTAAATCGTGTTCACTGATGGATTCTCTGTCTGCCATTTTGAAATTATATAAGCAAGTAACTTTATTTCAAGAATCCACAAATATCATTCTGCCGTGCTCCCTTGTAACATGCATGCAAAAAAGTCGTTAACTTAGTTTATAATTAAGAAAAAAACAACTTATAGTTTATAAAATAGGAAATAAAAAAAACGTTTTAGTGTAAACATATTCAATTGGTATTTTACATTGTTAGAAAAACTAAGTTTGTTGTAACAGTTATCATGTCGCTAATTCAATTAGTATTTTACATTGTTAGAAAAACTAAGTTTGTTGTAACAGTTATCATGTCGCTAATTCAATTAGTATTTTACATTGTTAGAAAAACAAAGTTTGTTGGAATTTTCAAAGCAATTGAATAAAAACAAAATTCGAATCAATAAAATATAGTTCCTCTTTCAACAGTTTGTTTACTCAATACCTTTCTCTCCCCCCCCCCCAGCTGAAGTCAACATGGTTGTTCCGAAGATTTTTGTATTTGTTTTTATTACATCTTTCCACTCCATTCTTCTCACTGATATTTCTTTGGATAATACACAGTTTTTGTTAAAGGGCAACTATACGTTTCCAGGTTATTCTATCTTCCGTTAAAGTCGAAAAAGTTCAATCTAAAACCGAAGAAATAATTGAAACCAGTCACTCGGTTCCACTTTTATAAACTGTCTATTTGAGTTTTTGCTCCTTTTGCTGAACTCGTGTGAACGACGACCGCGTCGAAATAAAGACTGGTACTAGTACCTTGTGATGTCATATCGGTAACAAACAACAAGGTGATTGGTGGGTTTTACCGGTATGACGTCAAAGACAATAGAGTACCCATTCTCCTAGAAACGCGGTCATGCTTCAAAAGGACCTAAGAAGGCTTCGCTGATAAGTTCTTTCCTTTACCTCGAAATTCATATTTTTCTTTACTTTTGCTAAGTTAGATGATAACCCTTTCAGAAGAAAATATAACTTCAAAAGGTTTAGTTGACCTTTAAAAAAAACCCACTTTGTTTTGTGATGTTAGTCCATAAAGGTGATGGAAAATGTAATCTAAAAATTAGCTGCGTTGATTTGTTTTCAAAATATTCAAACAGCTTTTCACTGAAACATTTCATTTCAGTGTGATTTTAAGTGTGAAGTCAGTGTGTTTGAAAGAAAAGTTTTTAGTTAAAATCAAATATCAAGGAAGTCAACTAATGCATACATTTTATCTATGCTAAAATGTATGCTAAAAATATGAACTATCACAGGCATGTCACATGTTATGTCTGCTAAAAATGTTAACCTTCACATGCTATGTAATGCTTAAAATTATAACTTTCACGAGCATGTCACATGTGTTATGTAAATTGACTTTAACATGCATGTCACATGTTATGAACCACTTTTACGATAACCGACACTTTAAATATTCTTTTATGTGCATCTAAATGAGCCTTTTTGGCCTCGTTATGACGCAAAGATTGTTTTCAATTGGCCATTTCCCAAGAGAGCTTAAGACTGGTGACGGGTTAGGAACGCTAGGGTACTTGGGATTGTTTGGAGGGACAGATTTCATGCTTGGTGTCCCTCCAAACGATCCCAATTACCATGGCGTTCCTAACCCGTCACCAGTCTTCAACTCTTTTGGGAAATAGTCAATTGCAGACACACAAACGAAGCGAGAAAGGCTTATTAAGATGTACATAAAAGAATATTCAAATCTGTTGCTATTATGAAAGTGGTCATCTATACTTGCAGAAAATGCTTATGGCATGCACAACTCAAAGTGCCTATGAAACGAAAATGAAGTTTGTCTTATTTGAAAGAACACTTGAAATGATAGAGTAACATCTTTTGAAGTTTTTCGTTTCCTTGCTTCGTTCTTGAGATATTTCAGTTTGTTTGATATGTAAATTAAACATTTTGACGTCACACGTGTATAATGATTATCGAAAAAAGTTATATACCTTTGCTATTATCAAATATTTGCTATTATCACCTGAAAATCAACATGTTTAGTGTTGTGGGCGAAACACGTTCGAATTAATTTGGTTTGATTGCAGAGTTGGAAAAAAGCTGCGGGTATGCGGGTACCAACCGGAGGAAGGTTTACTTTACTGAGGAAGGTTTAAAGTGAAAACACGTGAAACAACACATTCGGTAATCTGAGAAAGTTACAATTGATCAAGCAAGGTGTCGAGAAGAAATGCGATTTGCAGCAAAACATTGGCTAACCAACAATTATGCAGCACTGGCAGTGGTAGCAGTTACATGTGTGAGACATGTACGCTGATGTCTGCTGTGATGTCTGTATCTTCGCAGCAGTCGAGGGTAGTTGGCAGGCGATCAGTCAGCAGCGGTCAGTTATTAGTAGCTATTGTAGTATGCCAAAGCTTACCTAGGAAAACCTAGAAAACCATGATTTATGAACGTTGCAAAACACAAAATTCTCGCTGTATATTTTGAGGAAACTTAAAAACCCATCCGGAGGAAGGTTGAATACTTTTTCCAACTGTCGTTATGCATGTAATTTGCATATCAAACAAACTGAAATATCTCAAGAACGAAGCAAGGAAACGAAAAGCTGAAAAAGATGTTACTTTGTCATTTTAGGTTCTCTTTCAAATGAGATAAACTTAATTTCCGTTTCATTGGCACTTTAAACAAGAAAAGAAAAGGATAACTGATACATAGACGACAATACAACAGTGTTTCAATGTGTTTTCGTTTTAATATTATGCATATAGGGATAAATCTCAAGAGATTCTAGCGAAGTTAGAATGAAACACAAGAACAATTGTGTGATCGCGAAAACTAACAAAGTTCCAACAAACAACGACAACGTCGAGTGTAACAGGTCAACGTGTGGTCTACAAAACGAAAAGAGAGAGAAAGTGAAAAAAAAAGTAGAAATAACAGTTAAAAATAAAAAAAAAGGGAAAATGTGAAAAGATAGTAAAAACTGATAGTTGGTTTCAGATTTCAAGGATTTTTCTTACTCTAACTTCAAAAATTAAACATGTCCCTTCTCTCTATAAAGCCTCTCCTTCTGTTAGTCAAACCGGACGTTCTTTCCCACGCGACCTTGCAATATTGACAGCAACATTGCAATAGGGACCTTAAGATGCTAGGACGACGACGGCGGTTAAAAAGCAATTCAAATTTTAGCATTAAAAAGAAGTCACAGTTAACTGACTACTGTATTCAATACTTGAAGCTTGTTTTATAATTTTCAAAGTGTTAAAACAGTTGCAGTGTCTGTGTTTTAAGGCAATCTCAGACAACATTTCTCATCACTCCACGAATCAACGTCGTCCTGAAGACGTGAAAATGCTCTGAGTGGCGTTGTATACAGAGCGAGGACGGTGTTCAGATTACTCTTGGGACTAGAAATTATTCATCATCTTTGTTTTGCAAGAAGAATGCTTTTGTTTGAAGGACGTCGTCCTCTTGCGAACGGTACATGGCGATTTCATGGCAAGTTGCTAAATATTTGCATTTTATATATCGAATTTCACATAATATGAAGTTCTATTGAAAGTCAGAACAATTCATTCTAATGAAATTCGATATTTAAAATGCGAATTTTTAGCAAGTTGCCAAGCAGTCGCTGTGTACTGTTTGCAAGTCAACATTGCTGTCAATATTGCAAGGTCGCGTGGTAAAAAATATCCGGTTTGACGGTAAGCTCCTTCCCTTTAATAAGCACCCCAAAGAGGAGGGAGATAGAGGAAATACAGTATCTAGAATCTAACTTAAAGGGCATATGTCTCGAAAATTAAGTTTGTCTTATTGAAAAGAACATTTAAAATGATAAAATAACATCTTTTGCAGTTTAAGGTTTCCTTGCTTCGTTTTTGAGATATTCCAGTTTGTTTGATATGCAACTTTTTACGTCACATGTGCATAATGAGTATTATGAGTTACCGAGAGAAGGTTACATATCTTTGCTATTGTGAAACGAAATCTCTTGGAATTCTACATGTTTCGTGTTGTGGGTAGAAACACGCACATGCTTTCTTTGAGTTAAGCCCATGTTTTCATAATAGCAAAGATAAGTAAACTTTTCTGATAACGCATTATGCACATGTGACGTAAAAAGTTGTGTCATTTGCATATCAAACAAGCTGGAATATCTCAAAAACGAAGCAAAGAAACCAAAAACTGAAAAAGATGTTATTTTATCATTTTAAATGTTCTTTGCAATACGACAAACTTAATTTTCGAGTCATATGCCCTTTAAATAGTGATATTTACCAAATTAGATCGCCGTGCGACTCCAGGAGTTCCAACCCTAAAATGAAATTTATAGTTTATATAAGAATATAGCCATTTCTACTTTTGCGAGAAAATTGTTTAGCAAACTTCATTCCTTTTGGCAAGTTATGTCGACCCTCATGATTTGAAGATGATTTTGTAATAAAATTCGGAAATATTTAAGAAATGGTTCATGGTTTGGCGTGCTCCATCGAGTTATGGATGCATGCGGGAAGTTCGGAGAGCACGAAAAAAGCGTAGGAGTTGGTCGAGGCGTAGCCGAGAACTCTAGATTTTTGAGTGCTCTCCAACTTCCCAAGTGCATCCACAACTCAATGGAGCATGCCAAACCATCAACCATTTCTTTTATAACAGAGAATCAGACACAAAACAACGAAAAATAATATTTATTTCGCTGATTATAAATTAGTTTCTCACTATATTTGAAATTACTGTGCTCCATCGAGTTATGGAGCACGCACAGTAGCCAATCAGAAACGCCGTTATAATATATATATGTTATAATACAGTTTGGTTGATCTTCAAGATAGTTTCAATTGAATTTTTAACCACCTACCCTACTACCATGACCTCCGTTGTACGTTTCCGGACTGTTAGTTGGTAAAGTACCATTGGGTAAACCATGCGGCTGCAGTACAGGACGAGCTGCCAGCGGTTGCCTCCATTGCACGTTGGGTCGGACAGGCGGAGAAGGAATGGAACGGTAGTTAGGCTGTACTATACTGGCTCTGTACTCTGGTCGATAATCTTGTCGAATCAGGTCTGGCTGGTGGTACATCCTTCGAGTAGAGTTCAACAGCTTCGTACTTGGACCCTAAACAGGAGAACATACAGTTAGTTGTGTGAAACACGGCTCAAAATTTACGGTACTTCGTTGGTGTGTATTTAGTAAAATGGTTGACTTTGTTAGCTCAGTATTTTGTTTGTTTATTTGAAAGAGCATGACAGCAAAAGGAAAGAATGGGAAAAAAAGAAAGAAGAAGAGAAGAGAAGGGAAGTAAAGGCAAGCGAAAGGAAGGGAAAAGAGAGGAAATAAAAGGAAAGGAAAGGAAAGGAAAGAAAAGGAAAGGGAAATGAAAGGAAAGGAAAGGAAAGGAAAGGAAAGAAAAGGAAAGGAATGAAAAGGAAAGGGAAATGAAAGGAAAGGAAAGAAAAGGAAAGGGAAATGAAAGGAAAGGAAAGGAAAGGAAAGGAAAGGGAAATGAAAGGAAAGGAAAGGAAAGGAAAGGAAAGGAAAGGAAAGGAAAGTGAAATGAAAGGAGAGAGGTAAAACATATTTTGCGTTTTTTCAGCTACCTTTGGTAAGCCAATTTCAGCGTAATCCTTTTCGTTCATTAACAACAACGCTTCGAGGTCGATTTCATTTTTCTAGAAGAAAAAACCAGCAATATGGCTACTGAAGAAGAACAGCAGGAACGTCGACAATGTCGACAACAACAACAACACCACCACCAACAACAACAGCACCACCAACACCAACAACACCACCACCACCACCAACAACAACACCACCACCAACAACAACACCACCACTAACACCAACACCACCACCAACAACACCAACACCACCACCACCACCACCACCACCACCAACACCACCACCAACAACAACAACAACACCACCACTAACACCAACACCACCACCAACACCAACACCACCACCACCACCACCAACACCACCAACACCACCAACACCACCAACACCACCAACACCACCAACACCACCAACACCACCAACACCACCAACACCACCAACACCACCAACACCACCAACACCACCAACACCACCAACACCACCAACACCACCAACACCACCAACACCACCAACACCACCAACACCACCAACACCACCAACACCACCAACACCACCAACACCACCAACACCACCAACACCACCAACACCACCACCAACAACAACACCACCAACAACAACACCACCACCAACACCACCACCACCAACACCACCACCACCACCACCAACCAACCAACAACAACCACCACCACCAACAACAACCACCACAACCACGACGCGACGACGACCGCAACACTGACGACAACAATGACGACAAGAACTACTACAACAACAACAACAACAGCAACAACAACAACAACAACAACAACAACAACAACAACAACAACAACAACAACAACAACAACCAGCCAAGTATAACCACAACAAATCAAAACAGTTACAACGACAACAGCTAAAAATTACCTGAAATAGAACGAGATAGTTGGAAAGCCCTTCTCTGTCCAGAAAGTCTTGTAAAGTATCATCAGAGCGCGTTGATAATGGCGACGGAATCGCCGACGGTGGAATTGGTCTGGGTGACGTTGATGACTCCATGGAAACCATAGTAACAGATGGTATAGAACGGTTATCTAACGAAGCTGTTGGCCAGGATGAAACAGTTGTAGGATCTTGAAAAAAGAATGGAGTTTACTTTACACAACAACCCCAGTAAAACAGGTGCTCTGATTATTGACCACTAATAAATCGAAATCTCGACTCCATGATCCAAGAGCAGTTTTACCTACATGCACACGTTAAAATTTCACAGCTTGTCAACAAGATCTGCTTGCAATTTGTAACAATAGCTATAAAGTGGTTACAAACTTGCTGTTGTCAACCTTGTATCAAATTGTTACAAACAATGCTGCAGCAAGTTGTTGGAACAATCTGTGACAGGCTTGTTGATCAAAACAACTTATTACGAACAATGCCACAGCAAGTTGTTGGAACAATCTGTGACAGGCTTGTTGATCACAACAACTTGTTACAAACAATGCCACAGCAAGTTGTTGGAACAACCTGTGACAGGCTTGTTGGTCAAAACAACTTGTTACAAACAATACGACGATAAGTTGTTAGAACAATCTGTAACAGACTTGTTGATCACAACAACTTGTTACAAACAATACGACGATAAGTTGTTAGAACAATCTGTAACAGACTTGTTGATTATACCAAGTTGCTACAAACTTGTGAATAATTCGTTCCAAATAAAAACTCACTTGGATAATAACTCCATACGCTGTTAGTTTGTCCACCCGATACCTCTACAAGGTAAACAACGGACACGTGTTGGTTATAAACATGTTATAGTTTTGAGTTCCAAAGCATGAGAGTACAGAGAAAACCTGCGAGATACCTGTGGGTACAATAGGGGTACACGGGGTAGAATGGAGGTACATATGGTACAATACGGTACAGTGGAGTACAATAAAAGTACAATGGTTACAATGAAAGTACATGGGGTACAATAAGATACACATGGTACAATGGGGTACAATGAGGTGAACTGGGGGTACAATGGGAACATTAATGAAGTACAGTTAGGTAAAATGGGTGCGATAAGGTACACATGGTACAATGAAGTTGACTCACCAGTTGGCATCAATGACGTCACTCCAGCCAACGTCGGTGAAGGACTGGTGTTGGTCCGCCTGTGAGCTCGCTCGGTTCCTATTGGTCGAATAATCGATGGCCTCTCGGAGTCCTCCGCTACCGAAGGCATTGCGGCCGGTGGCGACGGCGTGGTGTTCACGATTGGCGATGAGCTCGACGCAGGCGAGGTACCCGAAAGATTAGGTGGAGAGACTTCGTGCGGGAGTGGCTTGAAGAGCCCGCCCGACGTGGCGACGGTCAGCGGTTGTGGGAATTCGTGACTGTCTCCAGTTCCCTCGCGCGGTTCCTCGCCTTCGGTACAATTGGGCAGTGAGCTTGGGTAGAATCTCTCGTTCCAGACGATGGGACTTCGAGTTTGGCAAACCTGTGACAAGATGTTACTGATCACGGGGGGAAGCGCCGCTCCGTTAAGGCCATCCATTAATTGGTCTTCAGCGGAAGATGACGTTGGACTACCGGGCATCACCCCTCCGGCAACATTCGAATAGCTGAGAGGCTTGCCGTTCCGATACTCCGACGAGGCTATAACTCGGGTTGTGGCTACAGTTGGGACGGTCACTGGGGAAGTAGTTTTGCCAAACACAAGCTGCCGAGCCGCCGGCGATCGGTTGGCCTTGCCGACACTGATCGGCTGACTCTCGGTAACCGTCGTCGTCATCACAGGCATCACTTCGACAGTCTTCGTTACCTTAGCAGGCGCTTGATACGTAGGCGAAGCCCACCGAGCGTTGCCGGGAAGATGCGAAGATGAGACGGTCGTGGACACGGCACGTAATCGTTTCTCCGAAGATGATCTTGAGCGCGCGGTTTCGCTGGATACCGGGATAGTTTGGGGATACGAGGTGGCACTAGGGGACATCGTAGCGGTGGGGAGATACGTCAAGCGACTACAGACCTGCGCAGTGGCGTCGGCGGTTGGTACAGTGAAATCAAAAGATGGAAGGTGAGTGGACACAGATGGAAGGGAGGGGAGGGAAGGTTTGGTGCGAGGAAGATGATCATTGATGTCGCAATCAGGGTCCTTGATTAAGGTCAGGATGAGATGATGAGCCTGTCTTGTTGCCTCGACAGGGCCCCTGGAAATAAGAAAAAATATGATTAGAACTGTAAAGGAAACGATTTCCACACGATACGATTCTTGATGATGATGATGATGATGATGATGATAATGATGATGATAATCAATGACGGTGTTAACGTTGTTGTTGTTGTTGTTGCTGTTGTTGTTGATGATGATGATGATGATGAGAATGATGATGATAATCAATGACGGTGTTAACGTTGTTGTTGTTGTTGTTGTTGTTGTTGATGATGATGATGATGAGAATGATAATGATGACAATGACGATGATGGTGTTAATGTTGTTGTTGATAGAAGAAGAAGAAGAACTTTATTTAACCACGCTAACCCTGTCAACCGAAGCTGATTTCCACAGGGGGCGTGTAAAAAGAAATTACATAAGTATAATATTTAAAGTTATTTACAAAATATGAAGTATAGTGTCAAAATAGTACAATGTTTAAAGTTATCTACAAAATATGAGGTATAGTGTCAAAATAGGAAATATATAATTAATGAGTAATCTATTTACAAGGTTAATATTTTCACGATTTAAAAATGTGAGTAGCAATTTTCTTTTGAAAACTTGAAAGGGATTTGCTCTCCCTAAGCTCGTTTGGAATAGAGTTCCATAGATGAGCACCGTCATACATGAAACTATTTTTCATATTATTAGTACGTGGTTGTGGTAAACAAAGACTACTGAAATGTCCCGAAGTTTATAGTTTGTCATCTCGCTTTTATAAGTAAAAAGGTCAGTGAGTGGCTCAGGACCCATTCTATTTAAAATTTTAAACATCATTTTTGCTTTTGCCTTTTTTTTCATCATCTTTAGTGGCTCCCAGCCCAAGGCATGTAAAGCAATAGAATGATCTATATCGTTGCTCATGTTCGTGATAATTCGAGCAGCTCTATTTTGTAGTTTTTGGAGTCGTTTAGATTGTGTTTCGCCAAATACATCCCACACTTCGCAACAATAATCGAAGTATGGGCGAACAATAGCATTATATATGGAAATAAGTGTATCTTTATCAACAAAATGTTTGACACGACGGAGAGCAGAGATTCCTGCTGTTATTTTTTTGCAAATATTTTCAGTATTACTCTTCCAAGACAAATGCTGGTCAATTGTTATTCCAAGTAACAATAGTGATGATGATGATGATAATGGTGTTGATAATGTTGTTGTTGTTAATAGTGATGGTAATGCTGTAAACTTACTTGATAGTCACTGTGCAAGTTCCAGTCACCTTCTGGTTGCTCGTATCGATATCAACATGAGCGCCAGTTGCATCTCGGATAGCGTTAACATTACAGCCTCCACGACCAATGACTCGACTGATCACAGACGATGGCACGGAAAGTTTCTTTGATCTAGTAATTAAGAAATAGTTTGATAATCTTAATACTACTATGACTTAAAAGTTTTTGAACGTAGCTTAAAAAGATACGGGGGTAAGTTAAAGGGGTGATCGTAGTGAAGAAAGGACCCATATTTATACTCTCATAGAACTCAACCAATGACGTTATCTATCAACAAGATGCAAATGAACTTCTGGTAATACACCGCCTTCACAGCATGGGCGCTTATATTAATATGCCATGCCTCCAGACAACGTCTTTGATGGCACCGCAAATTGATGGTACCGCGAATTGATGGCACCGCGAATTGATGGTACCGCGAATTGATGGTACCGCAAATTGATGGTACCGCAAATTGATGGTACCGCAAATTGATGGTACCGCAAATTGATGGTACCGCAAATTGATGGTACCGCAAATTGATGGTACCGCGAATTGATGGTACCGCGAATTGATGGTACCGCAAATTGATGGTACCGCAAATTGATGGTACCGCGAATGGATGGTACAGCGAATTGATGGTACCGCGAATTGATGGTACCGTAAATTGAGGGTACCGCGAATGGAGGGTACCGCGAATGGATGGTACCGCAAATTGATGGTACCGCGAATGGATGGTACAGCGAATTGATGGTACCGCGAATTGATGGTACCGTAAATTGAGGGTACCGCGAATGGATGGTACCGCAAATTGATGGTACCGTAAATTGATGGTACCGCGAATTGATGGTACAGCGAATTGATGGTACCGCGAATTGATGGTACCGCGAATTGATGGTACCGCGAATTGATGGTACCGCGAATTGATGGTACCGCGAATTGATGGTACCGCGAATTGATGGTACAGCGAATTGATGGTACCGTAAATTGATGGTACCGTAAATTGATGGTACCGCGAATTGATGGTACAGCGAATTGATGGTACAGCGAATTGATGGTACCGCGAATGGATGGTACAGCGAATTGATGGTACAGCGAATTGATGGTACAGCGAATTGATGGTACAGCGAATTGATGGTACCGCGAATTGATGGTACCGCGAATTGATGGTACCGCAAATTGATGGTACCGCAAATTGATGGTACCGCGAATTGATGGTACCGCGAATTGATGGTACCGCGAATTGATGGTACCGCGAATTGATGGTACCGCGAATTGATGGTACCGCAAATTGATGGTACCGCGAATTGATGGTACCGCGAATTGATGGTACCGCGAATTGATGGTACCGCGAATTGATGGTACCGCAAATTGATGGTACCGCAAATTGATGGTACCGCAAATTGATGGTACAGCGAATTGATGGTACAGCGAATTGATGGTACAGCGAATTGATGGTACCGTAAATTGATGGTACCGTAAATTGATGGTACAGCGAATTGATGGTACAGCGAATTGATGGTACCGCAAATTGATGGTACCGCAAATTGATGGTACCGCGATACCATCGAAGATGCATGTTAAAAAGGAAATTCGTCAGCGGAATGGTCTGCGGGCCTGTAGTCTTCGCTACTTTCCACTGTCTCTTCTTACTTACCATGCGTCTAAATCATAAATCACGGCCCTATTAATCACATGCAGTGTGTAAACACCATTACCTTCTTATGACTACGTTCCATCCTTCATCGTGTTTTCTTCCCCTGCGCGATCCTGGTGAGGGCTTCGTTCGACTGTGTCCAGTGGAACTCGACATCACAGGAGAAGTCGTCGTCAAGGTAACGGTGAGGCACTGCGCAGCCGCAGTAGCTACCGTAATGGGGGACATATCACTGATCCTCGCCGTGCTCGTGTACATGGTTGAGGCCACCACCTTGGTGATCTCAGTGGTCGTCACAACATACACCTCGTCGACATGACTGGAGGAGAAAAAGAAAGGATTTAAATACCCTAGAACCTCGCATAAGGTCTCTCCCTAAAATTTACATATTTTCTTAAGCTGTAGTTAGTTTAGGCTCGATTTCCAGCCGTATCTCTGGCACTGGTACTTACCTCCTCCGAAAGAGACGGCTGGACGCGTGAGCCACAGAAGGTGTCTGTGACGTTTTGCATAACTTAATTTCACGATATCAAAAACCATAGAAGCTGACTGATACACGCGTAAAAATCTCGCAAGTTGTTACAGCATTGTTGCCTGAACAATCCTGTAACAACTTGTCGACATATGTGAACAACATTGATAAATGAACAACATTGTTCATCATTGTTTCAACAAGTTGTTACAGCTTGATGAAACAACCATTGTTCACGCATGTTGTAACAACCGAAGAACGTGTTGATACATCAACCATGTTCACCATTGTTGTAACATTGTTAGTTTTGTCCATAAAATATCTCTTTGAACTTCAGTCAATAATTCCTTTGGAATAAAAGTCCTTTTAGTGTAATGTTTTGAGAATATTAACAGTTTTACACAGTCCTAGATAAAGCATTTTTCTTCCGGGCAGTAAAATCCAAAAATAAATATTTCCTGCTAAATTAAATTAAATTAAGGATTTTATAACTTGTGATACCACCAGACTTGCAAGTTTGTATCTCAAAACCATAATTTATCTGAATGTGGTATCTATACATACTTTGAAATGGCGAACTTTTTCAATTGAATACTACGCAATACAAGTACTAGCGTCAAAAATCGAAATGCTGAAACAGTTGAATAAGATAAAAGCAGCTTGCATTCTTGCAAATGCACAATGACAGCTGCAGCCTGCAACAGCAACACTATACTGAAATGATAAATATTTCATTGTTTTCTAGAACAAATCGTTGCGTCATTTGCGCAAGGATATACGAAACGTAGACAGGTTAAGGTCATGTAATAAACCTTCAAAACACTTTCGAATTGTTTACAAATCGCCGCTGGGTTTGGCAAGAATGTAGAAAGATAAGTCATCGAACATGAAAATTGATATTCGATCAAAAGTGATGCCCGCTTTTCGATTTTTTGAAGAATAGGAAATTTATCTTTAAACTTTGACTTGGATTAAAAAAAACTGACAAATATTTCCTGCAAGATACAAAAAATTTCCTGCGAACAACTTTTACAAAAAATTTCCTGGCAGCGGCGCTGCCGACCATTTTCTAGCACTGTGTTCTCGTACTCGAAAAAAGAACAACGGCTCAATTTTTGATGTACACCGGAGTTGGGTTTTTAATTTTGACGTGATAAGTCATTATGCACGTGTGACGTCGAAATGTTAATTTGTATATCAAACAAACTGAAATATCTCAAGAACGAAGCAAGGAAACGAAAAACAGCAAAAGATGTTACTTTGACATTTTAAGTAAACCAAACTATAGAGTAATTAAGAAACTAATAAAACATTTGACTATCAAAACAAACTTACTTGTTTCCTGCACTTGACGCAATTGCTGAAGTAATTGCTATGCTCGTTAAAGCATCCATTGCTTCAGTTGTTGTGCGAACGCCATTTGAAGGAGAGTCGTTTTCAGGCGAAGGACTGCCATCCACGTCATCTAGAAAGAACGTCATAATGTAAAGTACGTCAACCTTGGTGATCACTTAATGGTAGTAGTGGTAGTAATGGTGGTGGTGATGGTAGTGGTAGTAGTGGTGTAAAGTAAAATCAACACCTAGGGCTTAGCAGGGATCCGTCGTCTGAAGTACTTCAATCTTGGTGATCACTTAATGATGGTGGTGGTGGTAGTAGTGGTGGTGATGCTGCTGGTGGTGGTGATGCTGCTGGTGGTGGTGATGATGATGGTGGTGGTGATGATAATGGTGGTGGTGCTGCTGCTGATGGTGGTGGTGGTGATCACTTAATGATGTGGTGGTGGTAGTAGTGGTGGTGGTGATGCTGCTGGTCCAGATGGTGGTGATCACTTAATGACGTGGTGGTGATCACTTAATGATGTGGTGGTGATAGTAGTGGTGGTGATAGTAGTGGTGGTGATGCTGCTGGTGCCGATGATGATGATGGTTGTGGTAGTAGTGGTGATGCTGCTGATGCCGATGATGATGATGATGGTGGTGGTGCTGGCGGTAGTGGTAGTAGTGGTGGTGGTGATGCTGGTGGTGCTGATGATGGTGATGCTGGTGATGCTGCTGCTGCTGCTACTGATTATAATGGTGGTGGTCTCGGCCGTGATAGTTGACATAATGATAACAGAAAGCATGATGATGATGATGATGATGATGATGATGATGGTGATGATGATGATGATGGTGATGGTGATGGTGGTGATGGTGGTGATGGTGATGGTGGTGATGGTGGTGGTGATGGTGGTGGTGGTGGTGGTGATGGTGATGGTGATGATGATGATGACGATGATGATGATGATGATGATGATGATGATGGTGATGATGGTGGTGATGATGATGATGATGATGATGATGATGATGATGATGATGATGATGATGATCATGACAGTGACATGACAACCAATATTAATCTCAACTCTATTCACCTTGGTACTCCTCTTTCTTCTTCTCACTATTCCCCTTCATCATCATAATCTCTTCCTCCTCCTCCTCCTCATCTTTTCCTGCATTCTTATCAGTCGAACCAGCTTCTTTGAGCTTCTTCTTTTTCTTCTTCTTCTTCTCACGACGTCGAGCAGCAGCTTGCTTCTTCACTTCCTCTCGCTCTTTCTCCATGTCGAGTTCCTCAAGAAGGATTGAAGCATTCTTCTCAGCCTCAGCCTCCTGCCTCTCCTTCGCATGACGAATGACACCCATACAAGTTTGACACTTCTTAAGAAGTTCCTAGATAACAGTAGTGAATTAATGTTCTGTTAAATCATTTTTACATGTCTCGTTTCGTCTTTTCACATCCATCACGGCACATCTCTCGTCTCATCTCATCTCATCTCATTCCATCCCATTTCATCTCATCTCATCTCATCTCATTCCATCACATCTCATCTCATCTCATCTCATTTCATCTCATTCCATCCTATCTCATCTCATCTCATCTCATCTCATTCCATCCTATCTCATCTCATCTCATTCCATCCTATCTCATCTCATCTCATCTCATCTCATTCCATCCTATCTCATCTCATCTCATCTCATTCCATCCTATCTCATCTCATCTCATCTCATTCCATCCTATCTCATCTCATCTCATCTCATTCCATCCTATCTCATCTCATCTCATCTCATTCCATCCTATCTCATCTCATCTCATTCCATCCTATCTCATCTCATCCTATCTCATCTCATCTCATCTCTCATCTCTCATCTCTCATCTCATTCCATCCCATTTCATCTCATCTCTCATCTATTCCATCCTTCCATCCTATCTCATCTCATCTCATCACACCATTTCACACCACACCATATTACATCTCCTCCCGTCCCATCTCATCTCGTCTCCTTCTCTCTTGCGCTGAATATACTGAACCAAGGTCATATTGTTTTCGGCTGGTTCTATGTCAAAGTATCATTCTTTCAGGTTTGTAACCCGCCTAGAAAGTAAGTTGCCCACCACCTCATGGTAAGTGAATTCTATGACAGAATATCTAGAGATATATTCCATATAAAGTACCTTGTCAGACAGAGTGGAAATGAATCGCGCGGTGTCAGACTCGGATGGAAATTGAGTGACGTGACGCACTAGCCACTTGACGGTCTTGATGTGGCCTTTCCTGAACGCTGCCATGAGAACTGAAACCTTGCGGTTATCCTGGCTGTTCACCTCAGAACTGTAACGCACGAGAAGTTGACACACTTCTAAATGACCACCTGGGATGGAAAAGAATAAAGACGTAAAAATAAGTCAGAAAAGACAGACAAACAAACAAACAAACAAACGAACAAACAAACAAACAAACAAACAACAAACAAACAAACAAACAAACAAACAAACAAACAAACAAACAAACAAACAAACAAACAAACAAACAAACAAACAAACAAACAAACGAACGAACGAACGAACGAACGAACGAACAGACAGACAGACAGACAGACAGACAGACAGACAGACAGACAGACAGACAGACAGACAGACAGACAGACAGACAAACAAACAGGCAGACAACAAACAGACAGACAGACAGCCAAAAGCAAACATATAACTCACCGTTAGCAGCCAACCATAACGGAGTACTTCCTTTCTTATTCCTAACTTCTACAATAGCTCCGCGAGACAAGAGCAGATCACAGAACTTCTGATGACCCTTATCAGCAGCGATGGTCAAAGCAGTGTCACGTGATGAGGGAACGGGAGGAGCGTTGACGTCAGCACCTTTATCTAACAAGACACGACCAACATCGACATAACCTCCAGAAGCAGCCTCCATAAGAGGAGTAAGACCAGTCTGCAAGATAAGAAACCAAGATGTTAATGGGCTACTCAAAAGTAGCAACAACAACCCCCTCCCCCCTCTCAAGTAACAAAAAGACCCCTCAGAAAACGGGGTGAGAGTAAAGATATGACAGTATCTAGATCATAGAGATCATATAAATACTAGAGGAGGCATTGGCGGGAAAATTTGGTAACCACATGGCAGCCGCCATTACCTATGATATTTCAGTCAATTGGTTGGCAAAAGTACTTACATGTCAGCGAGACTAGTTCCTAGTCCTCTTTTCTCTCGAACTTATTTTGATGACGTCACAGAATAGGGCTCGAGCGAGAGGACTAGCGGAAAATGTTCATCTTTATCTATCATGAATCTTGCTGGAGCTCGGATTCTTTAATCTTTATGAACGAGGGCACTTAAACAAACTTCTTCTTGAGAGCAGACAGCAAACGAGTAGGTTTCTTTGTTTTGCATTACGTTAAAAGATTGTTACATACGAGGCTTTATAAAGTAGTGTTCGGCGTAGGAAGTGATTGTGTTGAAACACATTTATACAAATCGAAATATGCTATTTTCACGTTTCGGCAGTAGACCAACCTTGCTATACGATGTTATAAAGAATTGTGCAGACCGACGTGAGTGTTATCTGCCTTAGATTTCCGCCAAACGGCCGTTTGGTGGCTGTAAAATTTGGGGCCAGTTTTGGGGCCAAGTAAAACATTTTATTCCAGGCCTCTCATATTTCGGTCTGCCGCTCGATGTTAAAAAGAGAAGCCTGGCAACCAGGCTGCATGTCAGTCATGTTTGGCTTCAATCTTTACTCGATCGCTTTGCAGGGAGGCACATGAGTGGCATAAGCTGTTAGCGCGCCGCTCCTCACCGTTGAAGTTAAGCCAAGTTGAATGGGGTTAGTACTTGGATGGGTGACCACATTAGCTTCATGTGAGTAGAGTTGTTAGTTCTCTCTTGTGCCTCGAAGGTTTTTCACCAAGTTCTACGTTTTTCCTCCCTCCGTAAAATCAACACCATAGTTTCCCCAGTTATACACTGCGAGCAGAGCCTTCTTTTCCTTATTTCTTCGCTGAGAGAGAGGAAGAAAAGTAGGCTCTGCTGTATTCGTGACTGGTTTCCATTGCGCATGCATGTCAGTTGCTTGGTTACAATCTCGAACTCAGTCCCAATCAGAGCAGAAAACAAAACGAGAACCGGTTAAACGGGTCTTAAACGGGATACTTCGTCCTAAATCTTGGACGAAGCCAAACACGAATACAGCAGAGCCTACTTTTCTTCCTCTCTCTCAGTGAAGAAATAAGGAAAAGAAGGCTCTGCTCGCAGGGTTCCCCAGTTAATTCTACTAACTAGTTCTATCTAAGGCTGAGGGCCATTGGATTATCAGTATCTAAATACTGTATGTTACCTTCAATAAATAAAGTCACTTTTACGCTCACCTTAGCTCGATGTTCAATATTGGCCTTTCTCTCGACCAGTAAGCTAACCACTTCATGTCTTCCTTGGAAGCAAGCCAATGTCAACGCCGTGTTCCTGTTGGTCTCAATCTGAGCATTGATATCAGCTCCCATGTCCAAGAGTAGTTTGACAGTCGCATGGTGGCCATTCATAGCTGCCAGCATCAGAGGAGAGATGCCTAGTTTACTGCCAGTGCGCGAGTTGATCTCAGCACCATGAGCTAGTAAGATCTTCACGATACCAATGTAACCACCAGATGCAGCCAGACTCAATGGCGTGTAATCTGAGACGTTACGATGCTCGAAATTGGCGTTACCAGCAATCAACACTTCGACAGCCTGAAAAGAAGAATACGCCGGTTAACCATGTATCGACATCATTATTCGGAATCATTACCACCATTACCACCATCATCGCAATCACCACATTTATTAACATCTTCACCAGCAGTACCAACAACGCCACCACCATCATGACCACCATCATGACCACCATCATCATCATCATCATCATCATCATCATTATCACGATCACCATTACCATCACAATCACCAGCATCATCATCGTCATCACCATAACCATCAGCATCATCACCATTACAATCATCATCATTACCATCTCACCACTATCATCATCACCATTACCATCACCATCACAATCACCACCATCATTATCGTTATCATCATCACTATGACCATCACCATCATCACCATCACCATCATCACCATTACCATCACCATCATAAAGATCACAAAAAAACGTACTTCCTGTCTTCCTCCTGAACAAGCCAATGACAACGCAGTGTCCTTTGTACGGTCAGACTGAGCTTCGATATCTGCGTCATTATCCAATAACATTTGCACCGTAGAAGCATGACCAGCGGTAGCTGCCAGAATGATTGGCGTACAACCTTTATACAAAAGCCATGACCAAAATTATCTTCACTAACATTTCAGTATTCCATTCACTCACTCCTTCCTTCCTTCCCTCCCTCCCTCCCTCCCTCCCTCCCTCCCTCCCTCCCTCCCTCCCTCCCTCCCTCCCTCCCTCCCTCCCTCCCTCCCTCCCTCCCTCCCTCCCTCCCTCCCTCCCTCCCTCCCTCCCTCCCTCCCTCCCTCCCTCCCTCCCTCCCTCCCTCCCTTCCTCACTCCTTCTCTCTCTACCTCTTTCCCTCCATTCCTTCCTTCCTCCCTCACTCCTTCCCTCCCTCCCTCCTCTCTACGTCCTTCTCTCCCTCCTTTCCTTCCTTCCTCGCTCCTCTTCCCTCCCACCTCTCTACGTCCCTCCCTCCCTCCTTTCCTTCCTTCCTCGCTCCTTCTCTCCCTACCTCTTTCCCTTCCTTCCTTCCTTCCCTCCCTCCTCTCTACGTCCCTCCCTCCCTCCTTCCCTTCCTTCCACCCTCCCTCCATCCCTCCTTCCCTTCCTTCCACCCTCCCTCACTCCTTCCCTCCCTTCGTCCCTCCTCCTCCTCTCCTTCCCTCACTCCTTCCCCCCTGCCACCCTCTTCTCTTCCCTCCCTCTCTCCCGATCGCACTCACTCATCCATGCAATCACTCACACACCGACCCAAACACACATTGCTCCTACTTACCCTTCTTATCTCTATGTTCGAGTTCAGCTCCACGCGACAATAGTAAGTTCACAAGATCATCGTGTCCTCCTGCTGCTGCTACAGATAAAGCTGTATCGTGATTGCTATCCGTCTGCTGCTCAATATCGATAGCGGGGTCAAAGGTCGGGCTCGCGGGCGAAGGTGTCGGAGTCAGCGGTACAGACGATGGAGTTATATAGTCACATGGGGATCCTTCACCTAAAGGCTCTGAAGTAATATAAGTAACAAATGTAAAAGTAAAGTAAAGTGAAGTGAAGTGAAGTGAAGTGAAGTGAAGTGAAGTGAAGTGAAGTGAAGTGAAGTGAAGTGCAGTGCAGTGCAGTGAAGTGCAGTGCAGTGCAGTGCAGTGCAGTGCAGTGCAGTGCAGTGCAGTGCAGTGCAGTGCAGTGCAGTGCAGTGCAGTGCAGTGCAGTGCAGTGCAGTGCAGTGCAGTGCAGTGCAGTGCAGTGCAGTGAAGTGAAGTGAGGTAAAGTAAAGTGAAGTGAGGTGAGGTAAAATAAATACAAAAATAGATAAATAAATAAACAAATAAATAGATAAACCAAAGAAATTTATTAATTCAGTCACCTTCCTCTACGGCATTGGTCGGATAGTTGTTCAACCTAGCAACAATGTCGTCATCACTTGCCCCAGGGAACTCTTCTTCCATCACGGTCGTGTCAACGTCAACAGTAATAGGGTGAATTCGAAAAGGCGAAGGTGGCGTGGTGACCTCGATATCGTGGTTGACACGAGCCAGTTCAATTTCCAGACGATGTTGTTCTTCTGGCGTCAACGTCGGCATTTCTCGTGAAATGTCGCTGAGTAACGCTGAGTATTAATAAAAAGAGTATAGGAGAGAATATGTGAGTTAACGTAAAGCAATTAACAAAATATATTTCGTTAATCACCATCATCACCACAATAATCATCATCATCATCATCATCATCATCATAATTCATCATCGTCACCATCATCATCACCATTACCACCACCATCATCATCACCATCATCACCACCACCACCAACATCCATCACCATCCTCATCATCACCATCACCACCATCACCACCATCACCACCATCACCACCACCATCATCATCATCACCATCACCACCACCATCATCATCACCATCATCACCATCACCACCACCACCACCGTCATCATCACCATCATCACCACCACCACCACCATCACCATCACCATCATAATCATCAAAGCGTACTCACCATCACCATCACTATCTTTATCACCATCATCACCACCATCATCATCACCATCTTCATAACCATCATCACCACCACCACCATCACCACCGTCATCGTCATCATCATCACCACCACCCATCCATCCATCATCCACCTTCACCACCATCACCACCATCATCATCACCATCATTTATCCATCATCACCACCATCATTATCATCAAAGCGTACTCACCAGACTTATACAAACTATTAGAAATAAACTCCAGTTTCTCATTAGTGATAGGCACGCCAGCTGGAAGCATACACGGAGGAACCATCAGATCCAAGGTAGACGAAGGAAGTAGATCGTGATGAGTACAGTTCAGACCTGGTAATGGTAAATTAGGGTCGAGCTGGTCCAACGAGTGTACTGGTGGCACACGAGGAGGTGATGACGGGGATAAAGCGGGTTGTATGAAAGCAAAGGGATATTCCTGATGATTAACATGCAGTGGGGTCTCCATAAGAAGTCTGGCCACAGTTGTGTGACCTCCTTTACACGCTTCGAGCAACATGGTGGAATTGTCCTGAAAAGAGAAATATACAAATAAAAAAGCTCACTTTTTATAAGTAGATAGTAGAAACATCTACTGTAATGTTGTAAGAGCAACAAAAATTGCAAGTACACATTTTTTTAATTTCGGATTAACAAACTGTCTTGCGATGGTAATCCAAGTAAATAAAACAACTCTTGTGCCAAACAACATCAGACAAAAGACAATCTTGCCGTTCGCCATCTTGTTGTAAGACCTTGCCTAATTAACTCACGTCACAAGCTGGGTAAACATGATGAAACTTATTCTTCTGGCAGCTGAATTTCTGGTATGCTTTTAAAGATGGTTTAATCAAGAATGAAAATCGTCTACAAAAAATGAGTTTCAGACTTACATATGTGAAAGTATGGCTAACTAAAGTTTTCGCTTTACCCAGCTTGTGACGTCACATGCATATCAAAAATGTATTCAAGATGGCAGATACTGATTCAGATTAGCAACTTTAAAAGTGCAATAATTAAGTTGTTTTATTGGGTCTAAATAACACATTAGATTGTATCTTCATGTCATTGGTTTGCTTGGGAAATTTTTTGTTTTTTATTGTCCATACCCTCAGAGTTGGAAAAAGTATTCAACCTTCCTCCGGATGGGTTTTGAAGTTTAGATAACCTTCCTTAAAATATATAGCGAGAATTTGGTGTTTTCATGCAACGTTCATAAATACTGCGTGACTTTTACAGTACCTTGGTTTTCTAGGTTTTCCTAGGTAAGCTTTGGCATACTACAATAGCTACTAATAACTGACCGCTGCTGACTGATAGCCTGCCAACTACCCTTGACTGCTGCGAAGATAGACATCACATCATCAGCAGACATCAGCGTACATGTCTCACACATGTAACTGCTGCCGGCCCACTTTTTTTCTCGACACCTTGCTTGATCAATTGTAACTTTCTCAGATTACTGTGTTGTTTCACGTGTTTTCACTTTAAACCTTCCTCACTAAAGTAAACCTTCCTCCGGGTGGTACCCGCATACCCGCAGCTTTTTTCCAACTCTGCATACCCTTTACAGCGCCTATTTCAATGGGAAACGTTCAGTTACCTTGAGAATGTGGTCAGGTTTAGCTCCGTGCGCCAAAAGCAGTTCAACTACAGCCAGATATCCTCCAGCACAAGCTAACGATAGCACAGTGTGATCGTTAGTTGTTGTGGCACGATTCACATCAGCACCTAAACATAGACCGTTTATAAATCTCATTTCTTTCTCCACTAACCTTTCAAAGCCGTTTAGACTAGTAATTTTTGCAGGGATTCGTGCTGCAATTTTTGTATGCGTGACTGTAATATGATATCGATCGTGTAAAAGTGTAAACGAACTAGCCGTGATTTTCTCAGGAAATTTGAACACATTTTATCTAGTTGTCTTACCTCTTGAGATTAAGAATTGAACAGTGCAGAGATGCCCAGCTCTAGCGGCCTTCATCAATGGCGTACGACCTCCTTCTGATTCATGCTCCTTTGGAAAGATATAAGTACTTGGTAGTAAAACAAAAATAATAGAAACAACAACTATAGAAGCAGGGTAGAGGTGATGGAGGTGGTGGTGGTGATGGTGGTGATGGAGGTGATGATGGTGGTGGTGATGATGATGGTGGCGGTGATGGAGGTCATGATGGTGGTGATGATGGTGGTTGTGATGGAGATGATGATGATGATGGTGGTGGTGATAGAGGTGATGATGATGGTGGTTGTGGTAGAGGTGATGATGGTGATGGTGACAGTGCTGGTGATGGAGGTGATGATGATGGTGATAGAGGTGATGATGGTGGTGGTAGAGGTGATGATGGTAGTTGTGGTAGAGGTGATGATGGTGATGGAGGTGATGATGGTGATGGTGGTGGTGATGGAGGTGATGATGATGGTGATAGAGGCGATGATGGTGGTGGTAGAGGTGATGATGGTGGTGGTGGTAGAGGTGATGGAGGTGATGATGGTGGTGGTGATAGAGGTGATGATGACAGTGATAGAGGTGATGATCGTGGTGATGATGGTGGTTGTGATGGAGGTGGTGATGGTGGTGACGATGATGGTGGTGATGATGATGGTGTAGTGATGATGATGGTGGTGATGATAGTGGTGCCGATGATGGTGGTGGTGACAATGATGGTGATGCTGGTGATGATGATGCTGGTGATGATGATGGTGATGACGGTGGTGATGGTGATGATGACGGTGCTGATGGTGATGATGATCAAAACATAAACATAAACATAAACAAAGAACACCAATACGAACAAAGATGGACAAAAATATTTCCCACATACCAACTCTGCTCCAACCTCCAACAGAATATCAGCAACATCAGTATGCCCATTTTCACAAGCAAAGGAGAGTGGCGTATCTCCAGTGCCAGTGGTAGCGTTCACATTCGCACCTGAAAAGAGTAACAAACAATAGAGACTTGAAACTACATCACTCTTAATATGTATCACAGAGCTTGCAATAAACTGACCTTTACTGAGAAGAAACTTCACTAAATCCACGTGACCTTCCTGGGACGCTTCCATGAGTGGCGTTGAAGAACCTTGCTCGATATTGGCGCCTAGATAAAAAGACAAAGACTTCTATAGCAACTCGCAACTGTAGTGCTAGCAATAATCACCACCTTCTTTCCTTCCCTCCTAGTTGCTTCCTTTGATCTTTCCTTCCTCCCTTTCTTTCTTTCTTTCTTCCGTCCGTCCGTCCGTCCGTCCGTCCGTCCGTCCGTCCGTCCGTCCGTCCGTCCGTCCGTCCGTCCGTCCGTCCGTCCGTCCGTCCGTCCGTCCGTCCGTCCGTCCGTCCGTCCGTCCGTCCGTCCGTCCGTCCGTCCGTCCGTCCGTCCGTCCGTCCGTCCGTCCGTCGTCCGTCCGTCCGTCCGTCCGTCCGTCCGTCCGTCCGTCCGTCCGTCCTTCCTCCCTCCCCCCCTCCCTATTACAATGACCATACCTCGATCCAGTAAGAAAGCAGCGACATCCTGGAATCCTCCACAACAAGTCAAACTCAGAGCAGTTTCTTGAGTCTCCTCAGTCTGAGCGTGAAGATCAGCACCTACAATAAGATTAATCTATAAGCCTTCTACTTCCAATTTTCAATTTAAGAACAGTACTCTATACACTCGAACCTGTATTATTCACCTAGGCTACTTACCTTTCTCAAGCAACAGAGCAACCATATCCAAGTGACCTTCCCTCGCAGCTTCCATCAGTGGAGTGTACCTACACGAAACCACAACACACTGTAAGGTCCATCACACGTGAAGATGAGGAAAATCGCAGAAACTAATCACGCAAAACTAAACTAATAAAACTAACCCTTCGTCATTGACTTCTTCTAAGAATGCTTCTCGATCAATCAGTAATGACGCCAGCTCCACATGACCACCACAAGCTGCCAAGGTTAATGGTGACTCAAAACTATCAGCTGGCATGTTTACCTGAAGAGATAGAAAAGAAATAGAAAATAGAGTTAAATAACTGTAATAACAAAGAAAGGAAAGGAGGGAGGGAGGGAGAGAGAAAGGAAGTGAGGGAGAGGGAGGGAGGGAGGGAGGGAGGGAGGGAGGGAGGGAGGGAGGGAGGAAGGAAGGAAGGAAGGAAGGAAGGAAGGAAGGAAGGAAGGAAGGAAGGAAGGAAGGAAGGAAGGAAGGAAGGAAGGAAGGAAGGAAGGAAGGAAGGAAGGAAGGAAGGAAGGAAGGAAGGAAGGAAGGAAGGAAGGAAGGAAGGAAGGAAGGAAGGAAGGAAGGAAGGAAGGAAGGAAGGAAGGAAGGAAGGAAGGAAGGAAGGAAGGAAGAGCCAAACAAAACTAAGCAAGTCGCTCATGAAACGTTAATCGGCAAACCTCAGCTCCATGATCTAACAAAAGACGAGCTACTTCGACATGTCCATCCTAAAAATAAAATTTAAAAAAAATACAATCGTCATCATCATTTTGATGCTATTGTGAATAATAATATTATTATTGTAAAAAGAAGTGCTCACCATAGAAGCTTCCATGAGTGCCGTATGCATTTCATCAGTCTTGTGTTCTTGATCAGCACCAGCATCCAAGAGAAACTTCACCATGTCTACATGCCCTGATAAAACAAACAAAACACATTACGACATAAATTGCTAAATAATATATAACACATTGAATTGACAAACTAGAATAGCTACCATGCCTTTACTGGCTTTTTAACCCATCCCTGCCTGAGGCAGCCAAAACAGCCTGTTTGTTATTCCACTCTGTCTAACACCAAATAATTTTACTTACCAAAGAGAGAACCTTCTGCTAGCTCAGGCAGCAATTGGCTAAGCAACGCAATCAGTTGAAATGAAATAATACTTATATACTGTACGAAGGTGAAAATGAAAATCAGGAAACTCAAAGGCATCTCTCATTGAAAATCCAATAAACTAAATATCCTCACATATATTTTTTTATGTAAAAATTTTAACTAGTTTGATTTGATTTGTAAGAAAGTAAAAAAAGTAGAGTGTTGCGTAGGCGGTGTTTTAGATAGAGCAAAGTGAAAAGCTGGTAAACTGTTGAGAATAGTTTTCATAACGAAATACTGACGTTTCAAGCGGAGCCCTTCATCAAAGTTCAACTAAGAATAGTTTCGATAAATGTGTAGTCTGATGAAAGGCTTCGTTTGAAACGTCAGTATTTCGTTATTAAAACTATTCTCAGCAGTTTACCATCTTTTCACTTTGCTCTATCTAAAACACTGCCTACACAGCACTCTACATTTTACTCTGATGAAGGGCTCTGCTCGAAACGTCAGTATTTCGTTATCAAAACTATTCTCAACGGTTTACCATCTTTTCACTTTGCTCTATCTAAAACATTGCCTACACCATAGAGATCATATAAATACTATAGAGGGGGCATTGGCGGGAAAATTTGGTAACCACATGGCAGCCGCCATTACCTATGATATTTCAGTCAATTGGTTGGCAAATGTACTAGACCCAGTCTTTTGCCAAGCAACGCGCCTAATGTTTGCCTCCAAAAAAATCCAAGATGGCGGCGTTCAATTGGTTACCCGCGGTTGACTGAAATTAAGATAGGATGCCCCCTCTAGTATTTATATGATCTCTATGGTCCACACCGCACTCTACTTTTTACTCTGATCAAGGGCTCCGTTCGAAACGTCACTATTTCGTTATCAAAACTATTCTCGGCACTTTACTACATTTTCTTAGTAAGGAACTGCAATTTGTACAATCATTCGACTTCAAATGCCATTGTGTTTCCTATTCAGTCTTATTTACAATCGAATATTCTAAAACCTACCTTTATAACACGCTAAAGTCAACGCACTCTCTTTAAATTCATTGGAATGAGAATTGATACACGCCCCTCTTTCGAGCAACAGTTTGGCAACATTAACATGACCACCACTCGCAGCTTCCATCAATGGTGTATGTCCATTCTCATTATGCGATTCAATCAAGGCACCGTGATCCAGTAGGATTTTCACGACATCTTCGTAGCCTCCACAACATGCGTAGATCAAGGCAGTGTTCCCAGCTTGAGACTGGGCATTCACATCAGCACCGTGGTCTAACAATAAGTGCACGATATCGAGGAAGCCACCACTCGATGCTTCCATCAATGGCGTACAATCACCCTTGTTGCCACGATCATCGACTTTGGCATTCATAGCAAGCAATACTTGAGCAAGCTCACAATAGCCTACAAAGAAGTTGAAAGGATCAGACATAGTTTAACGCCACTGTGGCTTAAAAGGTGTTTTTTTCGCTACTCTGGCTTAACTCATTCCTGTCCGAGGGTTTCCCCAGAGGTGAATAAAATGCTCTGGCGTTAGCCAGAATAAAATACTAAAGACCAATTCGGACAAGAAAGAGTTAGAGAGATAGTTTATAACTCATTCCTGTCCGAGGGCTTCCCCAGAGGTGAATAAAATCGTCTGCCGTTAGCCAGAATAAAATACTAAAGACCAATTCGGACAGGAAAGAGTTAGAGAGATAGTTTATAACTCATTCCTGTCCGAGGGCTTCCCCAGAGGTGAATAAAATCGTCTGGCGTTAACTTAGAAAGTGACATGTACTGTTCATAACCCAACGTTGCGACACTCCGATCTAGTGTCTTCATCACGGGTGGTTGTTGTTAACAAATTACTGTTGTCACACTGCGTTGTAAGACGTTTCGCTAGGTTATAAGTTGTTACAATACGTCATAAAACGTTACGCTGCGTTGTAAGATGTTAAGCCCTAATCAAACGAGAACGCAAGTCACCGCAAGTTGGCAGTCACGCTATCTCAGCACAGCCGCTCTGAATAGTTTCCCGAAAATATCATGTACCGTGACAAAGTTAAAACTTGTTTAAAACACTCATGAAACCTTTATTTTGTTAATTTGGGGAGTTCGACGACCGCCACAGAAATTCTGACTGCCAACTTGGGATGACTTGCGTTCTCGCTTGATTAGGGCTTTACGCTATGTTATATGTTATTTCGCTCGTTCTAGGATATTACGCTACGTTGTAAGACATTACACTACGTTATAAGACGTTACGCTACGTTGTAAGACATTTAGCTACGTTATACATGTAAGATGTTACGCTACGTTATAACACATTAAGCTACGTGATAAGTCGCTAGGTTAGTGATGGATCCAGCTTGATCTGGTGGGGGGGGGGGGGGTGCTGCAGGGGCGGATCTAGAATTTTTTTAACCTTAGTCAGATCATTCCTAGGGGGGTCCGGGGGCATGCTCCCTCGGAAAATTTTTGAAATTTGGACCTCTGAAATGGCATTTCCTGCATTCGATGGTACTTTGAAGAAAGATTTAAAAGTTTTAAATCGTGTTTTCAATAGCGCATTTTATCAAACCTGGAAGGTGTCAAATAAATTTAGGGATAAAGTGGACGTTTTATTATGGATTTTATTAGGGATATCACAAGGAAGTTAGACATTAGAAATGCAAGGCACTAATTGAGTAATTGGAACCCCCCGCACCCCGCTGTAAATCCATCACTGCGCTAGGTTGTAAGTAAGACATTGCAGTTTAGAATATGGCTTACATAACGGTGCGGTTTATCTAGGGATTTTTGTGAAGAATTACCGAAAAACTGGCAATGCGGTTTAAACAACGGTGTGATTTGAAAGTGGAGAAAATATTCACAAACTATACAGAGGAATATTACCTGCTGAACAAGCCAAAGATAAAAGGCTTTCTCCTTCGTCAGTTGAATCATGAACACTCCATCCTTGTTCTAAAAGCTTTCTCACAGCCTTCACATTTCCCTCAAGACATGCATTGGCCAAACTATGAATACCTACAGTATATAGAGATACAGAAATATTATATTAAGTAAACCCTTTTGTCATTCTTATTAATATTATGTTTCTGGCTCTAAATTTAGGAAGGAAGGAAGGAAGGAACAAAGGAAGGAAGGAAGGAAGGAAGGAAGGAAGGAAGGAAGGAAGGAAGGAAGGAAGGAAGGAAGGAAGGAAGGAAGGAAGGAAGGAAGGAAGGAAGGAAGGAAGGAAGGAAGGAAGGAAGGAAGGAAAGAAGGAAGGAAGGAAGGAAGAAAGGAAGGAAGGAAGGAAGGGAAGGAAGGAAGGAAGGAAGGAAGGAAGGAAGGAAGGAAGGAAAGAAGGAAGGAAGGAAGGAAGGAAGGAAGGAAGGAAGGAAGGAAGGAAGGAAGGGAAGGAAGGAAAGAAGGAAGGAAGGAAGGAAGGAAGGAAGGAAGGAAGGCAGGAAGGAAGGAACAAAGGAAGGAAGAAAGGGAAGGAAGGGAAGGAAGGAAGGGAGTGAGGGAGGAAGGGAGGGAGGAGGGAAGGAAGGATGGAAGGATGGAAGGCAGGCAGGAAGGAAGGAAGGAAACGAGGGAGGGAGGGATGGGGGGGGGGGGGGGAGGGAAGGAGGGAGGGAAGGAGGGAGGGAGGAGGGGAGGGAGGGAGGGAGGGAGGAAGAAAGGAAGGAAGGAACAAAGGAAGGAAGGAAAGAAGAAAGTGAAGGAAGGAAGGAAGGAAGGAAGGAAGGAAGGAAGGAAGGAAGGAAGGAAGGAAGGAAGGAAGGAAGGAAGGAAGGAAGGAAGGAAGGAAGGAAGGAAGGAAGAAGATAACATGGTAAATTCTATTGTAAAACAGTGAAAAGATATGTTGAAAGGAAATCAACTCTTGTTCGAGATAGCGAGGTTTTTGATATAACCGAGTTTAAGATAGCAAGGTTCTGCAGTGTATCTTGTATTATGTGAACAGGGCAATATAGTTTCTCTCATAAGTTACTGTACCTGCATCAGCAGCATGGTTAGGTGAGGAAGGCACTCCATTGTTTTGTGTTCTCATTCTTGTGAGTGCTGCGGCAGCTTCATCCAATGCACTGCTCACAGATGACGTTAATCTTCGTAGAACATCAGGGTCAGCAAATGCCTTGCCATCAGCTAACTTGGCCACACCTAAAAACATTTGAAAATTCAATTTCATCTCAGTTACAGTTACAGTGATGTCTTTAATTACCATGTACTGTACATAAATAGTACTTTACATACATGCAGATGTACATATAGTGAAGCCTCGACACTAACCCTTTCCCCACTAGACTAGCCAAAACCACCCCTTTGTTATTTCACTCTGTCTAACATTAGAAGAGTTTGCTTGTCGAGTGAGAGACTCAGTTAACCCTTCGACTACTAGAGGTTATTTATTAGGCTTATTTTTAGGGGAGCACGGGTGGTGTGTGCTGTTAGTGCACTGCCTCTCACCAAAAAGTTAAGCCCGGTTAGACAGGGTTACTACTTGGATGGGTGACCGCTTGGGAATGACCCCGTTGTCGGGCTTGGACTCATGTGAGTAGAGTTGTAGTTGAGCTCTCCTGTGCTTCGAGGGTTTTTCGCCGGGTTTTCCTCCCCCCATAAAATCAACACCTAACATCTTAGCTGTGATCCGTGGTCTGAACTGTGTCGTATGGCGGCTGCCTGGAGCACCTTTGATATGCCTCGACACGGCCACATTGATCTGCGTCCTTCGCAATTCAGCCACTGGCTGCAAGTAAGGATGATTAGCCCCCAGTCCTTTAAGAGTGGCAGGGTAACCGCAACAGCATATATGCCAATTACTGTGGGCCCATATCTGCCTATGTCTCTTTCTTAAAATGGTTGGAACCTGATGAAAATATTGTTGGTAATGTTTCTGCATAATCCTAAAGATATTATGGTACTTGATAATTGTGCAAAGTTTCATTTTGAAATTCCCCAAAACAAAGTTGTATTTTAAGGAATGAGTTGAGGAAAGCTTATGACATCATAAGACTGTCAATAAAAACAAAGGATCATAATTGTTCTTGTCAAGAAAAACGTCATTGTTGTTATTGAGTCTATGACATCATAAGCTTCCTTGACTCATTCTTCTCAAGCTCTGCCACCACTTTAACCCTTTCATTCCCAATTTTCCGAGAGCACTCTCATTGATGAGTAAAATCATCTGGCGTTAGACAGTGTAAAATAATAAAGTACGGAAAATTCCATATTTGGGAGTGAAAGGGTTAATGGTGGCACTCCAAAATATAAATTTCACACGTAAAATACCACCTTTTCTTCAACAAATTTTGAAATCATTTATGAAACTTTGCACGATTGCCAACCACCATAAATAACATCTTCAGGATTATATGCAAAAAACATTGCCAACAATATTTTCATCAGAGAACCACTTTAACCCTTTGAATCGTAGCACATCCAAAAACTGGTCCCTTTTATACCCCTGTATTCTTTTTACCCTGCATCACACCAGACAATTTTAGTTGTCAAAGAGAGAATCCTCAGACATCCTAGGCAACAATGAATTGGGCCAGCCAAAAACAGCCTCTTCATTGTTGTACTCTAGCTGTTTAATGCCAGATGATTTTACTCATCAAAAGGAGAACCCTCAGAAATCCTGGACAGCAATGGATTACTGGTAACCAGGGGCTGCGCTATGGGTAGGCTCTCAACATGAATGATTTATGAGCTGAAACAGTTTACCGAAAGAGCTCATTCACACATTACTTGGTTTGGGGCTTCGGAGTTCGGGACAACTTCAAGGACCTTTGAATCCGTGCCTTCCTTCTCAGCCGTGTAGACAAAAGTGGGTTTAATAATTGAGACAAGGAATGCTGAATATTACTTGTAATGTATTACTTACCAGCAGCTTCGAGCAAAGCTTCCAATCTAGCTTGAGTATCGGGATCAATTTTTGCTCGAACATCATTACCAGCACCAGCTGAGCCACTTGGTAACTTAATTTTTGATGTTAAAAAGTCAGGTTTTCCACGAAGAATGTATTCCAACTGTAATACAAAATAAACATTCTGATTCAATGGGCCATTCCTGCCTGACTTAGCCAAAAACTAGTGTCTTAATTTCTGAATATCAAATGTGGTATAAATCCTTGAGCACACGGGTGGAGTGTGCTGTTAGCACACTGCTTCTCACCAAAACGTTAAGCCCAGTTAGACAGGGTTAGTACTTGGATGGGTGACCACTTGGGAATGACCCCGTTGTCGGGCTTGGACTCATGTGAGTAGAGTTGTAGTTGATCTTTCCTGTGCTTCGAGGGTTTCTCAATGGGTTCTCAGGTTTTCCTCCCTCTGTAAAATCAACACCCAACTTCTTAGCTGTGATACGTGGTCTGAACTGTGTTGTATGACAGCTGCCTGGAGAACCTTTGATATGCCTTAACACAGCCACATTGATCTGTGTCCTTCGTGATTCAACCACTGGCTGCAAGTAAGGATGATTAGCCCCAGTCCTTTAACCTTTTTCCAGTAGTAATTGCACTCACTCTCATACAAAGCAACTATTTTTAATTATGACTAGATTTCTATACATGTACATGTAGTTGGCAGACCTGATCACCAGATCTTGTCCAGGCCACCAGCAAGAGATGCCACCTTTTCTGAGGCATATCTCAATATATCTAAAAAATCCTTTACTAATTCGTTATCATCACTATCTATTAATTTCAGGACTTCCAAACTCAGAAAAATGCACGCATGGGTAATTGCATGCGTGGGCAAAACTTGGTGGGCATGTGTGATTATTATCTTGCCTTTTAATTAAGAGGTTATTTTAAGACGTGTTTATGTAACAGAGTGGTAGAAATTAAAGTGCTTTGGTTTAAGGATCTTAGACAACAATTTAATGCCATATAATCAAAGAAATATTTCCCAATCACAAAAATGTTCTATAGAATCCCATCTAGAATATTCTATTGGAATTTGGGACTCTATAGAATATTCTAGTACAGAATACTCTGCAGCATTTCTAAAATTCTACAGAATCCAATTGAATATTCTATAGAATCTGTCCCAATTTCTTATTGAATATTCCATAGAATATTCTATAGCACATTTTCGTATGGGTTATACACTGTATGTAAATATAATATTATTGTATCTTTTACATGCGTTTAAATATATTTTTTGGCAATAAACACACTAGTGGGTTGGCTAGCATATAAAACTGAGTGGTAAACACAATAATGGGTCAGGTTAATGTATATATGCTAGGGCAGTAAACACATTATTGGGTTGGTTAGCATATAAAGCTAGGTGATAAACACACCACAGTGGAGCCTCGCTATAGAGCGCATCGTTATAACACACGACTCGGTATAACACGGTTGATCCTTGGACCCCAAAATTTTACTTTTCCTGGTTTGCCATTTGACGACTTATACTCAGATGGTTACCTACAGTGCTAAAGTTCACCACAGACCGCAAAATTCTGAAAAATAGCGACAGAATTGATGTGTAATATGACGCTGAAACTGAAGATTCTATTACACTCATTGGAGACAATTTGATCTTGTTGGCTGATGATCACTGATCATCCTGAATAATCGCGATCATTATGAGATAAAACAACAACATGGCAGTGAGATCATTGTGAGAAATGAAAACCATGCTCAAGAATCTTATTTCAATTCCATTTTGTTGAAGTCTTGAGCAGACTTCAAGCTTAGTTCAGTCGCAATTTGGATTGTTAGAATCGAACAGAAAGTGCTTCTGGTAGTACTCAATCTCACTCCCAGTACTCGGCCCACGATATTGCACCAGAACTGAGTGGGCAGAGTACTGGGAATGAGATATTTGGCCGTACCTCATAATAACGCACTTCATTTATAACACGGTCACCACTAAGGACGCCAACTACCACATTACAGCGAGGCTCCACTGTAGTGGGTTGGTTGGTGTATAAGCTGGGTCGTATAAACTTGCTGGTTTCCATAAGATCATCCTGATCATCTCGATCACCCCGATTGCTGAAATTTCACCAATCAGATTAGAGATACTGTACATGTATCTCTTATCACCCAATCTGATCAGATATATTCAGGCAATGGGGACAATTTGGGGCAATCGAGACGACCTTACAGAAACCAGGCTACCGTAATAAGATGAGTGGTAAACACGATTACTGATGAGAGTTATAGGGCTTTTGGATTAGATCATCAAAATAATCTCACTTGAATTGTGGTATAAGAATTGCAGGATTACTCAAGTACATTAAATTGTAAAATTTCCGATGGTTTTGCATTGGACTTTTTATATTAACATGTGCTATGTAAGTCCCCAGGGAATACAAATTAAAATCACATCGCTCACAGGGCCACAAGAGAAGCATTCAATGTTACATTGTGTGTAGATCTTTTCTAAATCGCCAAATTGCTGAATTTCTCGCAGAAATACCGGTATTTGAACAGCCAAACGCCGTGCGGGTCAAGGTCGTTGAAATACGTCAACGGGACAAGGAATTTAATACGAGTTAAAAAAAATTTCGCGTCGATGCGAAAACAACAAATAACATATTGGGGCCTTTTAAATGTACGTTTTGAACATTTAAAATAAAAATACTTATAAAATTAGCTTAAATAAACGACCAAAGATAAAAAAATTTAAGAAGGTTAGACCCTTGAAAGTATTCACGAAATCTGATGACTTGTGGCGACCTCACGGAGCCAAACCGATCAATGTTTTCTATCACAACTTCAAGCTCGATCATCAATGAAAATTTAAATTTAAATTCAGGCCATAAGATTCACCGTAAATATTAAGAGAGGGTACTATTTCACTCTAAAAATACTGTCAAGGTTTTTAAAGTAAAAATCGAGTCATATTTACCGCCGAATCTTCGTCAATATCTTCTTCGCCACCGTCTGATGAATCGGACAAGATTGGTGGTGATGTGTTCATACTTTGCACTTGGTCTAAAACGGGGCCATTTTTCGCCGAATTCGTCTCGTCTTGAGCTTTGGACATCCTCTAGTTATCGAAGATACACCAGTTGGCTTGTTCTCATTATATTTGAACGCAATAAGGCAGTAAAACATGCCAAAATAAACTACAATATTACTCGGTTTTTGGCCTGAATTTCTCGCGAGCGGCCATTACTCATTTATTTAAACTCCCGGATAACAAACTTAGCCACCTCGCCTGCACCCCGAATGGCCCGAGATTTTTTTACACCCGGAAACGGGTTCAAATTCCAAAGTAAATTTTTGTCAAATTTCAAATTCCACCACGTTCCCCACCCGGGAAACGAGAGACTGAAGTGACCGGAAGTAGAATTAATAAAACCAAAATAACAAAGATGTCGTACGACAAGACTCCAGTGAAGACGTTGCCGCGATCGATATCTTCGCCGTATGTGTGTAGATGCTGTAATTCGAGCTTCGCCAGCAACCCCATCAGGACTTGTTTGGGGAAAAGTCAAACAAGGAGAACATGTTATCCAGATTCCGCTTGGATATATACGCATGCGTACCTCAACCGGAATAACAAGAATCCTGAATCCTGTGATTTGAAACGGATTATCCCACTCGTTTCCCGGGTGGGGAACGTGGGCTCTGGGAACGAGATGAAATTGAACCCAAACGCTGCTATTGGATGATTGCTTCATTGTGTGCGAATCCGATCCGAATCCGAATCCGATTCGGACTAAACTTTTATCGTTCGGATCGGAACATATTTTGTTCTTTTTTTCTCGGATCGGATCGGATTTTGCACTTTTTACCCGCATCAGATTCACTTTTGTCATTGTTTTTGTCACAAAATTAACAAATTCACTAGTTGTATGCACATTGCACAACATATGAACGTTATTATTGCATAAGATTATTATTGTATAGTAGTTTTCTTAAATTTACTTGTTCATTGGTTTTCTTTTCGGAAAGTTTGCGCAACTATTGCAACATATATCCGGTGTTTCAATTTTTTCGGACGGGATCGGATCGGATTCGGAGCAGCTGCTTTCGGATCGGATCGGATCGGACTACGATTTTTTGGCTTCGGATCGGATTCGGATTGACAGTTTTGGCAAACCCTCGGATTACAAGGGGTCAATCCGATCCGACGCACACCACTAGTATTCACCGTGCACAAGTTTGCATAAACGTGATTATTATAAGTAATAACATGACTTGAAATTTAATCGCTAATTTCCCGAAAAGTCATGTTATTAGTTTGTAATATTATGATCGCCGAGGAAAACTTTGAGAATCTTACCGACAGGAAATTTACACGGTTGATCAGAGAAGTTGCATCTAATTTTCCCGTGCATGTTGACGAGGGAAAATATATGCAAGCGGGAAATTTAGAAGAAGACAAAAGATTTCTTTGTCTTCTAATTTTCCCTCATCAACATGCACGGGAAAATTAGAAGACAAAGGATAAATTTCCCTCTTGCATGAGCAACGAGGGAAATACGAGGTTTACATTCCCTCGGAGAACAAAAGAATCCCAAGGCGATCATGGTATTACGTGAATTAAAAGATAGAACAAATTGACCATTGCTAAGTTTTTAGACCATCTCTCAATAGACTATGATAAGTGATAACAGCTTTCTTCTTACAATTTTAGTATCCTTCACTTACAGCTGTCTATTATGATCTTTTTAAAACAAAGTAACGAACCACTAAGAAAGATTTAAAAAGAACATTTTATTATTTTTTAACTTCTACACAAGATTAAGTAAATTGCAATCATGTTTGTATACAAAAGAAAATACAAATTCTAAGTACATAGAGAATAATATATGGTCGCGCAAAGAAGGTATATCGAAATTAATCTCCTAGTATTCAATTGGATTATGCCACAGAATGGCGTAGCCACGAGAAGATATTCCGTATGTCCAAACGTTCTTGTATTACTACCATTTGCGTTTAAACGTGTAGCGAATAACTAGTCGTTTCCAGGTTTTCAAACAAAGGTTGTCCAATGTCAATTATAGATTGGACAGATCAAATCAATAACGAATACGGGGGATAACTTTCCGTTGTTATTGCTTCCGTTTCAAGTTTCAACGTTGTGTTGATATTGTCTCAGGGGCCATGGTAAACGTGGAATACCAAATAAATGCGTTCGGCAGGTCACATCGAAGTGAACTACCCTTATCAGACGACCTGCGTTCGCTGATTATTCCAATTCTCACAATTAAGCCTAAAGCCCTAATCAAACGAGAACGCAAGTCATCGCAAGTTGGCAGTCACGATATCTCAGCCAGCCGCTCTGAATAGTTTCCCGAAAATATCATGTACCGTGACAAAGTTAAAACTTGTTTAAAACACTCATGAAACCTTTATTTTGTTAATTTGGGTGTTTGAACGACCGCCACAGAAATTTCTGACTACCAACTTGCGATGACTTGCGTTCTCGTTTGATTATGGCTTAAGACAAGTTATTCCAAGCAAACGCTTTGGAAACCTGGAACCAACTAGTTATTCGCACTCAAATAAGATAAAATATCGTATTGTTTACATGTGTTACTGTGGTGGCAATCAGAAGTATTATTGTCGCAGTTCAGTTCATCCACCTGACCAAATCATTTGATAAAGTTCGTTCAACAACTTCCTGCATGCTTTGAACTGAATTGAGTGCTGCGTATAGGCAGTGCCCGTTTACAAGGAGCCAGGAGGTAGGTTACCCTAGAGCTCTCGTTCTTGTTTTTTTTTGTTTGTCGTGTTTACAAGGAACGCGGGTATCACGCCCTGTAAACGTGTTTGGTCGGGATAACTCGCCTACACGCGTAAAAATCTCGCAAGTTGTTACAGCATTATTGCCTGAACAATGCTGTAACAACTTGTTGACATATGTGAACAACATTGATAAATGAACAACATTGTTCATCATTGTTTCAACAAGTTGTTACAGCTTGATGAAACAACAACCGTTGTTCACGCATGTTGTAACAACCGAAGAACGTGTTGATACATCAACCATGTTCACCATTGTTGTAACATTGTTGTTCATCGTTGTTATTTCGTCATGCTATTACAACATATTGTATCATGTGCGAACAACGTTGTTGGCTATAAAAATGTGCTGTTGGAACAACTTGTTCATGACTGTCGATTTATCCGTGAACAAGTTGTTCGAACCATAAGTGAACAACTTGTTGACAACTTGTTCACGGCGAGCAGCACGACATTGTTCACGCCTGTTGACAACCGTGAACAAGTTGTGCGTTTTTACGCGTGTACCCAGGACAACGTTTTACTAGTTCCAGGCTTCTTGTTATTAGTGCTTGGTAACAACAAATAATAAAGTTGACCTGGGCAGCAGGGTGACCCTACCTGTAAAATGTTGCTATAGAGCAAAGTGAAAAAGGTGGTAAACTGCTGAGGTTAGTTTTGACATGGATAGTAAAATGAGTGGATTGGAAACTAATAGTCACGTGAGGTGTTTCCAGGCCGCCGATTGGCTGAAAAGCGTTTTTCTTTGCTCGAGAGATGTTGAAACCTAGTTGCAAATTGTGATGTCACGAATGGCGTGAGTACGCTTGTTTTACTGAGGTTTTTAGTGAACTTTTCTTCAAATTCTTCATATCCTCACATTCAGATGACTATGTTGACGTTTCAAATGATTTTATCGCCTTACAAACCTGCCTAAGCCACAATCGAGCGTTCGGGGTAAGCGTTGTTGATCTTTGTTTTGATGATTCCTGTGTTGTTTTGAAGAAACTGGCGTCCCCAAATTGTGCTTTGTTTTGCTCGGAATTTGGGATGCATATTTTAACTAGTAAACCTTGATATCTTCTTTTAAAATGGGTAAGAATAGACGGGCATTTTATCGTATTGTGGCTTTGTCGTATTTACAGACAATTCGATTATCATTTTAGGCTGTATTAATCCCAAACTTTGAATATACTCGGGTTTTTTAAGCTTGTCAATTGCAACCAGGTTGTTATGCTCACGCCATCAAGTTTCCAATCCAGTCTTTTTACTATCCATGGTTTTGATAACGAAATACTGAGTGACGTTTAGAGCAGAGCCCTTCATCAGAGTAAAAAAACGTCAGTATATTTCCGTACCAAAACTAATCTCGCCAGTTTTTACCACTTTTTTCATCATTCCTATTGGTTGTTCAAAAACCAAAAACCAATCAAATTCAAAACAGGAAGTTTTCACAGAAAAAAACTTCATCAAATTAACTAGTCAGGTGATGCTACCGAAATTAAAAAGATGGTGGCGGTACATTTAACCACAATGCTTTGCGACCTCAAATCGGCTCAAATAACAACTAAACATTGTTTATCACGCTAAGATGGATTAAGTAAGCAAGAACTTCATTCCTACCAAAGTTGATCGTTTTAAAACCATATCTTCCAATAATTCTGCAAGAAACAATATTAACTGTATGCAAAGGATGAATCGCCATCTTTTTCGGTACGGTCAATTGCAACAATATTTTAGAAACACTTGTGTTGCCACAACAGTGACCGAAATCTCTGTATCACACTATAGTTATGAAATAAAATGTTTAAATTATTTAAATACACCTTATCAAATTCGGAAGAAAAAAATTAAAAGCCTAGTTCATTTACACATAGTCCCATATTTCCGCCATCCGTTTGTTCAGTCACTTTTTGTATGAGACCCGCAGTTCAGTTATAAAGTCAGTGGTCCTAACACTCTTAAGAAAATTTTCGTCAACAAAGAACTTTATAACATTATCTATATTATTTTTCTAATTCTTCAGCTCACTGTTTTCAACTATGTTGTTGTTTTAATAAACGTAAACTTCATCGCTGTTCTTAATCCGGGCTTCAGGTTCAACTTTAGTGTCCAGTTTTCTGTACCGTTCTCGATGTCCCCGTCCGCCAGATAAACGACCTTCGACGACCACGGCGATAATCTACGAAGAAGCAAAGACGTAGTTTAAGCTTATTATGGTGGCTTCCTAAACTTAACTAACTTTATTTATACTGGATAACTCTATCAGTCATATCTAAACTGTTCTTCCTTGAGGTCCAGTAAGGGCCATCCTTCATCCGTCCAGTGTTACTACAGGAGGAAACCAGAGTAAACTAAACTCATTTTATTTATACTGGATTAAAGAAATACCAAATGGTTTTCCGTGTTTGGATACTCTGATCCAAACACGCGGGAAATTGCGAGACTGGAGAAAAGCGTAACAAAACACGAGCCGTAGGCGAGTGTTTTTAGCTTTTCGAAAGTCGAGCAATTTCCCAAGTGTTTGGATAAGAGTCTCCAAACACGGAAAAACCATTTGGTATTTCTTTTATAAAATAATCACAAGTGAATATGACATACTGTCCGACATTTTCAAAAAATCGTTTTGGCGGGAATTTTCCGTGTTTGGATACTCTGATCCAAACACGGCAATTGACCAATCAGGGCTCGCGTAGTATACATGTTATTTTATAAAACCCTATCAGTCATATCTAAACCGTTCTCCTTAGAGATCCAGTAAGGACCATCCCTCATTGGTCCAGTGTTATTACAGGAGGAAACTGAAGGAAACTAAACTAACTTTATTTATACTGGATAGCTCTATCAGTCATATCTAAACTGTTCTCCCTAGAGGTCCAGTAAGGACCATCTATTGTAGATCCAGTGTTACTCAGGAGGAAACCAGAGTACTCGGACGTGTACAGTGCGTATTCGTGTATGTCCATGTACGTGTTCGTGTACGTTTTCGTGTACGTTTTCGTGTTTGTGTACGTTTTCGTGTTCGTGTACGTTTTCGTGTTCGTGTACGTTTTCGTATACGTGTTCGTGTATACGTGTTTGAGGATACACTCGCGTATCTACAATCAGTGACTAAACGTTGAAACGAACGCCTAAAGGGTCACCAACATTAAACAGGGGGGCCGGGGGATACTTGGAGCGGAAAATATTGTCCTTTAGGTATCCCAACACTTTTGTCACTGATTTTAGTTTGGTTTGTAGCTGCATGGGTGTAGTTATATGACACATAAGGTCAGTGAATGCCTCCTCCACTCTGTAGTGTTGTTGAGTGTGTAAAAATAATACCTTCTGTCTATTGTGATAAAGAGCATAAAGACCAAACAGCAATGCAATCAGAACGAGAAATACGACTGCAAAATGACTGGTTCCTGGCGATGTATCTTTACCCGCAGGCGCAGGCCCTACAAAAAAAACATGCCAGCGGTGTCAATGGAGTGTTAGAGCAACCAACAAAAATTGGATGGTAGGGTACAAAATAATATCTCAAGGTCTGTCATACATATTGACCAGCAAAACTACTGTTGTTGTCCATACAAGTGACTTTTCTGCGCTGTCAAAGTGTGCGACATCACAATACGTTGTAAGACCTTACGTTACATCGTGAGACCTTACGTTACATTGTAAGACTTTACGTTACATTGTGAGACATCACATTACATTGTGAGACCTTATGTTACATTGTAAGACCTTACATTACATTGTAAGACTTTACGTTACATTGTGAGACATCACATTACATTGTGAGACCTTATGTTACATTGTAAGACCTTACGTTACATCGTGAGACATTACATTACATTGTGAGACCTTACGTTACATTGTGAGACCTTACGTTACATTGTGATACATTACATTACATTGTGAGACCTTATGTTACATTGTGAAACATTACGTTACATTGTGAGACCTTACATTACATTGTGAGACCTTATGTTACATTGTGAGACCTTACATTACATTGTGAGACCTTATGTTACATTGTGACATGACAAGACCTTACGTTACATTGTGAGACCTTACGTTACATTGTGAGACCTTACGTTACATTGTGAGACCTTACGTTACATTGTGAGACCTTACATTACATTGTGAGACCTTACGTTACATTGTGAGACCTTACGTTACATTGTGAGACCTTACGTTACATTGTGAGACCTTATGTTACGTTGTGAAACCTGCTTTTGTGAGACCTTACATTACATTGGGAGACAACAACTTCTAAAATATATTCCACAACTATCTGACGCGTTCCAAAAGCAAAGATTTTGATTTATAAATAAAAACAAATTGATGTGGTACTCGCAAGAACTTTTAGATTAGATTCAGCGTGTGTGTTTTTATATTTATCGAAACATCTAACTTTAATTTTTGTTTTGAGAGATACGCAACAAAAATGCAACCTTTCACATACCATTCATTAAATCCTCATCAGATGGTATGCCATGTTTCTTATTAGATGGTGTGTCTGAATCCTCATCAGATACTTCAAGACTACGAATTGTCTTATTCTGAGCGTCTCAAGAAACTCAATTTACTACCGATATCGTACTGGCTTGAAATAAAAGATCTTATCTTTTTTTTCAAATGCAAACAAGGCCTCTACGATCTAGAAATCTCCTCTTTTGTCTCTTTTTCTTCTCATCGCTCGTCTCGCACCCGTTCAAGCAAGGACAACTTGCTTCAAGCCAATCCTTGCAGGACTTCTCTTTTTAGGAACTCTTTTTTTAACCGAATTGTCTTTCTCTGGAACAATCTCTCTCCGATCATCCGTAATAGTACGTCTGTTTCCTCTTTTAAGCACCAACTTTATATTTACTACTCTTCTCAATTAGATTCCACTTTTGAAGTAAATAGAATGCGCACTTGGAAAACCTACTGCTCTAAGTGTCGTTCTTACAACTTAAGCTGTTGTTCTTAATCTGTCCTATCGTATGTAAATAGTGTATTAGTCTTTGTCTTTAATTTATGTCCACTCCGTATTTTTGTCAGGTTGGTCTTCACATGGGACTCATGTCCTGTTGACCATACCTTCAACCATGATCAATTATTTTTAACTTGTATTAATTCTTTCGCACACTTATATGGTTGTAAAGTTAATAAATAAATAAATAAATAAATAAATAAATAAATAAATTATGCTTTCGGTTTCTTACCAAGTGTTGTGCCTGAATCATCATCATCAGATGCTTTCAGTTTCTTACCAGGTGTTGTGCCTGAATCATCATCAGATGGTGCGTTCGGGTTCTTACCAGGTGTTGTGCCTGAACCTTGATCAGATGGTGTGTTCGGGTTCTTACCAGGTGTTGTGCCTGAATTAGGTTTGATAGGCCCTGTGCCAACAAGAGAAGCTGCAGAATAAAAAATCTAACTTGAAAATTAAGTACAAGAGGTTGCACGATACTAAGCTTCGTCAAGGTACAGTCAGCCAAAGTATGGTCTGACAACTCGGCAATATATAGCATTTGTTCTACATATATCTTTTTGTTCACGTTTATGCAAACTTGTGCACGGTGAAGACAATGTATCGAAATATAGTAACTTAGGTCAGATATACTGCCGAAACAGAGAACGTAGGAATCTAACGTTTCGAGCGAAGGCCCTTCGTCAGAGAGAAACGTAAAGAGTGTAAACAAACAATGAGCTTATATACGAAAGGTAATCATGTGACCAAAAATAAGCCAATCAGATAAAACTGACAATAACAAATTGTTCTCTGTTTCGGCAGTATATCTAACCTTACTATATTTCGATTGTTGTTTCAACACTGCCTACGCAGCACGCTACTTTTATTTCACTATTTGGATTATTTCACCGCTGCGACCATATGCCTAACCTCAAGAAGACAATGTATGTTTGGTATAATGAAGCAATCATGTAATGTAGCATGAATGACGAGAACATCTTGGCTATTAACTATTTTCTCTAGAGCTTCCCGTTGTAAATATTTTAAACAATCAATCTTAAACGTTTCTAAAATGCCATCGCATGCCTCACTCATCAGCACTCTATTGATCGCCATTTTGAACTTAAGGGCTAATTCATGCAATACCGTAATTTCTGTATTAAGCCCTTCTCTTTTAACCCCCCCCCCCCCTTTAGGAAGCAGGAAAAAAAATAAGCCCCCCCCTTCTCTTTTAAACCCCCCCTCTCTAATAAGCCCCCCTTTTGGAAGCAGGAAAAAAAATAAGCCCCCCCCCCCTCCCCCCCACTAATCGATACTACAGGATTTCAAAGATATAATATTTTATTCATGGTCTTTACTGCATTGACGTTAAGCTTCAGATGTTTCAATTTGTCGGCCTTTTTTTCTAGTTCATTCTTTAAAATATATATCAATGCCTTTTCATTTGACATCGCTTTGAAGCGTCCTGGGACCACAAGTCCGTCTTCTAAATACCTTGGACCAGTGGGCATAAACTCCAAGCAACATCCATCGCGCAACATCCATCGAACACGCAAACAGACTTTTTGTATATATTTAGAATAAGCCCCCCTCTCTATTAAGCCCCCCTCTCTATTAAGCCCCCCCCCCCTCAATGATGTTTGGGGGAAAATAAGCCCCCCGGGGGCTTAATACAGAAATTACGGTATTCCCAATAATATATGCCTGCTGAAAATGTGCAGGCACGTTTGTGATTGGTGCTAGTCGACAATGGAAAAGCTCACAAGTCCATGTAGCCGAGATTTCGGGGGAGGTAAGTACTGGGGACCGAGATACGGCTGAAAATCGAGCCTATATTTGGGGACAATCACTCAACCGTATTATTTCAGTCATAATAAGCAGAGTTGCAAAAAGACAAAAAATGTCCCCAAACCTGATTTGTGGGAGTCAAAAATGTCCCCAATTGTATATGTTCGACACAAAAATTATCAATAGAAGACTGGAAGGTCGAACCGCGTCGAGGGTTATCCAAAGAACACAGACCTACATAAATCCTTCTACGCTTCATTCTTCTCCCAAACATACATCAAACCGCAGGCATATTTTATGACCTATCAACTGAAACTAGACAATTCACGTGAAACTTAGCTGCTGTGGTCAAACGTAAAGTATTAGGCTTAAAAATGAGCGGAAAAAACTGGCAAATTTGTGAAATATACCACTAATAACAGTGCGTTGTCGCCGCCGTGGTAGAACTCAAAGTATTATGCTCCAAATTAGTCCTCACACAACGCCAGTGAAGGTCTCACTACCCATCATATTATATCGGTAGTTCGGTACATATGAACATAACTTATAGTCTTACATAAGTTCCATGAAAATGAAATTTTTTCGCCGCCATTTTGTATTTTATAGTCCCCAGTCCCCTGTCCCCACCGTTAATAGTTCCCAGTCTCCACAAATCCACAATAAGCTTTTGGACTTGTTTGGACCAAAAATGTCCCCAATTCCTAAAAAAAAAGTCCCCAAACCTAGTTTGTAGGTTTGAGGTTTTTTGCAACTCTGATAATAAGTGGGGAAAAACAGCAAGAATCCGTTTAAGGTGGATCCATACAGTTTCTAGAAAAATGGAAAATACAAGTTTGAGAGTCCAAAACACGTGCATAAACAATTCGGAAAAATAATAAAACTAAATGTTATGCATAGTTAAACATTCTGACAATCAAAAACTGTTACCAAATAAATAGCAATAGTTGTTGCTATAGCAACAATGACGTTTCAAAATGGCTGCCAATTACCTTTCAAACTAATTTAATTCTAAAAAAACTTTGGTGACCCCCAATTTTTTTTTCATTAAATCTTTTCTTGAAGTACGAGTAATCAATAGGCCGATTTAAAAAAAATTCTGTAGAAGGAATAATTTTTTTTTTTTTTTCCGAAAAAATCATGTTTGTTAATTTTTAAAAAATTTGGTTCTACAGAATTTTTTTTAAATCGGCCTATTGCTTACTCATACTTCAAGAAAAGTTTTAATGAAAAAAAAATTGGGGGTCACCAAAGTTTTTTTTAGAATTAAATTAGTTTGAAAGGTAATTGGCAGCCATTTTGAAACGTCATTGTTGCCATAGGAACAACTGTTGCTATTTATTTGGTAACATTTTTTGATTGTCAGAATGTTTAACTATGCATAACATTTAGTTTCATTGTTTTCCCGAATTGTTTATGCACGTGTTTTGGACTCTCAAACTTGTATTTTCCATTTTTCTAGAAACTGTATGGAGCCACCTCAACATAAAAACAAAGCTCAATGTAAGTGCTTGGACGTTTGCAGGGTTCCCAGACCATTTTTTTATTGTAAGAGTGCTACGTAGGTAGTGTTTTGAACACAGCAAAAGGAAAAGGCCGTGAACGGCCGAGATTTTTAGCAACGAAATAATAATAATAATTTATTAATTTATAATGCGCTTTTTAACATAAAAATGATCAAAACCGCAGTACATACATATAAAAACATATTATACATACAAGATGTTCTTAAAAAGCTAGTTTAAAAAGATATGTTTTCAGGCAAGATTTAAAAGTACTAATTGAAGATATGTTACGCAATGTTACTGGCAAGGCATTCCAAAGTTTTGGTGCAGCCACACTGAAGGACCTATCACCGAAAGTTCTAAGCATTTTGCCTTTTGGAAAAAGTAAGACTGTACTATTGCATGAACGCAAAGAATAGCGCGCCGGCTGCCTAACCGTAATTAATTAAGTTACTAATATAGTCCGGAGCCATTCCATGTAAAGCCTTAAACGTTAAAAGTATAATCTTAAAATCTATCCTAAAGCTAATCGGCAACCAGTGCAGTTCACGCAGAATGGGCGTTATATGATCATATTTCCTAGTTGAAGTTAAAAGTCTGACGTTTCGAGCAGAGCCCTTTTACTCTGATGAAGGGCTCCGTTTTTCGCTAAAAATTTCGGCAGTTTACCCTGCATAACTATGGTTGTTTTGTAGAGCATACCTGATGGCGAAGGAAGAACGTTTTCCTTTGGAGCACTCAGTCCTGTCGGTAAACAAAAAATGAAATAAAAAATACACATGGTCATACAGCAGGCCTTAAAATATCGGTCGGTCACGGACATTGTCCGACCCATTCGTTAAATTGTCCGACGTAAAGAGAAAAGCACCGGACATTCTGTCCGACCGAAGGAAAATTGAGGATTTCTGTTTGTCCGACCCAAATGTATTGATGTCCGACGAAACTTTAACTTTGTCTGACGTAAATTTACCCAGTAATTAATTTTAGTCGTCAGTCGTGTCATGGTTTCAGTGATATAAACGCGAATTTAAGTCGCGTTTTAGATTAAGAGGGCAATAAGTTCTTGCAGCGCTTCTAAGCGGCGTACGATTTGTTTCTTACAGTTACGTGCCAACGCCCAACCTTAAGTTTTTAACATTTCTCGACGTATTATTGACCTACTTCTGTTATTGGCAAGCAAAGTCGATTTTGGATCGAAAAACTAATGTATCAATGCATTAACTGCCCAACATTTACCGTCAGTACGATTTTAAAAGAATTGGTTTTCGCGGCAAACTAAACATATGGCCATCGGACAATAATTTATAAAATGTCCGACCCATTCTGAAAGACACCGGACATTTTGACAGACGGCCTGCTGGCTGATATTTTAAGGCCTGTACAGTATATTAAAAACCATCAAGTCGGTTTTCTTTGGGGTTTTTTTGCGGGATTTATATCCCATAAATCCCGCATTATAAATTCACATAGGGATTATATATATATATATAAGCCCGGGGCTTATATATAATCCCTACGAATTTATAATTGCCCCATTCATAGGGTGCCTGCTACAACTATCTCGTCTGGTAACGCCGGTAGCGCCCACATACGAGAAGGAGAGCAAGGGTTTGCTTTTCGCTCCGCGTAGTTTACGAGAGGAAGGCAAACCAATGAAAATCATCAAAATCTGTTGGTTGAGTCAGCACTTTATTACACTGAACGTTGAGCATAAAATGTGGGATTGATACTGCATCAATACGCATGCCCAATGCTGTAATGATAGATCTGGTACTAATTATTCATACTAATTATTCAAACAAGCTTGAAGAAGTCTGTGTATGTGTTCAATGACACTTTACGTACTTCTCAAGTTTGTTTAATAAACTGCTTTGGAGTCTTATATTATTTCATAAAATCCCGTTAACATTCGACATAACAATGTCCTTCCACACTCGGCCCGAGGGATTTATCTGGCTTAAAGCCAGAATGATCAAGGTCGAAGTCTCAAGTGTGTTATATCCGCTGATGTAGTCTGAAACCTTGATAATTCTTGATATCAAAAAATTCGAATTCAATAACTGTTTTAAAGGGTATTGGCAATAAAAATTAAGTTTGTCTCATTTGAAAGAACTCGTCAAATGGTATAAGACGACCTTTTACAATTTATCCGTATCTGTTTTGGTTTTGGAAATATTTCGACCAAACTCAGCGTGCTGTCCGCCATCTTGGAATTATTTTCGATATGCAAAATTATGCATGTGACGACATAAGCAGGGTAAAGTGAAATTTTTATCTGGCCAACCTTATGACATTATGAGCTAGAAACTCGATTTTTTGTTGCGCTATTTCCATTTTAAATTGACCCACAACATTTAAAAAGCCTTCCGTGGAAATTTGGTCACCCACAGAGTAGTTTCATCTGGTTTACCCTGCTTGTGACGTCACGAATTTCCTAGTTAATTAGACCCAATATTACAACAAGATGGTGGACAGCACGCTGTCTTTGGTCGAAATATTTCAAAACACAAGAAAGATACAGAAAAATTACAAAAGGTCTTCTTATACCATTTGGAGAGTTCTTTCAAATGAGACGAACTTAATTTTTATTGCCAATACCCTTTAACGAGAGTAAATGAAATTCACTCAAGGTTTAGCGTCGAGCCTATGCGCACGTATCATAGCAGTCACTGGGTATGGTGCCATGACTGGTGAATTGTTGCTATACACCTCATGAGTTGTGTGTGCATGTAGCGTCTTTGTTACGAGACAGATTTTGTGCTGTAATGTAGCATCACATCTTTTGCTTGCTTGGTACAGCATGTGTTGATATGAATTCGATCAGACATGTAGGTTGCTGTTATGTAGCGTCACATTTATTATTATTATTATTACTTAAGGAGGATAAGTTTTTCAGCAGAGCTGGTGGGGTCCTCCATTTACAGCTAAGACCTATAGGTGTTGATTTTACGGAGAGAGGAAAACCGGAGAACCCGGCGAAAAACCCTCGAAGCACAGGAGAGACCAACTAAACTCTACTCACATGAGTCCCCACCCATCCAAGTACTAACCCCGCCTTACCGGGCTTAACTATTGGTGAGAGGCAGCGCCCTAATAGCACACGCCACCCAGTGGCGTGGTGGCAGGGGGGGCCGGGGGGGGGCCAAGGCCCCCCCAGCTGGGGTTGCAGAAGGGGCGCCAAAACTAGCAAGGGCGCCAAAACTTAACAAAATAAACCTATTTCTTTGTTTAGTTAGGTCTTCAATTGGGAGATATAAAGATCTGAAATCTGTAATCTTTTGCGTTTTCTATGAAGTTTTATAATGTTCAGAATTCTGTAAAATCTCACTCCAAAATGCAGGAAATGGCATATCAGAGACTCTAGATTTCAAAATTTTCCGGGGGAGCATGCCCCCGGACCCCCCTAGAGGTTTCCCGCTACTTCGCCGCCTGCATTGACGTGCTCTTTGAGAGAACCCGTTGTTTGTTGTAATATTATATATTGCTACTTCAGTTATTTTAAAACAAAAAATGTGATCATTTATCAAATACAGTAATGTATTTTTTTCTTTTTTTTCTTTTGGGGGGGGGGGGGGAGGGCGCCGAAGCTAATCTGGCCACCCCAGCCTGAAACTTGCCACCACGCCACTGACGCCACCCGTGCTCCCCATTACCCGTGCTTCGCTCATTTGTTAACATACACTACGTGTACCTTCTTTCTCCAAAATCTTCTTCGCTTTTTCTATAAAGGATAGAAAGTAATTTTACTGCTTGGTTAATAACTAAAACATTGACATGAACTGTAAAGCAAATATCTACATACTTCAAACAGAAGGCCTTTTTTATATACTAAAGTGTAATAGCCCTATACATGCACCATATAAGTGGATCTCGCATTCTCACCAGTTATAAGGTTACGAGCCAGCATCATCTTTATCACAGATTTAAATGCTATCACAAGTCTCCCTAAAAATACAGAAAGATAGATAATTATAACACTTGGTAGAATTGTTTCAAGCATGTACTGAATCGTAGTTTAGTTTAGTTTATATTTATAGTTCAAAGTTCAAAGTTCAAAGTTCACAGTTTACAGTTTAAAGTTTAAAGTTTACAGTTCAAAGTTCACAGTTTACAGTTTACAGTTTAAAGTTTATAGTTTAAAGTTTAGAGTTTAGAGTTTAGAGTTTAAAGTTTATAGTTTACAGTTTACAATTTAGAGTTTACAGTTTACAGTTTAGAGTTTAGAGTTTATAGTTTATAGTTTATAGTTTATAGATTATAGTTTAAAGTTTATAGTTTACAGTTTAGAGTTTAGAGTTCATAGTTTAACGTTTATAGTTTACAGTTTACAATTTAGAGTTTACAGTTTACAGTTTATAGTTTAAAGTTTAGAGTTTAGAGTTTAGAGTTTATAGTTTAAAGTTTAAAGTTTATAGTTTAAAGTTTATAGTTTATAGTTTATAGTTTACAGTTTACAGTTTAGAGTTTAGAATTTACAGTTTACAGTTTACAGTTTACAGTTTAGAGTTTAGAGCTTAGAGTTTAGAGTTTAGAGTTTAGAGTTTAAAGTTTAGAGTTTAAAGTTTACAGTTTACAGTTTACAGTTTACAGTTTACAGTTTACAGTTTACAGTTTATAGTTTATAGTTTATAGTTTATAGTTTACAGTTTACAGTTTACAGTTAATTGTTTATAGTTTATAATTTATAGTTTAAAGGTTAAAGTTTAAAGTTTATAGTTTATAGTTTACAGTTAATTGTTTATAGTTTATAATTTATAGTTTATTGTTTATAGTTCATAGTTTATAGTTTATATAAATACTGTAGTATATAATTATACAGTTTATAATTTATAGTTTACAGTTTATAGTTTATAGTTTATAGTTTATAATTTAGAGTTTAGAGTTTATTGTTTATAGTTTATAGTTTATAGTTTACAGTTTATAGTTTATATAAATACTGTAGTATATAACTATACAGTTTATAATTTATAGTTTACAGTTTATAGTTTATATAAATACTGTAGTATATAACTATACAGTTTATAATTTATAGTTTACAGTTTATAGTTTATATAAATACTGTAGTATATAATTATACAGTTTATAATTTATAGTTTACAGTTTATAGTTTATATAAATACTGTAGTATATAATTATACAGTTTATAATTTATAGTTTACAGTTTATAGTTTAGTTTAGTTGTAGTTTAGTTTAGTTTGAACTTTGGAGATGTGCAAAACAAGAATTTAATTTTTCATTACTATTACTCCATTTCATATGATGTGAAGGTTTTGCCACAGTAGTCTTGGCCATTACGGTAGATGTCACGGTAGATTTTACAGTAGATGTCACAGGAGATCCCACAGTAGTTTTGACCATAGATTTGACAGTAGAGTTCACATCAAGTCTCGAAAAAGTAAATGTTGTGTGACTTTTAGATGAAACAAGGGTAACTGAAAACAAAAAAATATGTCATGAATAAATTCTCAATGCAGCCAGGTGAAAAATCAGTAACCTGTGAGAAGAGAGGGAAGTACAGTAGCTCAAAGAAGAAGGGACAGAGGGATGGAGGGATATATATATACCATATTTTCTGGGTGATAACCCGCATGGCGTATAACCCACACAGCAACAAAAATGTCACTTGGAAAAATAAGTCAGTGTATTACCCTCAAAATAGAAGAAGAAATACAGGTCAGTCTGGCATGCTCCCTTGGTTTGGGACCACAAAATTTAAAAAAAGTACAGTACCAGTACAGTAGTTGAAAGATGAAAGTAGAATCCTTGGTCTCCGGTCTTCGTGATGACGTCGTCTTAAGAATTCAACAGATCACCAACACTACCCTATTACCTACACTAATTATGTTTCCTAGCAAAATTAAGAGATAACCCGCAGGTTATCACCCAGAAAATACGGTATATACTGTATATATGTAGGTTAGATATACTGCCGAAACAGAAAACGTAGGAGTCTAACATTTTGAGCGAAGGCCCTTCATCAGAGAGAAATGTAAAGAGTGTGTGACATTTCTCTCTGATGAAGGGCCTTCGCTCGAAACATTAGACTCCTACGTTCTCTGTTTCGGCAGTATATCTAACCTTACTATATTTCGATTGTTGTTTCTACACTGCCTACACAGCACACTACTTTTATTTCACTATATATATACATTACTCAATACACAGTGAGTATGATCATTACCTGCAGCTACTGATAGTATTGGGGTTGCTGAAACTTTTGTGGACAATACTGGTGCAGATGTTGTAACTAAAACAATAACTAAAATATAAAACGATTAGTTGTTTGTCCTACAAGAAAGAGCACCTCAAAAACTAATTCTCTGCCTTGCAGTAAAATGTGTTTTGAAATTGAAAGATGTGGTGCCGAAGGGGGGGGGGGGGGGATTTTGTATGATCAGCAGTGATACCAAGCATACAAAAATCTGAAAATTTTGTATGCTCAGCAGTGGCTCAGCAATTATGAAAATACTAATATATACATTATAGTAATATATACTAATAAAATTATATATTATAATTTTATATTATATATTATATTATATTATATATATATAATTATATATTATATATATTTATTAATTATTTAATATTATTTAATATTGATACACTATTGTTCACTTAGAGAACAACCTTTATCATCATCATCATATATATATATATATATATATATATATATATATATATAGATATAACTGACTGTTTCTTACTTAAAACATCATTGTTGCAACAATCACATGTGCTCGTATATATATATATATATATATACAAACGAGCACGTGTGATTTTGTTCACGGAATGTTGGAAAGTGCTCAATACCATAAAGGTAGAGCAAATATAGTATAATTTAAGGCTTACCACACAGAGTTGCAACACTCAACATTTTGAGAAAATATGGAATGTAATTTCTAACACTTCGATATTTTTGGCAGTACTCAAGCCTTACTATATTTCAATTTATACTGTATATATATAGTATAGTTTAAGTGGGCTTACCTCAAAATGTTGAGTTTCACAACTGTCAGTTTCACGCGGGGCGACTTCAGGCCTGAAGATCGCCCCACGTGAAACTGACAGTTGCGACGCTCAACATTTTGAGGTAAGCCCACTAAAACTACACCATATTCGCTCTACCTTTATGGTATTGAGCACTTTCTGACATTCCATGAACAAAATCACACATGCTCGTTTGTATATATATATATTTATAAAATAGGTTGCGTCTTACGCACGCTGTGATTGGTCAATTACCATGTTTATATCAGGCTATGTAAACACGGTTGTGACATCACAGCACATTTTTTAGCCTTATTTCATAAAAGAAATAGAAAATGGATGCCCTGTGTTTATATAACCTGATGCAAACACTCGAGTGAGTTGGGAGAATTCGAAAGTACTTATGTAAACCCTCGCCTACGGCTCGGGTTCACATAAACTTTCAAATTCTCCCAACTCACTCTCGTGTTTGCATCAGGCTATATAAACACGGGCGGCCATTTTCTATTTCTTAAATATTAATAGATATGTGTACTATACAGTGTATAGGCAAAAGAAACTAGGTTAAAGTGAAAGTTCTGTTAAACAAATTGAAAAACAAATCTTTCATAACAAAACACGTACCGTTGCCAGGGCCATGCTTAGGAGGGTCTCCAGACTCACAATACGCCAACATAAAGAATAGCATGAAACAATTACAAAATAGCATACTTTTTACTCCACATATAAACTCCATATTGAATTTCCAATTATGTTTCTCTGTCACACAAACGACGGCTTTTCACTTAATAATACGTAAAATACAAAATCAAGGAATATTCTTCAGTGAAGTCTGTTTTAATAAAGAGAATTCGTCGACGTTTTGAAATAAACGGATCTTTACGTTCGTTCCCAAAATGAGTGCCTGTCAAACAAACTAAATTTAGCAGTTGCGTAAACAAAGATGGCGTCGTTAGTGCCCAGGACTCTTGTAACGCGGCCAAATTAGAAATCATACATCAAAAGTAGAATAATAAAATGAAAATTAAGTTCGTTTGTTCCTGAAATTAGGGACCTTTAGCAAAGACAACGGGAACGTCAGTGACGACGTCCTTCAATTCATACAATGTAAAATCCAAAATATCATGAATTCATGCATCGTCCTCGTTGTACATGTTACGTCAACGAAAGAATCTTAGCATACGCAGAACGACGTATTATACACATGCAGTGAAAGTTGTTGTTGGGCGAGTTTGACGTTAATTATTTTTTCAAACACCACCTTTCAAAGATTTTAGACAAAGCTAGAATGAAGCGAGCAATCTGAATTACGACATTTAAAAGAAATCATGTATCACTGACACGGAATTTCTTGGGCTTGATGTATATGTTTCGACCTTCAAAAAGCTTTAGGGCCTAAAAGATACTGTCCGCTATATACGTTAACGTCAAATTCACCTAACAGCTTTCACTATTCAATGTGTCAAGGTCGTCCTCAATACGTGAAGATGCATCATTTGACGTTGTATGCACAACGAGGACGGTGCAAGGATTACTATTGGGACTTCAAATTGTTCATTGTCTTTGTTTTAGATGTAAATTTCTTTTGTACGAAGGACGTTATCACGACGTTCCCGTTGTGTTTGCTAAAGGTCCCTAGTGATAAAGAATGACTTTTACAGTTTTTCCATATTTCACTTCGTTCACAAGTTATTTAGAATTGTTTGATATGTGCAGACTGCTGTGAGTTATTGGAAAATCATGTATTTTGGAATTATTAAACAATATTATTTAAAACTTTGTAACTATATGGACCTCAACACACTAAACATCACAAGACCAAATTTATACACGATTTTCTACACAACTCACATTTATCTGTACATAACTTTACGTCACAGTTCATCCATTTACATATCAAACAAATCTAAATAACTTGAGAACGAAGTGAAATATGGAAAAACTGTTAAAGTAATTCTTTATTATTTTTTGGACATCGTGAAGATAGAGCAAACTTAATTTTCATTTCCTCTTTACGTAGCTAGTATGGTGATGCTCTGGGGGCTTCGTTATTCAAAGGTGAACAACGGCCGCTACTGCGCGTGTGTGGCATTTGTTTGTGAGACGGCTCACACAAAAAAATGATATTAATGCAGTTGATAATCTTGAAAGAAAACGACATTTTGCGCCAACTCTATATCTTGACTATTGAAAAGCGAACAATTTTGCTGCACATAAATATAGCACCGTGAATGCGTCATTCTTTCCTCGACTGACCTAGCCAAAAACTGTGGTAACTGTTGCTCTTCTTTGTTTGCTATTATCTTGTTGTTCTTCCGGTCTTTGTTCTTCGCTCTAGGTTCTTTGCTATTTTCTCTTCTCCTTTTGCTCTTCGCTCTTCTGCTTTTTCGTTAGTTCTCATTATTTGTTCTTCGCTCTTTGCACTTTGCTGTTTGCTCTTTGTACTTCTTCGTCTGTTTTTTGCTCCTGTCTCTTTGTTTTTCGCTCTCATGGAGTTGTTCTTTGCTTTCTCGCTCTTTGCTTTCTCGTTATATGCTCTTTGTGATTGCCTCTTTGCTATTTCCACTTCGCCGCTCTTGCCCTTGGTTCTTTTCTCTTTGTTCTTTGGACTTTACTCTTTACTCTTTGCTCTCTCGCTTGTTATCTTTGCACTTCGCTCTCTCGCTCTTTACTCTATGCTATTTGCAACTCTTTGCTCTTCTCTCTTTGCTCATCTCTCTTTGCTCTTCTCTCTTTGCTCTTCTCTCTTCGCTCTTCTCTCTTTGCTCTTCCGTCTCTTTGTTCTTCTCTTCTTGTCCTTCGCTCCATGCTAACTCTATGCTCTCTGCAATTATTTGATCATCTCTCTTTACTGTTTGCTCTCTCCAGTTCTTTGCTTTTCTCTATTTGCACTTTGCTTTCTTCTTTCTTCTTCTTCTCTCTAATTCGCTCTTTGCTTCCTAGCTCTTTACTGTTCGCTTTTTCCTCTCTCGTCCTTACTCTTTGCAGCTCTTTGCTCTTCTCTTTTCGCTCTTTACTCTTTTCCCTTCGCTATTCTTTGCTCTTTGCTTTCTGCAGTTCTTTGCTCTTTTTTATTTCCTCTTCGTTTTCTCGCTCTTTACTCCATACCCTTTGCAGCTATTCTGTCTTTCCTCCGAGGCTTTGCTCTTAGCTTTGCTCTCCGTTCCGCTTTTCTCTTTGCTTCCTGCAGCTCTTTAATTTCTCTCTTTGCTCTTCTCTTTTTTCTTAAGTACGGACAGTACAAAGCAGAAATAAATACACGCATGGAAAATTTAACCCGCTGAAATTCACTTAGCCAAAATCTGGTCCAATATAAATCTAGTGCAATGGACATGATCTCCATCTGCGCTTCACAACAACCTCGTACCCAGGGCCTTATCTCCGCTTTCCGCCCACACATCCAATCAACGCGCACCGGCTGTCCGGCTCTAGGTCGGAGAGGCCTCCACTAATATAAGCGTGGGAGTAGAGATAAGACCCTGCCACTAACACTGAGTACGAGCTTGGATCCACCGATTTCACTTTCAATTACTTCTTTGTCTCATTATATATATTAACTGATTTTATTAAAGTATATATAGACATATGCATTTCCCTCCTGGTCTTGCATGCTTCTTCTACGTTCAAGATTGTGATGGCAAAGATTTTCACACCAATTTGCCAATATAGTACCCAATGCCACTCATCATCTGTTCTTCAACATTCTTGCCTGCTTAATTATGCATCCCAAGCAACGAACTGAAAACACACAATAACAAACTGGCTCGTTTATTTATTAATAACTTACAACACAGTCTTTAATTTTCCACCTGGTGTTATTCATATAAGTGTAATCTTGCAACTCACTAGTATTCTATATATAAAGGACTATTTGAAGAGATTAGAAATCGGACAGGCGAAAGTCCGTAGTTTAATAGACGCGCGGAGTTTAACACCTTGTTTGTACTCGGCCAAGTATTGTCAACATTGATTCCGCGCATGAAAAGTCGGAGTTAAGCAGTTTGATCTTTGCTGACACTCATGTCAAACGGTCGACAGGAGACTGTGATTCGTTCAAGTTTGTCTTTATTGATGGCGCTTTGCGAGTTGTTCTAGACGAGACAAAACAGCAATGGAGGCATTGTAAACAAGTTTTATCGACAAAGTGGACTTGGTCTTATCTTAAACTTGGAGGAGTTGTGTGGTTTTCTACCGACTTAGACAAAAGCCAGTCTATCATATACAGCGAGCGATGTTCCTACATTTTTAAAGTGCGAATAGTTTCGCGTGAGCAAACAACGTAACTAGCACTATAATATCACGTCAAGCAATATATGAGTCCTTGAGAGTGTTGTTAAGCCCGTGGAAATCCGTGCGGTAGAGATTCTTGACCGTTGAGTGTTTCGCCACAGACAGTATTGCATTTACCACAAAAAAACTCGTTTGGATTTCTGTGGCGCCGTTTCGGTCTTCATGCCGTTCCACTTCAAGATGGGAAGCCGTGTTAGTTCGAACAACAATTCTAGCGTCGCTGGAAAAAGCCCCCCCAAAAAACAGACAAAATCAAACGGTAAGGGCGCTGTGTTGGAGCTGCAACGAGAACTGGTCGCACGCGATGAACTGTTGACAAAAAAGGAGACGGAATTGAACGAGGTTCGTAAAAAACTGGCACAGAAAGATGAGGAGATTGTTAAACTGCAAAAACGAATTCACGAACTCGATTGTGTGGTTCAACAAACATCGGGTAAACATGGAGGAGAGCAGCTACAGAAAATCCCAGAAGAAAAACCGGTCCTCCAAAGAGCGAACTCAACAAAATGGAAGAGACAAGCCGTGAGTGGGGAAAGTAGTTCAAATATTAGACGACAAGAATCGAACAGAGAGCTTCTAAAATTCTCCAAAGATTCAAGGTATTTTCTAACTATTTTCCTAGTTACATGTAAAGTTAAAAATCCGCGTAGTTTTTGAAATAGAGGTATTAATTTAGAAGTTTTTAGGGGAAAAAGCTGGGAGTTAGTTGAATAATATATTAGATTGATATGACTGCATTTATCGTATGATCGCACGGTTTCTTTGCCGTTGTGTTTATAATAAATAGCTGGTGTGAAATTATGAATGGTTGCTATCGCGATGAATATCGCAATACGCTGGCGAGAAAATAACGCACGAGACGTCCATGGATTTTCTACAGTCGGAATTTCTAGTGGTTGTGTGTACAGGGAATGTTTTTGATATAACAAAGCGGAAAGCTGGCGTGCAGATGATATATACGACTTATATTAGATAGTATACGGCGCGTCTGCATGTATAGACTAATATTATACATTCCTGTATTGCCGTGTAATAATAATTAAGATAACCATGAACTTTAAGCAAAAAGACCTTGCTTAGAAGATTTAGTAAGCGAGCTAATTCGTTTTTTAAAAAAAAGTCTAGTTTATGATTAAGTATAGTGCAAGGCAATACTTAGAATTGAAATTAAAAATTAAAGGAGTGCGATTATTGACCAAAACATCTTAAGTAAACAAGGCAGTCCATTTTAATACAAAAAGGATTTTCGCCTTTTTGCTAAATCTTTGTTTGAATTAGGCCGCAGTTCAGATAAGTATCTTCATGTCAAAAGAATGGTCAGCCGTCTGCTGTTTTCGTGCGTCTATATTCTGTAATGGCAATAACTGATTCAGATCTAGAGCGGTCAACGACGGTTACCGCATGGCGCTCGAATCCATACACAACGTTCTGATCGCCGATGAGACGCTCTAACTATTGAGCTCAGACTGGGACGGCTCAGATCATTTGAACGTAGGTTGAGTTCGATGTATGACATTGTATACTGCTATGTGCAAGTATGATGATATATGTTAATGTCTCAATGCATGTTGTTAAGAGAAGAGATGGATATGCATGCTATCCCGGCGTATAGGAGAATTGAGTGTAAATGTTTTTCGAACATTTTACTCAAAAAAATTTCCGAGTTCCCAAACGGGACTCCAACCGGCACAACCTTCTGATCGCCCTCTAGTGACGCGATCTCTGACCATTTAGCCTGCGTGGCGGCCCTCGTCAGATCTCGCCACAATTCGACGCAAAACATAAACGATTTGATACGCAGGCCGTACTGACAATTGCGCTACTGGGACTCAGATGATTTGAACATATATACGTTGAATAACTGAGTTCGATGTACGACATAACGCTGAACGGTGATTTATGAGTTGCTGAAGCATCGAAAGTTTTTTATATGTATGAGGCCAAAAACGTAGGCCCTGTTTACATGAAGTGCATTGAGTGTTCGAGTCAAATCTGGAATGTTGTTTTTCGATCTGATTGAAACGAATGGCTGAAGTCAATCCACGCAGTGGAGTGGATTGACTTGAGATTCAAGCAAGGATCGACTTGAATGTCTCCAATCTGATTCATCTAAACACAGTTTGACTTGAAAATGACCTGATACGCATGCATGACTGAAGAGGGAAGCACAGAAAATAGTGTTCCAAAATGACCGTAAACAATGTTCCAAGCAGATTGGATTCTCCATGTAGACATGTGCCCGGATATGATTGACTTTACTCGCGTTTTTCGATCCGATTGGATTGTCAATCCGCTTTATGCAAACAATAGAGCAACGGTTGCATAAATCGCCAAGTGTATAAAATATGCCAGTTGTCGGCGCCATTTGTATTCACAATCATGTCAAATCTCCCATGAATGCAAGCCGCGTTTTATTTGTTCGGCATTGCAAATCTGATATATACTTTATTATCTGTATACATGCTGTGGCTTGTCCTTTTAATCTTATTGCTGCTTTTTCGGCTTCAAAATCTTCTTCTATAAACCTTTAGGCTTCTACTGTTCTAGCTATCGCCTGCAATCATAGATTTTTCTTTTATTGAAGTTTGTCTACATCATTCTTGCTTATTTATAAACTTAACATGTTTTGTCTTGCATAACTGGCCGGTGCGCATCCAGATGGCCGCAATTTATCTCCGAAAGCCGCTATTGCAACACAAATTGACAAAAGTATAGCAACAGAAGGCAGTTGTAATTGCTGTAATTCGGTTGGCAACTGTCGCCCATCAGGACTTACAACAGTTAATCCAGTCAGCCGCTGATAGTAAAGTTTCAGTTTCTTTGCTGTACAACCTGTCGTAACTAGTACTTAAACTCAAAAAACCCTGAAGCTGCAGACGGAACTCAGGAACGCACAACCCTCAGAATGCCAGCCGGACGCGCTAACCATTCAGTAACGAAGCCATTTCGAAAGATGCCCGGCACGGCGAAACAGCATGATGTTTTTTGTCGGAAGTTTAAAAACCACATTCATCATATTTTTTTTAAAGCTCATAAAGTGCCAAGAGTGGCTAATAAACCGGACAAATTTGCTTAGAACTTCATTTAAAATGAAAAGCTAGCATATAGTATAGGGAGCAACACTAGCAGTTGATAAACGGCGTTTGTGCATGCCGCATGGCAGCTGAAAAGGCCTTGTCGATAATGAAAAGCTAAAACTGTTTGCTTCATAAGAGGCCTATTTCCTTTTTTCCGGCTTGACTTCCAGCGGTTATATATATTGATTGCGGAGATATTAATATAAGAACTCGTGAGGTGAAGTCGCATTGTTGATAGATTAAAATAGAAATAATGAGAGATAAGGAGTTATTGATAGGATTTTTTTATGAATGTGGTCAATGTGAATAATGTTTTCACACCTAAAAGTTAAATACTGTACATTTGTATAGTGTCAAAGAGGGTACCTAGGCAACCATATGCATTGCGTCAACCATTGCATAATAGGGACCTTGATAAGATGCACGCTATAGGACGACGACAGCCGGTAGAAAGAAATAGAAATTTTGCGATTTAAAAACGTCTCGGTTAACTGACTATTATATTTGATATTTCAATCTAGTTTTTATAACGCTTCCAACACGCCACATCTTGCTTAGCCTGCGTAGAGCAGGCGTTCTGTTCTGGAGGAGAGGGTTGAGAGATGCTAGCGGAAGTAGTAGCTCAATGGTTAGTGCGTCTGATCACTGACGATCAGAAGGTTGTCCATGCATGGGTTGTACACATATTCAACCTACGTTCAAATCATCTGAGTCCCAGTAGCTCAATGGTTAGAGCGTCTCACTGACGATCAGAAGGTTGTGGGTTGTACATATATTACGTTCAAATCACCTGAGTCCTAGTAGCTCAATGGTTAGAGCGTCTCACTGACGTTCAGAAGGTTGTGGGTTGTACACATATTACGTTCAAATCACCTGAGTCCTAGTAGCTCAATGGTTAGAGCGTCTTACTGACGATCAGAAGGTTGTAGGTTCGCCGAGTCTCGCTTGGAAACTCAGAGATTTTTTCTGAGCGAAATAGGTCGAAGAATACTGATTTATACTCAATTCTTATATCTGAGCTAAAATACCTACTCTTCACTGAAAAAAAATTAATTGTTGAATTGTGTCGTACGAAATAACACTTGTCAAGGAAAAACTTAATGTCTATTTGTGTCGTACATGCAAGAGCAAATAAAATCTGTTAATTTAAAGAGAAACTTGTCAGGGGGAAAAATGATCGTTTATTGCAACTAAGATTGACAAAATGTGATTATTGCCTTGTTCAAACATCATGCAGAACAATTATGATGAGGAAATCGAGGGAATATTAACATATAGTTACAACAATAGGGAAGAAAAAAAACATTGACAGATGGCTGAGTTGCGAAGGTTTAATTATTTCGGATTTATACGGTCAGTTATCTCGTAAAGAAAAGATAACTATTCTTTTCCCAGATGTTAGACTAGAACGTTCTTTAGAGAGTCCTTCATCAGAGTAATATAAAAGTAGAGTGCTGTATAGGCAGTGTGTTACGATGTATAGAAAATATTAAAAGATGGTGAACTGTCGAGATTTTAGAGAACGAAATACTGACGTTTCAAGCCAAAGTCCTTCATCAGAGTAATATAAAAGTAGAGTGCTGTATAGGCAGTGCGTTACGATCTATAGAAAATCTTAAAAGATGGTGAACTGTCGAGATTTTAGAGAACGAAATAGCCAAAGTCCTTCATTAGAGTAATATAAAAGTAGAGTGCTGTGTAGAAAACGAGCCACCGGATACGTCCAACCGCGTAATTTAATAAACCCCTCCCATATTTAAGCGATTAATTGCGCGATATTTCGCTACGAAAATTATCTCTGTTACTAAATATATAAAACAATTATATATACCATTTGCACGAAAATTTATAAAAAACGTCAACATCAAATCTAGTTATACAATTCAAGTTTGAAAGATATTAATTAGTTTTGCTAATTGTCTCCTAGCTGATAAACAAAAGATAAAAACACAACAAGAGCAACAAAGACTAAATTTAATAATTCACGAATTTCTTACTGCAGTTAGGGCCTGCTTACAAGAGACGAGAATTAACATCAGAGAACGAGGTAGGGTTACCCTATATCACCCAGGTCAAAGTTAGCCCGGGTTTTATACAAGCAAAATTTCACAGGCAGGCACTAATAACAAGAAGCCTGGAACTAGTAAAACGTTGTCCCGGGTACACGCGTAAAAACGCACAAGTTGTTCACGGTTGTTAACAGGCGTGAACAATGTTGTGCTGCTCGCCGTGAACAAGTTGTCAACAAGTTGTTCACTTATGTTCGAACAAGTTGTTCATGGATAAATCAACAGTCATGAACAAGTTGTTCCAACAGCACAATTTTTATAGCTAACAACGTTGTTCGCACATGATACAACATGTTGTAACAGCATGACGAAATATAACAACGATGAACAACAATGTTATAACAATGGTGAACATGGTTGATGTATCAACACGTTCTTCGGTTGTTACAACATGCGTGAACAACGGTTGTTGTTTCATCAAGCAGCAACAACATGTTGAAACAATGATGAACAATGCTGTTAATTCATCAATGTTGTTCACATATGTCAACAAGTTGTTACAGCATTGTTCAGGCAACAATGCTGTAATTTGTGAGATTTTTACGCGTGTAGACGAGTTATCTCTATACCAAACGCGTTTACAAGGAGAAAACATGACCCGGCTACTAGGGTAACCCTAAACAACAAGAAATGTACAAGAGCTAAGGTAACCCAGCCACCTCCTTGTATTTCAAACAAACTGAAATATCTCAACAACGAAGCAAGGAAACGAAAAACTGAAAAAGATGTTACTCTATCATTTTAAGTGTTCTTTCAAATAAGACAAACTTAATTTTCGTTTCATGTGCACTTTAAGTCTGTCAATGTAACTGACCTTAGCAATGTGGGTATCAGCCTATTATAATCTGGAGTCAAAACTATTGTGTAGTGGGGGTGCTACGTGGTCGACGTTTTCTCGCTTCTCCTCCTCGACTATAATAGGTACATAAGTGCCGATCCAGAAATATTACCATGTAATAAATTCACCGTATTTTTCATTTGTAGTTCAAGACACTTGATACGAGATGCCATTCACGCAAACGACTTTCTCAAAAACCTGGAATCTTTTCAAGTTCGTGAAATTGTCAGTTGCATGTATCCGAAAGAGTACGAACGAGATAACTACATTATCAAGGAGGGTGAAACTGGGCATGCGCTGTTCGTCATATCAGGTATTTGTGCATGATAACATGCACCACATTATACGGACACACGTGAGTTGATACACACTTAAACAGATTTTTTACAAGGTTGTTTTATCAAGACATCACGTGCACCGGGATGCAGTTGCACTGGTTGTTTCCAGTTTGTTGTATGTAACAGGTTGTTGGCAACTCGTAACAATATTGATGACTCCAACAGACTTGTGATAAGTTGTTGCAAGTATAAGGTTGATAAGGTTGCAATAGTTAGAGTATCTCACTGGTCATCAGAAGGTTACATGTTGTACACATTTGTAACCTTAGCTCTTCATCTGCGTCTCAGTAGCTCAATGGTTATAGAACATCTCACTGGTCATCAGAAGGTTACAGGTTGTACACATTTGTAACCTTAGCTCTCCATCTGAGTCTCAGTAGCTCAATGGTTAGAGTATCTTACTGGTCATCAGAAGGTTACAGGTTGAACACATTTGTAACCTTAGTTCTTCATCTGAGTCTCAGTAGCTCAATGGTTAGAGTATCTCACTGGTCATCAGAAGGTTACAGGTTGTACACATTTGTAACCTTAGCTCTTCATCTGAGTCTCAGTAGCTCAATGGTTATAGAACATCTCACTGGTCATCAGAAGGTTACAGGTTGTACACATTTGTAACCTTAGCTCTCCATCTGAGTCTCAGTAGCTCAATGGTTAGAGTATCTTACTGGTCATCAGAAGGTTACAGGTTGAACACATTTGTAACCTTAGCTCTTCATCTGAGTCTCAGTAGCTCAATGGTTAGAGTATCTCACTGGTCATCAGAAGGTTACAGGTTGTACACATTTGTAACCTTAGCTCTTCATCTGAGTCTCAGTAGCTCAATGGTTAGAGTATCTTACTGGTCATCAGAAGGTTACAGGTTGAACACATTTGTAACCTTAGCTCTTCATCTGAGTCTCAGTAGCTCAATGGTTAGAGTATCTCACTGGTCATCAGACGGTTACAGGTTGTACACATTTGTAACCTTAGCTCTTCATCTGAGTCTCAGTAGCTCAATGGTTAGAGTATCTCACTGGTCATCAGACGGTTACAGGTTGTACACATTTGTAACCTTAGCTCTCCATCTGAGTCTCAGTAGCTTAATGGTTAGAGCATCTCACTGGTCATCAGAAGGTTACAAGTTGTACACATTTGCAACCTTATTAGCTCTTCATCTGAGTCTCAGTAGCTGAATGGTTAGAGCACATAACTTGTGATTAAAAGATTGATTAAGGTTAGATGATCCCTGTTTGGAGTTCAGAAACATTTTCTGAGTATTTGAGCTTAAGGAACGCATCTACTAATTGTCTGTTACATTACACCAAGCTTGCACATTTTAGTGCATGCACTGCACGTATAAATCCCAGTCTGCGAATAACTTTGAATTAATTGCGCATCCTTACTTAGCGTTAAGTTAATGTTACTATTATCTTTACTTTAAGACGGTGAGTTAGAAGTCACTAAAGATGGAGCTGTCTTGGGCGAGATGAAAAGTGGAACAGTATTTGGTGAATTAGCAATTCTTTACAACTGCAGAAGAACAGCTTCAGTAAGAGGTTTGTGCCATGCAGTAATTAACTGTTTATTTTATTCTATTAATTAAAAGTTTTACTCTATAGCAAACACACCACAGATTTACTCTGGGTACTCCAGTTTCCTCCTGTAGTTATACACTAGACCAATGAACAGTTTTTAGTTTACTCCAATTTCCTTCTGCAGTAACACTAAACCATTGGGGAATGGTAGAATTGTAGAGTTTACGATTATTTCATGATCTTGTTTTAAATTAAAAGCGCACGTTTTTCTGGACATCTTGTTGTTTTTAGCTAAAGAGCATTCCAAGCTATGGGCGATAGACCGGTCAGTATTTCAAGTTATTATGATGAGGAGTGGTATAACCAGGTTAAAGGAACACCTCAAATTCTTAAAAAGGTTGGTTGAATTCAGGGATTTGAAAATAGATGTTATTAACTTGTTTTGTCAGTTTTCATGTTGTACAAGTTGTCTAAAGTTGTTAAATTCAGAAATCTCTGAAAGCTAGACGGGACTCCATCACACAACCTTCCCAATGCTATAGCCAGACGCTCTAACCATTGAGCCATGCACTAGAACTCAGATAGCAGCAGTGACGGATCAAGGGGAGGGCATTTTGAGCAAGTGCCAGGGGCTCCGCGCTTTCGGAGGGCCCCGCAGATTTTTGGTGGCCTTTTGGTTTTAATTTAATTAAGTTTTATCATACATTACAACTTATAAGAAGAGCAAAAATATTTCAGAATCACTCCAAAACCTATTGCTATAAGAAACTTGTAAATCTATTTAATTTTCAATCTAAAGTTTAAAATCATTGTTTGTAAATATCTTAGAAATAGAACCAGGGTTCCAGAAATGTACGTTGAGTACCATAGATAAACACAAACATTCTTACAACGTAGCTACTCGCAGCTGACAGCTGGTTGCTATTCGCATATTTTTTTTGTTAATTTTTTCCGATTTTTCTAGTCTCTTTCTGACTTCGGGGAGGAGGGGGGGGGGGGGCAGATATGAGTCAGCTACTAATGTGCCAGGGGCCCCGCTAAAGCTTGATCCGCCCCTGGATAGCAGCCCAAGGTTTTTCTTGCCAGACGTTGTATAATCATTGATCAGCCACTAGAACTCAAATTACAGACCAAGGTTTTTCTTGCCAGACGTTGTATAATCATTGATCAGCCACTAGAGCTCAAATTACAGACCAAGGTTTTTCTTGCCAGACGCTCTAACCATTGTCGTTGAGCCACTAGAACTTAAATAGCAATCAGACTGAGGTTTCTTACGGAATTTATATTTTCTATTATTCTCCCCATAGTGTTTCATTACTTAACAAACTGTCTGAGGAAAAGTTATCAAAAATTGCTGACGTCCTTCAAGAGGTAACTAGCACATAGTAAAGTCAAAGTATATTTTATGAAATACAGTTGGTGTATCATAAATCCTATGATTGTTTTTTTTTCGACAGGAAATCTACGACGGAGGGCACGTGTTAATACGAGAAGGAGAACATGGAGATACGTTTTTTATTATCAGCGAAGGATCGGTCAGTAATCGTATGTGTTTTTGGTTGGTTGGATGTTAGTTAATGTTACTACAGTTATAGCCAAGACTGTTGGTGTTGTCGTCGTTGCCGCTGTTGCTGCTGTTGTTGCTACACTGCTGTTGTTGTTGGTTTGATGGAGTTGTTGCTGTTGCGATTGCTGTTGCTGTTGGTGATGGTGTTGCTGTTGTTCATGGTGGTAGTGTTGTTGTTGTTGTGGTCAAGGACGTAGCCAGGATTTTGAAAGGGAGGAGCCGAAATCAAAATAAATTTTTGGGGAGGTCCGGGTGCATGCTCCCCCCGCGAAATTTTGAAATCGAGCGTCGCTGAAATGCCATTTCCTGGCTTTTGGAGGAAGATTTTACAGACAGTCTAAAGGTTAAAAAATGTCATATAAAATACTCAAAACACGCAAACGTCACATAGGTAGTCAAAATGCATACACTCAGTAGATTGAATACACTGTTTACAGTTTATTTCCTGACACAAATTAATATTGCATATTGATATTGTAGTTACATGTCTGTTGTTTTATATCAAAAGGGGGGAGCCGCCGCTCCCACGGCTCCCCCCCTGGCTACGTCCCTGGTTGTGGTTGTCGTTGCTGCTATCATTGTCGTCGTCGTCCTTCTCCTCCTCTTTCTCCTGCTCCTGCTCATCATCATCACCACCCTCATCATCATCATCATCATCATCATCATCATCACCACCATCATCATCATCATCATCATCATCATCATCATCATCATCATCATCATCATCATCACCATCATCATCATCATTATCATCATCATCATCATCATCATCATTATCATCATCACCATCATCATCATCATCATCATCATCATCATCACCACCATTACCACCATCATCGTCATCATCATCACCATCATCACCATCACCATCACCACCATCATCATCATCATCATAATCACCATCATCACCATCATCATCACCATCATGATCATCACCATCATAATCATCACCATCATCATCATCATAATCATCACCATCATCACCTCATCATCACCATCACCATCATCATCACCATCATAATCATCACCATCATGATCATCACCATCACCATCATCACCATCATCACCATCATCATCATCATCATCACCATCACCATCATCATCATCATCATCATCACCACCACCATAATCATCACCATCATCATAATCATCACCATCACCACCACCATCATAATCATCATTATTACTATCAATATTTTCAGGTTCAAGTTACCCAAACAGTAAACAATTCTGAGAAGCCTCAGGTGGTTCGGGAACTAAAGAAAGGAGACTATTTTGGTGAAAAAGCTTTACTAAGGTTAAAATATTTAAAATTGAATATCCATAACTATATGTCCATGTCCTTGTCTATGTCCATGTCCATTTTATGTCTTAATACCAAGGCAACGTCCATCAAATAAAATGCGATAAATAATCTTTATGTCTACGTGATCTATTTTCTAGTGAAGACAAAAGAACTGCAAACGTAATCGCAAACGATGGCGGAGTAACATGTTTAGTGTTAGAACGAAGGTAAGACAATTTATCACAGTGTCATATATAGTAACAGCGACAGCAACAGAGGCAGTGAAGAGCAATAGTTCATCTGGGGGCGGTTGTACGAAGGCCGGATAGCGCTATCCACTGGATAGCGCTTTTTTCAACCTTCGTAAAAATGGCCAAAGAGCTGTGATACTACGGATCTGGAGCCCACAATAGATCATAAAAACTTCAGTTTATAAATACCAAATCCTAATCTGAAGTCATAACAATCAACGGCCAATTTTACGAAGGTTGAAAAAATCGCTATCCAGTGGATAGCGCTATCGGGCCTTCGTACAACCGGCCCCTGGAGAAGAGCATACATACATGTATAAGTATGTTTCAGCTGTAGCTGCATTTGTGTATACATGTACACCCGGCGTTCTTTGTACTTGTTTTTACTATAATATCACGTATATATAGTTAAAATACTCATTAATAATTCATGACGCAAACACAAAAGAAATCAATACAGTGGTTGTAAATCGGATACAGCATCGTCCTGATTTACATAAACTTTAGCTTCGATTTTCTCGGCTAAAACAGACCGTATCCCCAAAATAGTTGGTGAACTTGATTACTTAGATGCATATGTATTTTAAGAATCAGATACAGCTCGGCTGCTCATGCTGTATCTATTACTTATAAAACTGTATATTTAATATCACAGCGCCTTCAAAGAACTCATTGGAGATCTCAACGAACTGAAAGAAAAGGTATACGGAGATGAAGAGCGAGGAGCAGTAAGGTAATATTATACACTGGCTGTTTGATCCCAAGAAAAACCTTTTACGAGTTCTCCGGAAAAATAATCATAAGCAGCCACCCACCTTAAAGTGCCTATGTCATCCTCAGAGACTTTACATATTTATACTAATTGGAACATTCTGAGAAGATTTGTAATATATCTTCTCAGGCGAAAATTTCATCTTCATGGATTTTTTTGCCGTTAAAGTTGACGGAAGTGACGTCAAAAGAGGAATCTTTAAAGTGGTTTTCATATAGAAAAATTCCTCTTTCGACGTCACTTCCGTCACCTTTATCGGCAAAAAAATCCATGAAGATGAAATTTTCGCCTGAGAAGATATGTTACAAATCTTTTCAGAATGTTCCAATTAGTATAAATATGTACAGTCCCTGAGGATGACATAGGCACTTTAAAGCGCCGCACAGACGACCAAGTTTTCCTTGACAGTTTTATTTGTTTGTGCGCACGACACAAATTGACAAGTTTTTCCTTGACAAGGAGCCTTGTTCAAAAGCTGGTCATGCCAGCTTTTGAACAAGGAAATTTGTTCGTGTGTATAGTCGTCAAGGAAAACTTGCCAACTCATCTCCGAAGCTTATTACGCGATCATTACCGTCAAGGAAAACTTGTCCAACCGTACACACGAGCAATTATATAACTTGTCAAGGAAAATTGTTTGAAAAAAACGTGTTCATCGTACACACGAGCAAGGAAAGTGACCAAGGAACTTGTCAAGAAAAACTTGGTCGTCTGCGCGGGGCTTAAGGCCTGTACAAAAACAGTCACCCGTCTAGAAAGGTCGAAAGATAACGTGTGTTTACATGGAGTAAACTAAAGTGACCTTCCTAGAAGCAATAGACGGCGGATGATAATATAATCAAAAAATAAACTCTTTCCTCCAGTGCGCGTCTTTTTCTCATAGAAGCCTAATCTGGCAGCTTATGTAAACAAAGAGATAGCCGTGCCGCAGAATAATATTTTGGGCTCGCTTTTTTCAAATTTGCCTATGTAACCAGGCCTTATTCAAGATGGCTGCCTCTGTGATTATATCTTAATGTCTCTTAACCGGAACAAAAAATCTAATCCTAGTCAGAAATGAGTTTACCGCTTAGCTATCGACCCACTAGTGAGTTTACCAGTCTTCATTGCCGCAAGTTGGCACTAAATACAGGCATTGGAGGTTTGGACTTCATTATTATTAGTCAATATTTAAATGGCTCCATCTTTTCTGGTGTTTTCTAACTAGACAGTAAACTTGCCAGGAAGTCGGGTTAGCGTATAAGCTAGGTGGTAAACTCTGTTTCTGACTAAGGTTAGGGTTTTTATTTGGGTTAGGTAACATCATATAAGATAATCACAGAGGGTTACATAGGCAAATTTGAAAAAAGCGAGCCCAAAATATTATTCCGCATGCCGTACCTCATAGTCAATCGAGATATGAGATATGGTCTGGAAACTTGGCAAACTTCAAAGCGCCTATAATGAGCTGGGATTTTATGTTGAACCGTACCTTACACCGTGCACATCCTTTGTTTTAGGTTTATTAATATTTAAATAGCACGGTCGAGTGATTGAACCGAAACGTTGCTATTGGATAATTCGTTCATTATACTAAAATACAATGTGTTCAGTGACCGTGCACCGTGCGCAAAAATGCATAAAGGCGAACAAAAAGATAGCCCAAAGACTTTAGCTGAGTTTCCAGACCATATCTCGATTGACTATGCGTACCTATAGCAAGCTGGTATTCATTTAAACGAAAGAGGGAAATTTATCAATAGACTAGTAGTATACATGTAGTGCATGTGGTACGTTTGCGAGCTTGGTGTAATGTAACAGACGTTTGGAGGACATTCGTCAAGCTCATGGAATTACTCAGAAAAGATTACTTTCTGGGGCTCAGAAATCTTTTCTGAGTAATTGAGCTTGACGAACGTCCTCCAAACGTCTGTTGTACTAACTAGTGTTACTTTTCTAGGATTGCTCTGCTACCTCCATGTAATCATGCATGACCTTGTTTTATTTTCTAGATTAACCTCTTCGCTTGAAAGCCTTACTAATATTGGAAACGTATCGAAAAAAATACCGAAAGAAATCGCAGAATTGAATCTTAAAGATCTCACTTTTGTCGCAACTCTTGGTGTTGGTGGCTTTGGCCGAGTGGAACTGGTAAGCTTCGAAGGAAGGAAGAAAGGAAGGAAGGAAGGGAGAAAAGAAGGGAGGGAGGAACTGAGAAGGAAGGAAGGAAGGAAGGGAGGGAGGAACTGAGAAGGAAGGAGGGAAGGAAGGGAGGGAGGAACTGAGAAGGAAGGAAGGAAGGGAGGGAGGGAGGGAGGGAGGAAGGGAGGGAGGGAGGGAGGGAGGGAGGGAGGGAGGGAGGGAGGGAGGGAGGGAGGGAGGGAGGGAGGGAGGCAGGCAGGCAGGCAGGCAGGGAGGGAGGGAGGGAGGGAGGGAGGGAGGGGGAGGGAGGGAGGGAGGGAGGGAGGGAGGGAGGGAGGGAGGGAGGGAGGAGGGAGGGAGGAGGAGGGAGGGAGGGAGGGAGGGAGGGAGGGAAGGAAGGAAGGAAGGAAGGAAGGAAGGAAGGAAGGAAGGAAGGAAGGAAGGAAGGAAGGAAGGAAGGAAGGAAGGAAGGAAGGAAGGAAGGAAGGAAGGAAGGAAGGAAGGAAGGATGGAAGGAAGGAAGGAAGGAAGGAAATAATCAAAACTCAAAATTTCTGGAATTTGAGAACTACGTGTTTCGTCTGTCTTTAAAAATAATTTCTTTTCTCTTTAAGGTACAAAACAAAAAAAATAAAAAAAACACATTTGCTTTGAAATGTCTGAAGAAAAAGCATATTGTAGATACAAGACAACAGGATCACACATACTCCGAGAAAAAGATCTTAATGGAGTCAGACTGTTCGTTCATAACCAAGTAAATATTAACATTTGTATCCTTGGTGAGAAATATAAAAGAAGGTTCCGTTGTATCCCTGTTTGGCTTCTTCCAAAACAGTTTGTTTCTTATAACTACAGTATTTCTAGGCGGCATCAGATTCCCAAGTCTAATGTATTTTACTCTTACCAACGCCAGACGATTATATTCGTCACAGAGAAAATACGTCGTTGTTATATAATAATGCGCTTGCTCTTTAGACTTTTCAAGACCTTTAAAGACGATAAATATGTTTATATGATGTTGGAGGTTTGTCTCGGAGGTGAACTGTGGACGATATTACGGGACAGGTATGTGTTAGGCTTAATGAAGGAAAGAAGGAAGGAAAGAAGGAAGGCAGGCAGGAAGGAAGAAAGGAAGAATGGAAGGAAGGAAGGAAGGCAGGTAGGTAGGTAGGAAGGAAGAATGGAAGGAAGAAAGGAAGAATGGAAGGAAGGAAGGAAGGCAGGTAGGTAGGTAGGAAGGAAGGAAGGAAGGAAGGAAGGGAGGGAGGGAGGGAGGGAGGGAGGGAGGGAGGGAGGGAGGGAGGGAGGGAGGGAGGGAGGGAGGGAGGGAGGCAGGGAGGAAGGCAGGCAGGAAGGAAGGAAGGAAGGAAGGAAGGAAGGAAGGAAAGGAGGGAGGGAGGGAGGGAGGGAGGGAGGGAGGAAGGAAGGGAGGCAGGAAGGAAGGAAGGAAGGAAGGAAGGCAGGCAGGTAGGAAGGTAGGAAGGAAGGAAGGAAGGAAGGAAGGAAGGAAGGAAGGAAGGAAGGAAGGAAGGGAGGGAGGGAGGGAGGGAGGGAGGGAGGGAGGGAGGGAGGGAGGGAGGGGAGGGAGGGAGGGAGGGAGGGAGGGAGGGAGGGAGGGAGGGGAGGGAGGGAGGGAGGGAGGGAGGGAGGGAGGGAGGGAGGGAGGGAGGGAGGGAGGGAGGGAGGGAGGAAGGAAGGAAGGAAGAAAAGAAGGGAGGGAGGGAGGAAGGGAGGGAGGGAGGGAGGGAGGAAGGAAGGAAGGAAGGAAGGAAGGAAGGAAGGAAGGAAGGAAGGAAGGAAGGAAGGAAGGAAGGAAGGAAGGAAGGAAGGAAGGAAGGAAGGAAGGAAGGAAGGAAGGAAGGAAGGAAGCAAGCAAGCAAGGAAGGAAGGAAGGAAGGAAGGAAGGAAGGAAGGAAGGAAGGAAGGAAGGAAGGAAGGAAGGAAGGAAGGAAGGAAGGAAGGAAGGAATTAAGGAAGGAAGGAAGGAAGGAAGGAAGGAAAAGAGGAAGGAAGGAAGGAAAGAAGAAAGGCAGGAAAGAAGGCAGGAAGGAAGGGAGAAAAACTTGCAGGCAGGAAGGATGGATGGAAGGAAAGCAAAGAAGGAAGGAAAGCAAAGGAAGGAAGGAAAGAAGGAAAAAAGGAAAGATGGATAGCAACTCTTAGGTGCAGCCTACAGTAAGTCTCTTGTCTTGTTTGGATATGTGCTAATAATTCTTCGTTTAAAAACTTCAGAGCTTATTTTGATGATGACGCCGCACGTTTCTACGTAGCTTCAGTGGTTGAAGCATTTGATTACCTTCATAGTCAAGGCATTGTTTACAGAGATCTTAAGGTAAAATTTAAACAACTATCTGATTCCTAGTTGCTCAACAAAATAACAAAAAAATTAATTTAAATATGCGTAGGGCGCGCATTTAGTTTTCTCTAGGCGACGAACTGGTAAGACTGATGTATTTTACTCTGTCAAAGGTTAAAGTTTCGTCACGGGGAAAGGTTAAACGGTAAAAAGAGCTGACATGAATTAGCTTTTATCTTTACAGTCTACTATAAATATTCTCTCTCATTTCTTAGCCTGAAAATATGCTGCTTGATAGTCATGGATTCGCTAAACTGGTACGTTTTCTGAATGGAAAAAGATGAAAATATATTGCTAAGCTTACTACACGCGTAAAAATCTCGCAAGTTGTTACAGCATTGTTGCCTGAACAATGACATATGTGAACAACATTGATAAATGAACAACATTGTTCATCATTGTTTCAACAAGTTGTTACAGCTTGATGAAACAACAACCGTTGTTCACGCATGTTGTAACAACCGAAGAACGTGTTGATACATTAACCATGTCCACCATTGTTGTAACATTGTTGTTCATCGTTGTTATTTCGTCATGCTGTTACAACATGTTGTATCATGTACGAACAACGTTGTTGGCTATAAAAATGTGCTGTTGGAACAACTTGTTCATGACTGTTGATTTATCCGTGAACAAGTTGTTCGAACCATAAGTGAACAACTTGCTGACAACTTGTTCACGGCGAGCAGCACAACATTGTTCACGGCGAGCAGCACAACATTGTTCACGCCTGTTGACAACCGTGAACAAGTTGTGCGTTTTTACGCGTGTACCTAACTATAATTAGATATTCTTCACATGCGTTTTTATAGGTCGATTTTGGGTTTGCCAAAAGGATTGGTTTTGGTAATAAAACTTGGACGTTTTGTGGAACTCCTGAGTATGTTCCACCAGAGATTATTCTAAACAAGGTCAGTAGCACGTTCACTGTTTGGATTTGACAGAAATGCTGTGATATTATTAACAACAGCGGCAGGAACAGCAACAATAACATCAACAACAACAACAGCAGCAGCAGCAAAAGCAACAACAACAACAACAATAGCAGCAACAACAACAGCAGCAACAACAATAACAACATCAACATCATTAATATCATCGTTATGGTTATCACATCAACATCGTCATCATCGTCATCGTCATCACCAACACCACCACTACCATTTATACTACCACCACCATCACCATCATCCGTATTATACTACCATTATCAATTTCAAATCTGCTTTAGGGACACGACTTCTCCGCAGATTATTGGTCGCTTGGTATTCTCATTTTCGAACTCGTCACAGGAAAGTAAGTACAATCATTATAACTGCAAGAATGTGATCATTAGCTCCATAAAATTCTTATTGATGCAGTCATGTTAGAGGCGCTGCTAGACGAGGCAATTTTTTTGAGACAAATTAACCAACCAACCAACCAACCAACCAACCAACTACCAAACCAAACAGCCAACGAACCAGTCCAACAGCCAACCATCCAACCAACCAACCATCCAACCAACCAACCATCCAACCAACCAACCAACCAACCAACCAACCAACCAACCAACCAACCAACCAACCAACCAACCAACCAACTACCAAACCAACTACCAAACCAAACAGCCAACGAACCAGTCCAACAGCCATCCATCCAACCAACCAACCAACCAACCAACCAACCAACCAACCAA